>MU227443.1:1084607-1149221 GCA_018584345.1 Thuja plicata
TTTGTGCATTCGAGAATAAAGGGGAATATCTTATCTTTCCCTCCACTCTAAACATTAAATGTAAGGTGAAAAATGATTTGAGCATCAAAACACTCTTATTCCACTAACTTCATTTTTCTCCTTTACAGTCTCATATTCAAATCTCTTCCACAAAACTGGCGTTGAAACATTAATATTCTCAAGTTGCAATGGAAATTTATGTAAATCTACACAATCACTACATGAACTCTTTATACATTGTACTTTGAACTCATATGAATATTTTAATTTATCACATAAAATAGACTTCACAAATTATGTAGTACTTCCAGGGATGACCATATCTGAATTAAGTACTATCATAATTTTTTTATATAATTGTAAATATAGATGAAGCTCAACATGATTTCAGCATCAACAAGTTTCACGTAACTTATTTATGTGTACAAAATAAGGGCATGACCTCTCAAACATTCTTTGACATATTTTCACATCTAAAAATTCTTGCTTGAATGCTTCAAACAATTCACTTTGTGTTGTATCTATAAAATGTTGGATGTGCAGTTTTCATACCAGTCTCTTCATCTTTCATCTATACAGTATCCCTTCTATTAGAAGAAACATGGGAGTGAGCGGTCCAATATTCAATGACTTGTCTTTTTACATCTTTAGAAATTTTGTCTTTTCAAGGAAGTCTACAAATATTAACCCAATTCTTTTGAATGTTTTCATCTAACATATTTCTCTTCCTGATATATCTTTGAACAATTCTTCTAGATACATTCAGTAAATCAAAAATTGCATGTACTTGTTTTCTCTATGTCAACCTCCTACTAGATAAAGTAGTCATTAATGCTCTATGTGCAACACTTAAATCGACTCCTTGACTTGAGTTGTTAATGTCATTCAATGCATCTTGCAAATTTTCAACTATTGTTCGATTTACATTGTCTCCCGAGCTTTTCTTGTTATCAACACCTAACAACTCCAAAACATGAGCCATTTCTTTTTTTCCTAAGTAACCTAGCAAATAATTATGTTTTTCCAACCATACTTTTATTTTTAAAATATTCATCCCAAATTTTTTTGTAATATTTTTTTATTGTGCTTTCAGATACCATTTATTCAGATAAAATTTGACTGAAAAGTGAATCCTCATTCATCTCCATCAAATTGCCCATGTTAAAAGATATATTTCCACCTTCAAAACCACCAATTTGTTCCCCTACTTGAATTGCATCTTCTTGAATATTAATAGGTCCTTCCTGAACTTCAATAGGTTCATCTTCATTATGTTTTGTATGATCTTTCATTTTTTCATCCCTTATTCGATCATATTTTATTGTTTTGTTCCTTTTATTCCCCATTGCACAAATTGTTCAAATTGAGATCTTTAATTCACCTACATACACAAAACCATATACTCTTGATAAAAAATCAAAAATAATATTGATAAGCTCATAATTCAATATTAAACAATGTTTTAATTAAAAATACAAAAAAATCCCAAAAAACTAAAATAAGAAATAAACTTGCAAAAAAAACAAACCTCCTTGATAATCTTAATTCGTAGTTGCCCTTTAACGCCAAAAATATGCCTTTAAAACTCTTTAAAAAATGACTTTATTAAAAAAACATTTTTTAAGTCGCAATAAATCACTATTCTATTTTTTTAAATTAAAAAAAACTCTTTAATATATGAGCTTTGAGGGTTGCGGTCATCCATGCGACTATGTTTGGTCAGCTTTAGTTTCGGCCGAACTAGTTCCGACCGAACATACCTATGTGACATCCAATGTGGCAGCCAAATAAGCAAAAATTGGAAAATTGAAAAACTTTTGGATTTTGGAGCTGATTTCTCCATCAAAACTCAACTTGTTTTAAAATCTAAAAATACCCTTTTGTAGAGCTCATAGTCTAAATTATGGTCATATAATGTTTATAGCACGTTTTGATTACATATAATATATTATAAGTTGGAAAAATTGCAAGCGGGTATTTAACATTTAAGAACACGCTCGTTCAAAAAGAGAAAAAAAAATAGCAAATCATGTCGAAAAAATTTAAAACTTATATTTAACACTAGAGGAGAGAGTTCTCTTTGAGAATATATAATTTGTTTTCTAAATGGTGTAGATTTGGTAAGGCAAATTAGGCGGAAGATAAAACTGTTAATTTCGGGTAACTCTGACTTTGAATAGTTATAATAGAAAAAATATATAACGAAAACCAATCTTTCTTTTTTTCTACACTAGCTATAAATGTTATCTAAAACATATTCTGAAATAAGAGGAAAACACGATTATTTGCATATATTGTTTTGGTGGGAACCGGACCCTAGATTTTCAACATTTTTTAACAATTAAAAAATGGACTTCAAAAATTAAAAAAACTATGTCAATTTTTATTTATTTTATTTAAAAAAAAATATTTAGGCATAAACTACATCCAATTTTACACATTTCATTAGTTTACATCATTTTCAAATTCTAAACATAAATGTCACTTTTATGTCGTTAAAGTTTAACAATTTGCATGTTATGGACCTTTTCCTTTATAAAAATGTGAAACAGGTTTGTACTTTTATTCCATAATCTTTAATTTTATTTGAATCAATTAAAGAGTGATTAGCTATCAAAACCTGTGAAATAAAGTAAGTATCATTATATGTTACATTGATTTCATCTTTCTCCAAATTGATATCAATTAGAGGTGGTAGTTCTTTGTTAAGAGTTTTTGATGTGACTTAGTTCCTATTTTGATCATTTTCTCCTACCTGTATAACTATTGGTATGCAAGGATTAACCAGGTAGCTATTATCTAGCGTAATATTTTGAGAATATGTTTTAAAGACACAAGCATCCTCCAAAATGTCTCCTTCTTCAATTTTCGAAAGATCTTGGGTAGGGGTATGTGTATGATCATCTGAATGTTGAGGAACACCAATTTTCTCATGAGAGATTGTGAAACCTCCTTTTTCCATATCAAGGTTAATGGTTATATTCCCTTTTGTAGAAAGTTTGCATTTCAACCTAGTGGCTTTAGGAGAATATTTAAAATTGGCACAATCATCGTAAACACAAGGGTTTTTAAGAATAATTTTATTGTGGATATCTCGTAAGAAATGTTTAGATTTTTAGAAGTACATTGAGCGATTGGTTATAATTTTAATTGGATTTAATTATAATTTTAGACTAGTATTAACCAAGGTTTTGACATTAGATGAAGAAAAAAAAATTCTTCTAAAGCCTCAAAACCTCCTAATAAATCCCGAATCCTTCTCAATATTCGACCATGTAATAGATCTATAGGAAAATTAGGGATAATAATCCAACAGGGTTCTTTAGCCATTTGAAATTTTTTTGTTTCCAATCATAGAATCTTAGTAAATGACCATTGCAATATATATGCAAACCATTTAAGAATCTATCCTTCAATGAGACTTTTTTACAATCAATGAAAATAAAACCATCATCTAGAGAAGTAATATGTAGTTGATCTCTATAAGAGTTTTTGAGATATTTGATGATGCTAAACCCGGAGAAGCCATGTCGACACTATTTCTCATACAAGCCATACGTTTGACAATGATCCTAGAGGCCCTCAATAATTTTTTTTTGCTAAAAATCATCGTGTTGACCTCCGATGTTTCTGTGGGCTTAGGACCACCTTCGTGCTTAGGGTTAGCAAATGGCTCTAAAATCTCCTGCATATGTGATTGTTGTAAGCCAAAGATTGAAAAAGCATTATGCATCACCAATTCTAGATTGGGAGTGACAATATTCTCTAGAAGAGATGAAGATGAACAATTGGTAAAAGAAGTTGAGGATTGTTGAGCATATCCATGATACAACATGTTTACTGAAGAGCTTCTTCCCAAAGGGATTTTAATTGCACTTGTTGCAAATCTAGGCGTCAAATTGGTTATAGGGATTACCCAGATTTTGCCGTTACTCAGCCTGGATCTTCCATTATTTTATGAAAACCTATTCAGGGCTCTTTTCTCCTTACGACATCACACCAATTGCCATCCCTTCATAACACATTTTCCAATCTCTGGCTGAAAAGACTTAGGGATCCTTTGCTCCCCATCCCGCCTTGGATTTCTGCTAACAGCTGAAGGAACCTTTTGCCCTTTCTTTAATTGATATGGTTTTTCCTGGGCAGAGGGAACTTTAGAGCTCTAGTATGACTAGGGTAGCAGAAACCCTAGATTTGTCTCTATAATAACCTGCAGGATTGAATTCATACTGCGAATTGAGAGCTTCAAATGGGTTGCTTTTTGTAAGAAACCTTGATTTACCATATTTCGTTTTGTCAAAGAATGCTTGTTGTATAAAATCTTTTTTTTTGAGTTTTTTGATAACTTTTTCGAAAGCAGAGCCATAATTTTTTTAATTTTTAATTACTCATATTAAAAAATATATAATTTTAATTTTTAATCTAAATTTCTCTTAAAATTAATATAAATGTATTAATTCTCTTTATAAATTATAAATAAAAAATTTCACATGTTCTTTTTTTTTTGGATAAAAGTGGCAGAGCCACGAATTTGATTAAAATAAAATGAAGTTTTTACGGTTTCCTGGTTTAGGCCAGCATACCGACGGGAAATAACCAGGAAGAAAACCCTCGGTTGTAGCCTGTAAAACAAAATATGAATCCTGAGATATCAGAAACTATATCGAATCAAAACCCACCCAACCCACGTACATCCAAAAGAAGATACCAAGGGGAGAAAATGGATAAAGAAGAGGGGACAGATGGAGAAGGAGATATCCTTGATATTGAGGACATATACATGCACCTATCTTCCATCAATACCATAGAAGAAGAAGCTGACACTGCGACCACATCCATCTCGAAGCACAATAATGGTATAGATAAATAGGAAGTCTGACAATAAAGGTTCAGAGACAAAAGGATCGACAACACCAATCAACCGAGCATACACCAGTACTATATAATCAAGTCCACCATCCTACAAAGCATTCCAAATAACCGAAAAGAGATCTCTATAACCAATAATAGCTAAAAATGATTTCACAAATCCAAACATAGACTCCCATAGGTACATGGAGATAAACAAGTAGACTGAATGTTTTATTAGTAAAAGAATAGCCAGGTACAAACAGTAATGTAGAAAGCCACTATGAGAGAGTAGTTATGTTAAGTATGGGAAGTGACTGATAGTGACCTCCTGCTGCGGAAAAAGAACATCTATAGCTTTATTTGCAAGGAAATCATCTAACATATTAACCTCCCTAAAACAATGCTTGAATTCGAATGATTGGAAGGACCTCAAATTATTGAGAATCAGATCTAATCTGTACTTAAGCTTCCAGGATGAGGTTTGTCTAGAGGAAACTATGTTGAAGACCACCATTGCATCTCCTTCAATAATGATATGAAAAACTAACTTATTAATAACTAGTTAATATTTCAATGAATGCAATAGTATTGTATAATCAAGTACTAATAAAGTCACATGTTAAAACCATGTACTTAAAACCCCCACCACCTTATAATGTTCACATTTTTGTGAATTTAATACAAGCAAGAGCAAACATTTCAAAACCATCAATCAATAATATTAATTGAGCTATCATTATGAGAAATTTATCTTTGGATCTCAAAATCATTAATATAATTAATGAAGATAGTTTAGTATGCCCCCCTCATGTCTCATCATTAAATTTCCTTCAATACATCAAATTCATTATGAAAAATTATAACTAGTTACACTTTAAAAAGTAACAAATAAATATGTAATAATTACTACACTTTGAAAATAATGAATAGTGATATTTCAAAACTAAATCAAAATTTACATATAATAAAAAAATAAATTTTCAAATAAAAATTTGTAGAGGTGCAATCTAAGATTCATGTTCTCGTATGAATAACTAAAATAATTTTGTAGATGTAAAACCTCTACAAAAAATAATATTAATAAAGAACTCTTAAACAATTAAAACCAATTCTTCAACTAAACAATAAAAAAATAGAATAATTTTCAAATAAATACAAATAATTTTGATAATATAATTTTAAATTAAGCATTTTAATATTTTTAAAATAAAGATATTTAAATAAAATATGTATACTGTTATTTTTTTCCTTAAATGCGAAGCAATCTCTATAAATAAACATGGAAAAAAACATAAGACACACATAGAACGGACAATGACATGTGAGATAAAATAGCTGGTTGTAGACGTGTTCCGTTTTTTAAACAGAGAGAATATTAGTAAGAAAACCAAAACCCTCGACGGAGAAACAGATTTGCCAGCTAGAACTGCAACGAATAATTTTCCCGTTAATGGTCGATACACCTGAATGCAGAATATGAACCATTTTTGATACTCAAAATATTCTCTCTACCATCAGATGGATCTATATATACCAACATCAGTAAGGTCCAAGCTCTCCTTCCTCTGTAAACTACCAGACAAGCTATCCTTCAATAAACAATACATTTTTTTTAGTTATTGAACCCCAACAATCCCAATGATTAATAACGGAGATGACAGCAAAGCTCCTCTGTTGGTTAGAGATCCTGGAAAGGGAATTTCATCAGAGTCTACTATGAAAGAAAATTCAGGAGGGGAAGGAGAAATCCTATTAGATATTGATAACGAGTCCGGATTTCTGTCATCTAACGGACATCAGAAACATATAGATCGTGATTTGAAATGCTCAAATGGTGATGAAAATGAAGTTGATAGAATCAATCCATTTTCTGCACTGGGTGCTTCACCTGGCTGCGTTGGCACTGTTTGCTCAATTGACCCGTTCCGAAATCACACTCCTGATATATATGGAATATATGAATGGGTAAAGATTGTCGTGCTTCTTCCACTTGTTTTGGTTAGGCTGCTTGCTTTTGTGACTGTGCTGTCGATTGGGTTTGTGATTACCAAATCGGCACTTGCTGGGTGGAAGGATAAACACAGACCGATGCCCAAATGGAGATGTAGGTTAATGTGGGCCACTCGGTTTACAGCTCGTTGCATTCTCTTCTGTTGGGGGTAAGGAAGATTAATTTGATAGGTCACAAGAAATTTAAATTTATTTGAATAGGTTTTTGATGCTCTATAAATTTGAATTGTTTGAAATAGGTGCTAATTGATTTTTTTTAAATTTTGAATATTGACTCTCTATGGAATTCTCCTTCCCTAAAAGATATATGGTTTGTTGTATCTGTTTCCCCATGAACACGCCATAAAGTGCATTGGAGAATTTTAAACTTAGCATTGTGTTGTTGAATTTGGTTAGGAACATCTATGGGGCAATGTTGGCTCGAATATATCCCATTCTCATTAAACCAAAAAACTAGCCACATGTTGATGAGAATATGGGCCTCCTTATCATGATGGGATTTTGAACCTGGGTCATGCGCTAAAATGACCAGCATTTTCATTACATGAGAAACCCCAGACTTTGATTTTGAATATTGTGTTTTGTTGATTAGTCCTCTTTTTGTGAAAGATGTGAATGATTTTGTGAGTTGTGACATCAGTTTCTCCAAGAAGATTGTGGGGAATTGCAATCCTCACCTATAGAGAGAACTTGAAAGTTTTATTATAAATAGACAATTAGCATAGTGTAAAGCAGTTCACTGACCAGTATATGTTTTGGGTTTCAATCCTTATCTGCCCAAAAAAATTCAACAGTGTGGCATTAAGTGCATTAGAGGGTTGTGGGGCTAATATTGCTCCTCTGTTTTAACATTAAACATTTTATCACTACCTGGCAAGGGAATTTAGAAGGATCTTTGCTTTTTTAAAATCCATTTGGATATTATTCATGATTGGAGTTCACACTTGACTCTTTAACTTTATTCAGTAGTTTTCTTTTTACTTGTTGGTAAGTTTAGTGCTGATCTTCAGAGCTGCATTTCTATTATCCTCTGATGGAACTTATTGGAATTTTCTTGGACGTGCGATCTTGCTCAAGAACAAGTTTGGAACTAATTTTTCAAGCTACATTTTACTTTACATATTACATAATGGCAAATATTTGCTACCCCTGTATTATAATGTAGTCTTGCTGATCTTCCACCATTTATAACTTGGAGCAACCTTGCAGATAGCTCTTAAGGTCAAGTGGTGGATAGCCATAAAGATCCTTAAAAGGGTTCATCTTTGCAGCAGTTTTTTATGTGTTACAGCGCCATTTGCCCAGTGGTAAATTGCTTAATAGATACAAAGCAAAAATTGTTTGCTTCAAGACGTTTGTTGAAACTTCACATTGGTTGTCTGTGTTACATTATCACTATTCACGCCCAGTGGTAGCCTCTGGGTTTACTTATTAATATGAAGCATAGACATTTGTTTGAAAATCAGATTGGTCATCTGTCTGAGGGTTATCAGCAAAGCTCATGGTCAATGTGGTTCCCTGCATCTTGAAGTGCTCCTACCAAAATTTTGTGATGAGCTTGGTGTCTCAATTGCTTGCAGTTGCCTTTTGCAGTCTGTGAAGGTGGTGCATGTCCTTTCAACCAAAAAAAAAGAAAATGGGCATTTTTTCTGAGTCTATCAAATGCTTATAATATCATCCACCCCTATATATTTAAGAAGTCCTTTTTTGCCGTTGAGACCATTTCCCTCCTTTGAACTGGAATGAAAATGGAATGCAATAGTCTTGGTGGTTTGGATCTTACTCTCTTGTTGTATTGGGCATCACATTCAGATATAATCTTCCAATCTTCATTTTTAAGACCCATCGATTAGAAAGACTTATTGATCTTGTGAACAGTAACATGTCTTCAGGGATTCTGATTGGCCAGCTGATGGGGAGGCCTGATATTTTTGGCAGGATGAGCTATTTGAATTTGGATTGGAGCACAACGTAATTACTCTTTGGACCGTAGAGTATAAACTATCTATGAGAAGCATCTTGATTCTTGGCTTGTTTGTAATTAATAATTTATTGTTTTTTGTGTTGGGCGATTGGTTCTGTTTGCAACCCCTATTTTGTTTCTATTCATGACAGAGTTATAGTGCTGATGTAGCATTGTGCCACTGTTTTTTCTGGCTCTTTGGATGGGGTTTTGAAACAATTTTTTTATTCCACACTTGTAAATAGTTTCAAAGTCAAATATAACATATCTAATTAATGTTTAATGTGGCATGTGTAACTTATTAATATAAAAAACTGTCATTTTGAATATTTCACATTGAAAATATTTGCAATACCAGATAGGTTTATGAGGCATCCCACGCGCCAAATATTTTGTCATTCCAAAAGCATTTCGGGGCACAAGTTCCAGGATTGACTACTGGTCTTCACTTTCTCTTTGGTACCAACATTTCTTAAAAACGTGATTGTGTGCATTGTGGATTCCTTTACCTTGTGATTATTTCTAATGCACAGAAGAGAAAAGTCATAGAAGAAACAACTACTTATTTTTAATTTGGTCATTGTGGATGACTTGTACTACATGGTCAATCTGGAGAAAACAAAAATATCTAAGTTGTTGGCTATGGAAACATAATTACTTAAAATTTTATAGTCATAACCTTGCGTCATGTTTAACCTCTTTTGTTGCTGTTATAAGAAAATCCTTTGTTACAAGAAAGCACTTGAGGCCATTGTGGTCAGTTTTGATCTTGCATTGCCTACCTAATATGTCCTAAGCTGTTTTTGACCGCATGTAAAATGGCCAACATATCTTTTTTCATGGTTGGAATTGACCACATCCCAAAGTTGCATATGCCCAATTTCAAAGGCCATTGGGTTTCCTTCTTTCCTCAACCCAACTACCATGCTTTTTCCTTAAGGCATCATTTTCTACTAGGATGACCTTATTGAAACTTTGCATGCCTGTTGGAGATCTCTTAAAGATTGTGTATTCTTGGGCTAACTCTTTTGACTAGTGGAGGGAATTCTTCCACAAATGTATGATTAGGAGTTTTTCAAGAATGCATGATTTGTAAAATCTTTTTGTAAAAGTTGGTCAAGCTAAAAGAGCCTAAGATGTGATGTTTTCGAGCTGGGCCATTCGATGGTGGCTTGGGTCTTTTGAAGGTCAACCTGTACTTGCTTTTTTAATACGATGCTCCTCGGGTACTCAACTTCTTGTTGGAATATGAAGTCAGTTTCAATATTTCAAGTAGTGACAAATAGTTGATATCGGGTACCACATAGTCTACTTAGATATGTGTCAAGCACCGTTGGAGCCCCCCCTGTCACGCCAAAATAAAGGCCTTACTTTTTTAGACTTACTATTCATAACAATTTGATATGTTGTTGCATGAGTCATACTTTCTAATTTTACAAAGTTTTCTTCAAATAGGATTCTGCAACTCGGATGTCTTATGCTATGCAAAGTCATGTTTTTTGTACATTCTGAAATTTTTTGTAACCGTGAAAAATTCCTAAGAATATAATATGAAAGATCTTTGCCCGTGGTTTTTTCTTTGTATAATTTTACTAGTTATTTCATATAAATTTCTGTGTTTGTTTATTGTTTTCTTTGCATAAATTTGTAATTCAAAATTTCACAACAATTGTTATCGAAGTGAGTTTTTCTTTTTTTTTTGCAAAAATGTTTTTGAGAAATGAACAATGTTAGGAAGCATGATAACTGTTGATCCCTAAGAGGCTCACGACTAAATAAGGAAAGTCGGGAAGCTTCACAGGTGTGGGATAGATTGCGCCCTATGAAATAACCTCCGGGGTTTAGAAGCTGGCTCTTCGTGAGTGGTGTTTGGGAAAAAGGAAGTGAATAACCTTTTACAAACAACCTAAGCTAATGGAGGCGATTCACTGAATCAAAGCTTATTGGGTGGTTTTAAGAATATGTAAGATGACATTTGCAGGGGTTTGACCCTTCCTGGTCAGAGGTTCATACCTTTATTCCCACAGACATGATGCACCACAAACCCTTCATTGTTGACTGGGAGAACAAGATGCCAAAGTCACAAGATAGGGCAATAACATTCATATCCGAGTCGCGGGAAGCATATGCAAGGGTCCGAATAAAGACACAAAACTCCTAAAGAGCATGGAAATGTTTTCAGCCACGGACACATTATAAAAATACTATTTCTGAAAGGAAAAGAGACAAGAAACACCAAGGATGTACTCTTGCTTCCAGACAGAAATAATTCATATAAGGGTCAAATGAAAAGACCTCACTTCCTAAAACCCATCTTCACGGGGAGCAAGTTGCAAGCAGTACAATTTATCCTCTATTTTAGATGTATAGCGAGGACCATTTATCGCGATCGCAAACACATCAAAATAAACAAAAGACCATTATACTAGCATAAGTAAACTGGACTAAACCCGTAAAGAATTAGCACATGACACCTTGATTAACAAAAAGAGAAAGGCAACATGGGCACAGTCCCCATACTTCATTAAGAACAAACGTACCAAGGCTGGATAGTATATCCTTGAATACAAATGTTACAGAGTATGACTTTGGATGATAAGACATAGAATCTTGTTCTCAAAAATTAAAAACCTCTACAAATTTACAGATATTTCTTAACTCACTGAAGCAAAGTTCAATGACCCCGTCCCCTTTTTTATAGAACAGGCCCCTTCAGTTTTATAGAGCAACTTTCAGCTGTTTTGATCATATAATGATTACATTTTGTTACAATCAATCGGCATGCCGAAAAATCGAGCATGAATCTCTCAATCTTTCATGCTGTGGACAAGTGTGTTTTCCTTATTCGCTATTTGCAACATGCTTGCCAGCTAGGGCTTAAAAGAATAAAGTTTAAACTGTGACAGCTCGAACATGAGTGATCATGATTGTACCGACTAACATAAAGTTGCGTGCTGGACAACTGTTAAAAGTACTGTTAGCCGATTGGTACCTTCATATTTTTGCAAAATTTGAAGTGCTCGTGACTTGCATTTTGATTGCAGCAATTAGAAACACCCTTGCAAGATCTTCCCAGGTAGCTTGCTTTGGAGAGTAATATCTTGAAGTTGATTGATTGTCATGCAAAACCATTTGGTGGTCATACTCATGTGACATATGTTAGTGTGCTCGTCCAGTTTCACATTCCCAGAATCAGATTTGATAGGTTTTTAAAACACGAAGTTGGTGGGTTTTGGGAAAGTTCTGCTGTTTGCTCTTGTCTGGTCTGCCTAAGTGGCCTAGTTTGAGGAGCAATATTTCAAAGTCAGTTGATCATCAAAGTGAAATGGACTGGTATTTAGGTTCTCCTAATGTTCATGAACTCCCTTGTTCAGTTTTAGAGCCTCAGGGTCAAATTTGATATTTTTCCCATGCCCAAAGCAAACAAAGTTTACAGAGGTTTGATGTCTACATGTTCCTGATAGTGTCTGAAGGACCATCTTTGACTTTTGATATTTTGCAGAGTAAGTGGATTTGTAGAAAACCCCTTGGCACACATGCTCACTCAACTTAAAGGAGTACACCCACCCAGTTACACTTGACAAGAATGTGGTTTTTTTTTTAAGACATGAAGCTGGTGGGGTTCAGATGGATTTTGACATTCACAGTTTCTGCATATGTCCGAGTGACCAACTTTGGGCATTAAAATATCACAACCTCGATCATGTCATGCGACACCTTCTGGCAATCTTGCTTATCATAAGTTAGCATGTTTGCTCAATTTCATGGCTCTAGGAGAATATTTGATCAGTTTTCTAAGATGATTCTGGAGGCCATAGGACCTGTTTTGATCACAGAGAAAAGGTTTCAGAAGTCAGATTTTAATGGCGACCCATTTCATTTTTTGGTGCCAAATGCATATAGAAGCAGCTTCAAGTCAATTCTGAGATGAAATTGTTTGAGAACGAAAATTCTTTTAGCCAAGCCCACAAGGGGACCTGACATGCATCATGAGATTGTCAGATCACAAGGTCAAATAAATTCAAGCATAAAAAATGTTTATTATTTGAATCATTTTTAATGATTTAAATAATAATATTCTTAATGGTGTCTTACTTCATTCTTGGGAGATGGTGATAAGGAAGTTTTTAAAAATCTTTTTGGTTTAAAATGATTTAAAACTTGCTAGCATTAATGTTTTAAAGTGGGGGAAAAGTTAATTATTTAAATAATTTTTGAAATGATTTAAAATGTTTTAAAGGTGTGAAGGCAAATAAGGTTTGTGGGCCCCAATCTTGGCTCTACGTGGACGACACCTGTGCTCTTGCGAGCCTCAGTCAAAAACCCTAGGTTTGATAATGGGGACTTGGGGGATTGTTGTGAGTGAAAATCAGACTTCAAATGCTCTGTTGTCTCAGTAAATGGTGGGCCCCGTGTGAATGACAGGGTGTCCTTCACTTGCTATCCTGCGAGCAGGAAGGCCGAGCCCTAAAACTGCCTGTGGGTGTGTGGTTGAGGCCAAAACATTGCAAATGAGTTTTAATTTTCTTTGTGCCGCTTTAGGGTTTCAGGATGGTTTCTCTGCTAGTTTTTTGCAGGCATTTGATTCTGCGCAGAAGTTCAGGATCGATTCATAGCCATTTGTTACATCAAACTGCTCCAATTACCCCTTAATGGATTGAATGAAAGTTGGAACAGTATTATAACAGGAAGGGGCACACTTTTGTTTGCATGGAACAGTTCAGATCTGTGAACAATGGGGCAATCTCAATCTCAGAGAAGGATGGTTGCTACAGCTGCAGTCGCTTCACCTGCTGTGGAAGTCGATCAGATTTCTAATCTTCAAACTTAGGGTTAGGTTGGCTGGGCATTTCAGAATGTTATCCCCCTACGTGCTTATTGTTTAGGACGACGTTGTGACCAATTGGATCATTTGAATGCTCTGTTGCTAGATGAGGGCAAAACCTTTGGATTGGGTAGTTTGATTATTGTTACCACATGTGATCAGAGCGTCTTTAAACCATGGGATATCTCCATTTGCAAAGGGGGCAGCATTGTTTATTCCTGTGGTCAAACTTCATCAGCAATGTTGAAAATTGCAGATCATTATGCTGCCCATCTGTACACTAATGTTGCATTGTGAAGGATGCTGCTTGTTATTCAATCACTCTGTGCAATAGGCGCCAAATTTTTTAGCATTGAAATTTATCCATGATGGTCGTGAAGAATTTAGACAAGGTTTGGAAGGGCTTGTTCAGGATAATTCCATACCTGCACGAGTCTTGCATCTTGCAGATCTGCCATGATAGTGGAATCAATGGTCAATTTGATCGCATTAACCGCTATCATGAGGACCGTTTGTGTTGTGTTGATTGATAGAATGAAGCAGAATGGTTGCGAGGTTTGCTGGCTGCTACTGCTTATGCTTCAAGCACCTTTTTATCAGCAAAATCTATTCACTTTGCAAAAGTATGAGGCTGTAGGAGATGTGAATACATCAAGTTTTTATGAATGTGAACAGAGAGAAGAATCACAGAATGGGGCGCATGTTATGCAACTATTACTTTGCAACAAATAAGTTTGAGCAGTGAAAAGATGCTGTTTGGGTATTTGAAGCAGGTTGATTGGTGCGACAGTGGGGTTGGTAGAGCAAAGCAAAGGTTGAAAATATTGGAGTATGGAGCTCCTAATGACTGATGAAACATGCCAGTTATGTAATAAAAAAAAAGTGCGTCCAGCCATTTATTGCTCACTATGTGGGGTCCGCGTCAAGCACAATGCATTTTATTACCTTTTGGTAGCTGGTGATGCAGGATATTGTTTTTATAGCATGTTACAGTGAAAGTCAAGGTGATTCAGTCAAGATAAATGTAAATGCATCGATAAAGTTTGAGAAGGAAAATACGGATGAAGTTGAAGAATTGGGTTGTGTAAAGATATTTGCAAGAAATGGCAACATCAATTATGTGCCCAATTCAATGGTAAGAGGAATGAAAATGAGCTGGCAAAATATACATGCCCAAGCTGTTATATGGAGCAGAAAAAGGGTAAAAAGTTTATTCAAAGATGAAGACAAAATGGAGGTGAATATTTGACACAAAGAGGCAAAAAACACAACTGCAGATTCTTTGTTTTCACCCAAGGGAAATTTTTTAACAGAAATGTGAATGGCAATTATGCAATCATTTTCACTTCTAAAAATGAAGGGGGCCCAAATTTCCTTAGAAGGAAGATGTGCAGGAGTGAAATCTGTTGGGGCTATTTTACCAGTGAGGGTAAAAGTACTATAGCAAAAAACTAATTTTTCAATGGGTAAATATTTTCACTCAAGTAGTGAAAGTATTTTTACAGAAGATAATAAGTGGCTAAAATTGCATTTTTGTGCACATGGGGGACTATCAGCAAAGGGGAATACTTTAATTATGAGGAATGGTGTGCAGCATGATTTTTTCATCATATGAAGTATTTTCACGAGAGAAGGCATGATGGGAAAAGGCATCTTTCAGTTGCAAGCAAAGAAGGGATGGAATTTGTGAAGAGATTTATACGAGATAAAGGCTTGTGGGAAGTTTATTATTGAAGGAGAATTGTTTTATTCATAAGGCATAAGATGCAATCAAATTATGTTTTCATGAAGTGTGAAATTTATTTCACGAGAGAAGGCAAGATGGAAAATGAAACAAATTATTTCGGTTGCAAGTGAAATAACAGAATGCAGATCAAGGAAAAGGTTGTTTGAAGAGAGAAGAGGGAGGTAGATGCAAACTCCAGTTGCTGATCAGAGGAAGAGGAGGGTGCCAAGTGTCAAATTGAGATTCAGTTTTTAGGGCTTCTTCTTCTATTTCTTCTCTTCTCATTGTCAGTGTACAGTGTTTTGAAATTTTGGAAAAGATATCTCCTTATATAGTGTCTAAAATAGAGTTTATGGATAATAGATGCAGTTTGTAAGTATTCAGATTCATATAGCATATCAAATCAGGTTTAGAACAAATGAAAAAATTATTGCAGAATTGTCTTCACTGTGTATAGCCAATTTTTTTAGGATATTTTGTGCTCATCTTTGCAGCTTTCCTGTGATTTGTGACTTGTTCATAGCTTTCTGTGAAGGAGAGAAATAATTGCCTTGAACAATCACAGTAATTTTGGCTTTATGTTATGGATCTGTAAGGAGAATTCTTTGATATTTTGGTTAGGGTTCATTAATGTAAGGCATTCTTGAAAATACCCACTGATTTGAGTTAATATGCTAGCAAGGCATACTTGTTTTCTGTAGTTCGATTCTGTGGCCTTGTTGAAGTCACTGGTCTGTGAGATGGACATTTTCTTGGTTCAGAAACAATCTCAGTCTTGCCCCATAAATTATTGTAATTATTATGTTCTCCATGCTGGTTATTGAGAATTGCTAAGGTCTGATCCAATTTTGGGTGATATTTTATGCTTCCTGGCATATATTTTGTGAGAGCAGCATCTGTTATGCAACATCCTATTGAGTACGTGAGTGAATCCTTTGGTGTTGCTGAGAGGGTCACCCCCCTAGGTCCTACAGAGCCTAAAGAGCAAGGGAAATGTGTTTCATGCTGTTGTAAAACAAGGATCTTTTCTTTCTTTATGTATTCAGTGTTAAAATAAGCTTATTTTATGTCTCTTGTCCTTTTAAAAGAATAAAAATTCAGTTCACATTATTAAATCTGTGTTCTTAGAATAATTAATCTGTCCATATTTATGTTGGTGGT
The DNA here is from genome assembly GCA_018584345.1 of Thuja plicata. Classification (NCBI taxonomy): domain Eukaryota; kingdom Viridiplantae; phylum Streptophyta; class Pinopsida; order Cupressales; family Cupressaceae; genus Thuja; species Thuja plicata. The sequence goes on from MU227443.1 coordinate 1,101,144, forward strand.
TCTTTAAAAGATTAAGCTTGAGCTTTAGTTTTTTTATGGTCTTAATTTTTTTTTGGTTGGTAAAAGTATATTTTATTAATAATAAGATTTAGTACATATAGTTCTATCATCTACTAACAAATCCTTTCTCCATAGAACCCTGATACAAAATACAGCCCCTCAATATAGGAGTACCCTTCCCGAAACATTAAAATACCCGGCTGTAACAAGATTGAACCCCTCCTCCACCATACACGATCATATTAAACTATAACAGACCAATGTTGGGATTCCATCCTGAACACCATCGATACAGACATAGACCCATGTATACAATGTATATATACTGCCCAGAAAAGTATAAACACTTAACTATATAAGAAAACTACCCACAAGTCTGCACACAGAAGGCTTACTTGTCAAGGACCTCAACTTTGTCCATGGACACCCGTTGGAATTTTGGTCCTGGTCCTAGCTTGGAAAGCACCCTCTGCAACTGGGCCAGATTTTTCTGGCGTGCCTCCCATTTCCTCAAGTTCCTTTCCCTTTCCTTCTCACGATCAAAACCTTTCAGAAAGTCCCATCCCACAACAGCATTAGCCTGTTTGTCTCTCACATACGCACCATCTCACCAAACCAAGAATGGTTTAAACATGGAATGCTCACCACCCAAATCCCTCCAATGCCCTTCCTCAATACAGAAGCCTCTGCCTGGTTCTGCCATGGCAACAGTCGAAACCAACCCCTCCAGCCATTTGCTCTTGACACACGCCCTCATCACCTACAGAGCCTCCTCCTTGGAGCCCAATTTGAGGGCCCAAGCAAGCAACATAGAAGCAATATCAATATTGGCCCTAAAACGATTGTCAGCATATAGAAAATCATTACCAAACACAAGATGAAGAATCCTCAAAAATTCAGGTTCGTCAAATTTGAAAACATTCCTCATCCTCTTCACTGCGATCTCCCCAAAGAAACACTGTTGTTGAGTGCCAGTCCGTAGTGTAAAGTTTGGGTCCTTTTTCACACAAACCCAAATCCTTTCTACCCAAACAAAAAACAATCTGCAGAACCAGAGAAAAGGCTAGTCGGTAATGGGAAATAATGCCACCAACACTCATAAAAGCCTCCTTGTATGAAGCACATCAAACCAGGAAGACTCACAGAAAGCCACAGCATGTAATCATTCAATTATGATGCATTAATCTGCGACCAGGAAGTCTCTAGACTCACACAATGTGAGTACTGTCATATTAATTTGCCATAATTTTATGATCTTCAATTGAATCCCCAACTTGAACTGACCATCCTCGTAATGATTACATCATACAAAGCCAACGACCGGGTTACATGGGTGCGGAAAAAAGGCCAACGGTCACCAAATTTTAAATTCAAATTCAAGTTATTCCACATGAGACTCAAAGGTAATCTGTCTATAGTCCTCTATAATGCTTCCAAGGTTTTGGAATGAAACTGCTCATTTTGATAGTGTCTGCAATTGTATTTCCTTCCTTTAAAATATGTGTGATCTTGAAATTTTGAAACTTGTTTTATTTTTTTGTGTATGATGTCCACAATTTTGCTAATCTTCCATGCTTGAACTTTTCCTTCCGCCACTGCGTTCACAATCACCTGTGAGTCATCTTCAAAGTGTACTTTGTCAACTTCTAATTTACACACCAAATCCACCACCATAAGGCCACCATTGTCTCAGCCTCATTGTTAGTGCCATCTTCTAATTTTGAAGAAGCAAAGGCCACAATGTTACCATCCTCATCTCTTGCTACACATTTTGCACCAGACGGTCCCGGATTACCTTTATAGGCGCCATCGAAGTTGATTTTTATCCAACCTTTATCCGGTTTATTCCATTGAACCATCTCACTGCCCTGGCTCGAAGGATTAGCCCTTGAAAGCCCATAAACGAGCGTTTAATGATCTTAATTTATTAAATAGTCTTTTAAGTTAATAAATAATATTGTTTTAACTAAAACCCCACGACCTTTTAAATTGTATAAAGTCACTCTAAGCCTGATTTACGTTTACCTGGTTCTCTTTAATTAACATATTGCCACTGCAAAACTATAGTTAAAAAACAAAAATGCTTTTATAAAGATTAAATGAATCCTGAACATGTAGCTTTATGTTCTTTAGCAACTGCCATTTGGGAGTTACATTGTTAAGCTTAAGCATGGAGATTATTAGTGTGGTAACTGTAAGCCCACAAATGAATATTATTGATTAATTGCGATTGTTTGTGTCTATCAATTAATCATTTTCTTTTACTAATATCATGTTCCCCTCATTTGAGATTTACTTTCAAATGCTACCTTTGGGTAAGGAATAAAAGTGCATACTCAGAAACTAAAGTCTCCGTAGTCCATATGATTTAAGTTAATATAATTCTTAATAGTAAATTTAATCATATTGATGAATCAATTAATATGACAGAATTTGTCAGAGACAAACCACTGTGAACCAGATGCATTAGTGACATCAAAGACACAAATAATGAAAGCCAGAAAGTCAGTTCAGGTTGATGCATAGATACAAAAATGATGCAGGATGCAAAATATTCAAAACACAGGAGGCTGTAGATTCTTGTGACAACTATGATGTTTTATTGCGACAACATGACATAACATATTTTTATAGCAGTTTTTGTGTTGGTGGTAGTTACATGTGTTTTTGATGCAATTTTGTAATCTGCAGACTTTGGCCTTTGGTCCATCTTGTAATGGTAATTGTATAGTATATTCAATAATGAAAATGGAGTTATAATATATAGGCAATTACATTACTATGTTTCTAAAAGAAACAAACGTAAATAGAAGTTGGAAATAGAAACTACCTAAATTAATTAAGATGACCATCAAAGAAACATTGCAATATTTTAATACCTTCCCTTAATGGTCATCCTTCTAACTACGCTATAGAAAACATAATCTGCACGTCTTCTGGTCACAAATGCATAGAAGGCTGCCCCCTTTTGGTCACGAATGCATAGAAGGCTTTGCAAATGAGCTTGCTGCTGAGACCTTTTGGTCTTCAGAATGCTTTGCAAAATGAGCTTGCTGTTGAGACCATCGATTCTACAAAACTTCTGGATATTAATGTAGAGAACACAGCGAGAAGTAGTGTAATGGGTCTTTCTCTTCTTCAATACCCCAAGTGTGGTTTCAACAAGATCTGATCCCTTGGATCAATTTGACACAATGTCTTCTGACAAATAAGTGTGGTTGGACCCTTTTCCAACTTCTCCACAATGATCAATACTTCAACCAAAATTCTCCAATATTGAGACTTAGGGACACTAGCCCTATTCCAAGCCAAATTCTGGAAAACATCACCAGTGGCTTCACACAGCCCAACCCAAGGTTGGAGCACCTTACTTATGATGTAAGGATAGGGAATCAACCCTCAGATTGATCCTTCATCTTCTTCAACATACCAAACCTTGACTGTCCTAGAAATCCTTGTAGGTCTTTCCAACTAGTTTTTGAAACACAACTTTTCTTCTTGGTAGAGCTTATGAAATCTAAGGTTAGATTTAGACACCCTTTTGGAAGTTATGTAGATCCCCAAAGCCTTAAGATCCAACTCCACTCCTGCAACACCTAACCCTTACTAAGTTCTCAGACCTAATTGGCCAAATTAGGCTTGGATATCAAAGCAAGTGATATGAAATGGGTTCATGGGATTTATACAGGGCCTCAGACACCTACACACTCCAACTAACACAAATCCACCTTTAGTTCGCTCCTACCAATCAACTCTTCAAACAACTAACTTTGTTATACCTTCTCTTGGCTGAATACATGGAGATATTCAGTCTAGGGCTCGATGCAAACATGCCTTACCCTTCGAGCCACATTCTGAGCCTTTGGAATCCATAAATATACACTCCTAACTTGCATTTTCCAGAAGGGTGAGGAATTTCACTGGTGCAAATGCAAGTTAGGTCCCCATTTGTGAAACAAGCTTCTTTTAGGCCTCTTCCTGGGCTAGTCTCAGAAAATTGATTCAAAAACACTCCTACACTGAACTAATCAATCTCAATCCAACTGTAATGTTAAGAAAACACTAAGAAGTTTCAATGCATGAAGTCAACTTACAATTGCTCCATAATACACGACTGTACCAGTCATAATTGCTCAGAAAAACTCTTCATCTTCCATTGATTTTGCATCAGAACTTCAATTACAATCCTCTAGCCTCTTGGACTCGAAGAAACAACTTAAATCATCATCAGATGTGAAGCGAAAACGAATTAAATCCCAGTATGACCGTTGTTCTTCCACTTTGCATCTCTTGAGCAACATTTTGAAAGTTGCTCAAGCAACATTTACATCTTTTTTGCAACATTTTGCAATTTTGGCACTTTTTGCATTCTAAGACCTTAGGTTAAGGCTTTAACCTCTAAACCTATCAAAACATGTTTAAAATGACTCAAATCTAATGGAGTCAATACTAAAATCCGTTAAAACATAAAAGCACCTAAATCAACTTATTGCTAAAGACTACGAATCCCATTGGACTAAGGCATCTCAAGGCTTATAGATGTGCCTTAGAGATCCTTGACCACACAAGTGGATCCAAACCAAAATAGGATGATCTCAAGGATTCATCTAGTTATTACAAACACATAAAACATGAAATTTGAGACTGTCTTTGATCTAGTCATGGGTGCACTGCACCAGATATGACCAAGATAACCGCAAATCTTCTAACTTGATGTTGGGAAAACAAAAGCTGTCCCTCCTTATAGCTAGAGACGACAAGTTCAGCTTCTGAAATTGAAACCACAATTTTGAGGAGAAAATTGTCAAACCCTCCATTGCTTTAGAAAAATAGACATGATTATGTCAAAAAATTGGCAAAATCTTTTGTAGATGAGCACTACGACCCAAAAAATGGACTGCAAGAAACCATGTTTTTTGTGGGAAAAATAAAAAAACCCTAAGACCAACAACAATAATGATTTTTTTGAAAAAACCCAAAAGCGATTTTTTAGGAGAAAATTAAAAAAACTAGACACGATTTTTGAGGAGAAAATTAAAAAACTAGACACGATTTTTGAGGAGAAAAGTTGGTCAAAACCAAACATGATTATTAAGGAGAAAATCGAAAAAAAACCCATAAATGATTTTTAAGGAGAAAATAAAAAAAATAAAACACTTTTTGAGGAGAAAAATTGATCAAAACCCACAATAATTTATTTTGGGAAAAATTATAAAATCCAATAGTAATTTTTTTAGGAAGAAATTATAAAACCCAAACATTGAACCATAAATCATGATTTTTTGTTGAAAAAATTTAGAAAACCCTCTTGCAGAGAAAGATCCCATGATTTGTGTGAAAAAAACAAAAGCCCACGATTGTGAAAATTTGAAATGCAACCCACCATGATTTTTTGTGGAAAAAATAAGAAAACCCTTAATGTCTTCACGCTTAGAATACAAAACTTTGTTTTTGAGGAAAAATGGTAAAACCGTCAAAAGAAAACCAGCTCGACCTTCAAAAAACCACAATTTGGAAACCCTTCAACTTCACATGCAAAAAAAATCCAACACCATCGGACAGACCGCCATGAACCTTTGAAAATTGCACTAACAACAATTTTTTTTGAATGAAAAATTGAAAAAAATTTATGGAAAACTTTAGGAAGTAGGCTTGAATTTTTAGTAAAAAAATTGTCAAACCTTAAATATTCCCATCGACTCGCTCTGATACCATGTAATGGTAATTGTATAGTATATTCAATAATGAAAACGGAGGTACAATATATAGGCAATTACATTATGATGTTTCTAAAAGAAAAAAACATAAACAGAAGTCGGAAATAGAAATTACCTAAACTAACCAAGATGACCTTTGAAGAAACATTACAATATTTTAATACTTCGTAGAGGTTCTTGTCTTGTACAACTGATGAGATTTTGATTGGAGAGTGTGATTCCTTTCCACCTATTCTTTGTCAGAGTATATACTATTATATTTTTATATTTTGAAATTATGAGTTTCAATTAAAACAATATACTGCTTTTGAGCCAATGAAATCCAAGTATGTTTTTTTATTCTCCCAAGTTGATTATTGTGAGATATTATTCTTCCACTAGCATCATTACTTAAAACTAAAAGTTCATGATTGCATACGCAAAACATTTAATTCTGTTGTAAACTTATTCAATTTTATTTTTTATAAAATTGTTGATTTCAAGAGTCCAAGATTTGATCACTTGTGCTAGGGCATGTAGGCAGCAAAGATATTTTAGCAACTTCATCCTCTTACTCCAGATCTCTGGTGATTTTTCCTTTTTTTTGACAAATAGCTTTCTAAATTATCATTTATAAAATAACTTTACACATGTTCACATAAAAATGAGGGTGGAGGAAAATCCCACTCCTAGAGTCCACATGGGGCTAAAGCCTAGAGCATAAAACATAGAAACAAATGCAAAGCTGTGTGTTGCAGAAGAAGAAAAAAAAGATAAAAATAAAAATGGTGACTAATTTTTTAGTTGTGGTTGAAGCTGAAAACATGCTTCTTGTTGAATTTTCTGGTGTGCTCGATTAACCATGGGCGATGACTCTCATTGCCCTCCCAACCATAGACGATATATTCGTCTCCCCCGAGCACTTTGATACATATTTTTATTTTTATTCAATCGTTATCTCTATTGAATGAGATCACACATCTCATTATATATATGTGAGAGGTGACTTTTCACCAAGGGTTACTACTCTTCACATGTGGCCCCATTAATTAATAATTATATTCCTCCGTTCGGTTCCCCCATAGAATTTTAGGGATTGAGATCACTCAGTTCTAGTCCCATAGCCTGTTTGCCTTATCGACCCAGCCTAGAAATGAGATATACAAGCAATTATAGAAAAAAGGGCGGAAAACTGCTCTTCTGAGCAACGACGGTGTGAAAGAGTATTATAATATAGTTATAATAAAGTTATATATAATAATAATATAATAATTATATTATCAATATAATAATTATATTAACACATCATTTATTTTATTTATATTGGCCTGTGGATTCCGATCACAGCTACAATAAAGTCAACACTCCCTCTTAGCTAGGGAGGAATCCTTCTCGATAACTTTTGGTTTGTCCTCCCGACGCTAACATCAACAATGTTTATTAATGATAATACATAATTGATCATTGTCTCAAGTGAGGGTGATGTGATGCCTCACTTGAGATGACCAAATGTCTCATAGTCATCTTCCTTACGCTATCTTCAACACTCCTTAGCTAGGGAGGATGTACTTATATATCTAAGTTATAGAGTACTGTCCACCGTGGCTACTCCTAGAGGGTGGCTCCATCATGATTGCTCCCATGAATGGAAATGCAAACAAACACAAGTGTTCATCACTAAATCACTCACGTGATGTCGTCATCTCACGATGACAGTCACCATAGCTACTCCCAGAGGGTGACTCAACACAAGTGTTTAGTCATGGACTCACTTGCATGACCTCCACCATGGCGACTCCTAGAGGGTGGGTCTATCATGGCTACTCCCATAAATGGAAATATAAATGAGCACAAGTGCCCATCACAGATCCACTCAATGTGATGTCATCATACAACGTTCACCATAGCAACTCCCAGAGGGTGAATAAACACAAGTGCTAAGTCATAGATCATCTTAGATCACATCCACCATGGCTACTCCCAGAGGGTGGAACAAGGGCTTTCACCTCAAACTTCTCTCTCATAGAGAAGAATGCATTACAAGGGCTGACACCTCAAATTTCTCTGTCTCAGAGAAAAATGCTACAAGGGCTGATGCCTCAAATTTCTCTGTCTCAGAGAAAAATGCATCCAAGGGATTGCACCTCGAATTTCTCTCTCATAGAGAATAATTCATTAAGAAGATCTTCATGGTGACGTGGCTCTCTCTGAAACAAATATCAACCTTTTGACCTCCTTGTCCCAGGTTGCTTCTGATGAAATGTCAGACTCCCTCTGAATCTAATATCAACCTTCTGACCTCCTCGTCCAAGGTTGCTTCTGATGAAATGTCAGACTCTCTCTGAATCTAATTTCAACCTTCTGACCTTGTCCATGGTTGCTTTTGATTAAATGTCAGACTCTCTCTGAATCTGATATCAACCTTTTGACCTCCTCGTCCAAGGTTGCATGTGATGGATTGTTAGACTCCCTCTGAATGTTAACTCTTCCTCTTCGAAGAAATTGATCTAGATATGTGCCACCAACTCAGTCTCATGACACTGCAAGCATCAAGTTCGTTCTCCCTTGAATGCAATCTCTTATGCTTCTTGATCCATTCTGAAAGCATTTCAGACAGAGATTACAAATAGTTCATAAAACTAAACTATCCCGAAGGGAAATATCAATGATAGAAGCATACAAAATTTGCTATCCCAATGTTATAGAATGAATTAACTACATAAACTTTATGATAAAAAATCATAAAAATACTTCTCTTGTAGTTAAAGGATAACGCCCTCCGGGCGATACTTGAACCCCTTGAGCAAAAGAGCCCTCAATTGAAATTGGGCCACTTGTAATGCCCCTTACTAGTTTTGTCCCCAAATTTTTGCACAAATCTCACATCGATTGCAATACGCATTTGGTCAAACACTTGTATGGTCATGTCATTTTGAAATCTTCATGTATTCCTCACAGACATTTCATCAACCATTTTGCATACAGCCTTTAGACCACAAAGAGTTCACTGTTCTGTGCTTGAACTGCATAGTTTGCTGTTACAGACCATTTATCTATAGCGTGGTAATAACCCTTTACAATCTCTGGTTGTCAGCCCTTTTCGGCCCCATTTAAGATCTCATGAATAGCATATCTTTAAATTTAACAAGAATTGTATGTTGGCGCAATGCTCCTTCAATAGACTTCCTGCCAAAATTCTCACCAAGAGACTTGTTGATTCTCCTCTGATAACAAGTAATGTTAAATTTACCATAACAAATACCTCTGATGATAATCTCCTAGCTATATATCATCACGGTGCCTTGGGCTTCACCACATAATCCATTTCTACTGAAGTTGTCATTGTATTAGCATGACAGGTTGCCTAGCACAATGTGCAAGTGTCAGCTTGGTCACAGCTTAGAATTCATAAGTAGTCACCAATTGATTTGGATATCTTCCTCTGTGCGTAAGATAGTTTGTATGAACCTGGCCATGTACTCATTCTTCAGTCACCAATATAGTCGACCATATATGAATGTTGTACGAGCTTTGCTCTCTATCTGAACATGATAGCTATCTTGTATTTTTTGTTTGCTTTCTTGTCTTTTCCTTATGCTTAATCGATACCATCTCTGGTTGCAGAGTTTCAACTCCTATTTCATGATCTTCTCCCCTTCGATGCATGGTAATTGTTGGTACTAATGCAAAGGAAGATGACTGTAATGGAAACGTTGAATGTCCTATAGAAAGCAGACACAAGCCCTTCTTCAACCAAGACAGGCTTCTAACTATGACCATCACTCTGCAGGCCAAGATAATACTAGATAAGATCACGAACATGAACCCTATTTACACCATACTCTATAGCAAGTGTTAAGAGAGCCTTCCTACGATTCTCATGACCAAGTCTAGGGTAACCCTGTGAGAATCCTTTAGATCTAAAGTATTCATCTTCTTAATGTGAATTGCACCATGCATTAGCTTCTACACATTTTCCAGTCTCTTTGGGTTTGTTGTTTGTAGCACATCTGCAGAAACGTCCATCACAATTGCTGGATATTTATGGTTCGATTCATAGAAACAACAACCACCTTGCACTGCCGTCAATGGATACCTGTCAGTTTCTACTTCAACCTCCCTTGCTCTTAACTGCCGATGACCTCACAATGGATGACTAGTCACTCTGCCAAACTTTAAACTTCAATAATATTAATCGCAAATATTACCAGTCGAAAGACTGCCAAATGTGATTTGTAAAAGAAATGGACTTATAATTCAAACATTAGGGAACTATATTAGTATTTGGTCTTCAAACTTTAATTCAGCCTCTAATATATTCCAAACACTTTCCTCACGACAATAACAAATATATTATGAAATGACGAACACTTATATTAGCCACAAGCTATAAATATATTAAAATCGATGGGCAATATATTGCCAAGATATAAATCGGGCCCCACTCAAATATAAAACCAAATAATATTGCTAGTACTCTCACCCGATTGTAATAGTATTAATCTTCTGACTTTCCATGTTTGTTGAATAATACTCTAATTGCAAGAATTATATACGCGCCCAGGCTATGTAGGAATCGGGCTCCACAATTTAAATGCAATTGCCAAACAATAACAATAGACCAAATAAATCTTATAACGAAGGAGATTATTTTCCTGATTACATCATAGCTTACAACATCAAAATATTAATCCTTGCTGCTGCCGATAATATTCATGAACAACAGAATTCACAAATCACTCGGTAGGTAATAATCATGATTCAATCACCATTATTACAAGTGGCAAGCAAGATTAAAGGAGCCACAAAATAACCTTTCAAACTTTGTAGTTTCCTTCATTATTGAAACCTCACAGGCAGGTAGGGAACCCACTTTGATACCATGTTGAATTTTCTGGTGTGCTTGATTAACCACGAGCAATAACTCTTATTGCCCTCCCAACCATAGACGATATATTTGTCTCCCCCGAGCACTTTGATACATATTTTTTTATTTATTCAATCGTTATATCTCTATTGAATGAGATCACACATCTCATTATATATATGTGGGAGGTGACTTTTCACCAAGGGTTACCACTCTTCACATGTGGCCCCATTAGTTAATAACTATATTATTATTATAATATAGTTATATATATCAATTATAATATAGTTATATAGAATAATAATATTATAATTATATTATCAATACAATTATTATATTATCATTATAAAAATTATATTATCACAACATTTATGTTGTTTATATTGGCCTGTGGATTCCGATCACAGCTACAATAAAATCAACACTTCTTTCAATATTTGTGTCCTTGGCACACTTGTCTGTGCATTGGAAACAAAGTCCCTTTGTGTTCTCCGATTCGTTTTCAGTTTCCTTGATTGCTATCCTAGAAGTGGTGGGTATAGTGTCGTTAATTGTAATGTCCCAATCAACTATATTTTTATCTGCTTGCTTGTCACCTTATTCTTGACTTTGATCATGTGAGCCAAGTTGGCTGTTGCATATCTTTAGACCATTATGTACTGCTTTATTATTGAACTCATCTTGTTGTGACGATGCTGTGATGTAATTGTGCCCCATCTTGAGATAAGGACTCACAAGAAGCTTGGACAAGGAACGTGCCCCCCAAAAAAGAAAAACTAGAAGTGCAAGAAAAGCAGGTAAAATCAAGAAAATATAGGAAAGCCACAAAAACAAATCAACAAAAATTGCTTAGTAGATTAATGGAAAGTGCCATTTAGAAGGCAAATTTAATTACAAGAAAGTAGTTGAGGCCCGTTCGCCTACATATTGTCCATGTACATTATTATTATTATTATTATTTTTTTGCTTGGTAACATATAATTTTATTACTAGTAATAATAATAGTTTACATCATAAAAGACTGTCCATGTTGGCACTATCACCAAAAAGATAAGCTCCCAACTGTCACTACTACACCCCAGAAAACTACCCCTGCAATCCTAAATAACTTCTAAAGACTAAAAAACTCCATTTACAGCCATTACACGGTTCTTTTCATCTAGGATATCCATAAACAACTAACTTCCACCACCATTTCAAACAAAAGGATATAAACCATACAAACAGCCTGTGCTATTATATACAAAACCTATCCATGTACATTATTATGAAATGAAGATAAAATTTAAGTAAAATATATACGAGGGTGTTCAATATGTTAAGATTTAAGGTCATGACAAGTTCAAATACCTTGTTGTTTTGTTATTGTCTTGGCTCTGATAATGATATCTGATGAACAACATACAAAGATCACAATTTTCCACAAAACAGATGTGATGGTGCTAAAGGCTGTCAAAAAAAATCCATGATTTTACTAATATAATTAAAATTGTTGTCTATTTGTGATTTTCTTGCAGTTTTCATTGGATTCGACGTATAGGGAAGCCTGCTTCTAAGGCAACCGCACCGATAGTAGTCTCAAACCATGTGTCATATACAGATCCAATATTCTTCTTTTATGAGCTATTCCCAAGCATTGTCACATCAGAGACACATGACAAGATTCCATTCGTAGGGACAATTATCAGGGCTATGCAGGTGTTAATGCATATATTACCATTCTGTATACTCTATTTTGGAAATTCTCTATTTAGTTATTTCGCTTTCAAGTCAAACTAACTTTGATTATAATTTTCTTGTTCAGGTAATATATGTGGATAGATTATCACGGAAATCACGAAAGCACGCTGTAGCTGAAATAAAGGTAAATGAGGCAAATTGTCTACTATCTTGTGGAAAATCGTTAGCATTATACTATTAATCTTGGAGTGATAGGCAATAGAGCAAATGTGGCTGCTCATAAAACTATTATATGCCTCGCTGTGGTTATTGTTGAGTTATTGTCATTGATGTCAAAGGGCCAAACTTAGTAGGCAATTTATCTTGGTGCCCGAATAGATGAGGCAGTTTAAATATCAAATTGCATAAATATCTATGTAAATAGTTTCCTATATGGGTTGATCTGTATCTTGCATTTTCTCCCTGTGGACTTGAATGAATTTGCCTAGGGCCGACCCCACCTCATTGTGGTGAGCTATTTTGGATTTTTTAAATTAAAAAAATAAATTTAAATCGAAGGGGACCAACCTCTTGCATGAGCTGACCCCCTTGAGTGGTGCACCCTATCTTGGGATTAAATTTAAATTAAATTAAATAATTTCTGGGTGCCTTGGCTAACCTAACATGAAGGGTTGCATCTATTGGATAATTTAATGTCCCCCTCCTAAGCACTATCAGCTTGGTGACCGTTAGCCTATCTAGTGAGTTCCCATAGGCTAATGAGTTAGGGTTAGGATACTCAAGGTGACCATTTGATCCAATTTATTCGGCGATGATAGGTGTTGTTTCAAGTTCAATTGGTTGGGATGTGGATTTTGATCATTTCTAGAGTGGATTCAGACAATTCGTCAATTTTTACTATTTTTAGTAAGTCACAATCTAGATACCAACTTGGCTAGTTGGTAGTATTTCTAATTTGGGAACGTTGGCAAATGCATTTGATGTTAATATCTGACAGTTAATTAATGTGCTCCAAAGCAATTAATTTATGTTAAAATATTAAAGTTAAATTAAAGATTTAACTTTAGTGTTATTTAATTTAATATATTGACTAAGTGGGCACTAGAGGTGGTATAAGGCGTCATTTCAAATATTAAACAAAATGCTCCTTTTGAAGTGGGCACCTAAGTTAGGAGTCATAAGGAAATATTAAATTAAAATTAAAGATTGTATATCCCCAAGTGGGTATGGGCTTTTGGAGGCCTTTATAAGGCATTTTTGGAGTTCATTTTACATTATGAATGGATTTGATTTTGAATTCAAAATTTGGCTGGATTGAACTTGTTCATCCTGTGGCTTTGTGACGACAAAAACTCTTACAGAGAACATTTTCTTCATTAGTGAAAGGGAGATTGACTGGTGGTTTCATTCATGAATTACATTAAGCTTCATTGTGGGAGATTTCATCTTCAATTGTGTCCTTCAAAATAAGGACAGGCCCTGTGAAGACAAAGGATGAGCAGATTGAAGATATTTTATTGCAGATTCATCTCCTTTAACAGATGAAAACCCTTGCAGTGAACATATTTTCGTTAGTGAAAGATTTAATTTGGGAGATTAACTTGTGTTTTCATTCAGGAATCACATTGAGCTTCATTGTGGGAGATTTCATCTTTAGTTGTGTGCTTCAAAATAAGAGCAGATCTTGTGAAGACAAAGGAGTAGATTGAAGAGATTTTATTGCAGATATATCTCCTTGTCCTGGCTGCTCCTTTACCCAACTTGGCCTGCAATTGTGTGCTAGATGTGGGAAGGCTGGGAGGTTTTGTCGTCCCATTTTGCAGGTGGTTTAGCTGATTGTGGAGACGTCTTGGGCTTCTCATCCCAGTATTATGCATTTTATGGTCTAGTTTGCTGACAGTGGAACGTGGCATCAAAAATTGTGATGACAGTTTGCTGGATACAAACATTATCAGAGTTATTGTAAAATGTAGTAAATGGGTATGTTGGAAATGTGATTTCAATGTATTTTGAACTTCTGGGTATTGTTAAATTGTTTCTATACTGCTGTCCAAGATTTTTAAGAATTCTGAAAATGATTCCAGTTGTGGGTTTATTGTATTTTGGAGTTTATTGCATATATTTCCGTTGTTTCTTTGCTGCAACATTATTATCTGTGCCATATTATTTTGCATTGTCTTTCATTCCATAAAATCCTCAAGAAATACAGAAAGCAAAACAAAAAAAATACAAGGGTGCATATTACAGTTATAGGGATGCATGAGCATGTATACAAAGAAGATTTTTTGAGGTTTATTTGACAACCCATTCATTGAATAAACCTTTTATGGAAGAGCAGATATAAGTCATTTGGATCTGTCATTAGTTGAAGATTCATAGCAGATCTTGTGCCTGAATTGAAGCAAGCAGATTTTGGATCAAAGTTTGCCCAAGTTACCCCAAGTTTCCAGGACGGGGGGACGGGGAAATGGGTTTTTGGGATGGATTTCTTTTTCCCAAAATAGGGGAAGGTGCGGATGGCAATGGGGACGGATAGATAAAAAATAGGGAAAATTAAAATATATAGGGAAATCTGAAATTTCAAATATATTCATATGATATAACATTGATAAATCTAAAAGCATTCATCATAGAGCATAGTAATTGAGTTGAAACATTAAATGAGAGTTCAAGTTTCAATTTCATACATTTATAATTTCATACTCATAGATATAATTCATTGAATCTGGAATCAAAATGCCCAAAGGCTGCAAGTTTCAGCAAAATGAAAAGTATCATATCATATATCATTTCATCAATGTATCATATAATGTCAAAAATCTCAAAAGTCTCAAAAGTATCATATCATATATTATTTCATCTCTGAAGTAGAGGAACTAGCAACCTGTGAGAGGAGGCGAATGACAAGTGTCCTCAACTCTGGTGCATTTGACCTATGCCATTGCCACCATCAAAAAGGGCTTTTCTATGCCATTACTGCTCTATCCATCTTTGCCACTGGTGTGCTAAAGTTTGGATCATCAAGGTTTGAGAAGGCAACCCATTGCTCACGAAGTATGCCGGTCTGCTTAGGTGAATACATCCTTTGAAGGGCCTTCATCAACCCACAACTCATCTCAGCATCCTCACTAGGAGGGGACTTTTGAGGTTGGGCTCATACCATTTTGGATTTAGTGTAAAAGCTGCCATATGAAGTGAAGTTACATAGTGTTCCACCTCTGTGTGACAACGAGCTTAATATACTCCTCATATAAGTCCAATTGATTTTCCGTAGCCAAAATTACCTCCTTCATCTTCTGAATCATATTGTCAAAAGTTTCATATATCTCTCCAAGACTAGGAGAGTCCGTATTAGCATATCTGATGACATCTACAACATGAGAGATGATGGAGCAAACATATCCACAATATGCAAAAAACAATTCAACTAAGAATAAGAACACAATCAGATTTTTTTAATTAAATGACTAAAAATCAGAATTATTTAATTAAAATAAAAAATTTAAAATCTGTGAATATGAATGAAATTTTTGATATTTAATTTAAATTTGAAAATCGGCATTGTCTTACCTCACAGTGGACCACCAATCATCATCAATTATTTTTTGTTTGTTGGCTTTTCTTTTAGGAGTGTCTGCATTAGGTCATCTATTCTACTTTGAATTCACTACCATCATATGTAGAGCATCATGCATCTGAACCATCCTATGTAACAAAATGAATTAACTGGCATTTCTTGTCTCTACAGGTTTGTCAAATTCCTTCGTTGGATAAGTCCTAAATAGAGCAAATGAGGTGTGGTGGTTGCAAATTAATATTTGAATATTTCTAGCTTGTGTCCACATTTTTTACCCAATCCAATTTCCCTATGTCCCTCAATGCATGAACACAATATGGAGTCCAAAAGATGTGCTTGTAATCACCCTGCACCATCAAACCGATCAATTTGCACACGCGCTAAATCAGTGATCATCTGAACAATATTTGAGGGTCCAACCTCTTCTATGGCCTCTCTCGAAATGCTAAACTGAAAGTCTACAGCCTTGTGTTTCCTTGAACAATCATTGGCATTGAGAAAATAAGAGCCAGCTGTGTATGTGACTATGATGTTGATGAGTGGTTGATGACGAATATTGGTCCACCCATCCATCACAATGGAACAACCTGTCCTCACCCATGTACTCTTCATGTCCTCCAGTATCAAACTCACTTTAGAATATGCTATGTCAAGGAGGGTAGTGCATAGTTTATGATCTCCAGGGGGTACAAAAGAGGTACCAACATTAGCTACATCTTTGATCATTTTTTTCAAGTAAAGAGAATGGGCCACATGAAATGGGATGACACGGGCATAAAAAAATCAGCAATGAAAGTCTCTGTCAATTCCTGTGCCTATACATTGAACAAATTTGAAATTGACCCTAGCGGCCCGCTATCACTAGCCTTCCTCTTTCCTTTTTTGGCTTCCACACTATGAATAGCGCTACCACTAGATGACATCGGGTGATGAAACGATGGCTGTGAGGATTGATGCATTGGCAAGGACACACCTTTAGATCTTTACAAAATTTAACTCCTTTCCATGAAACACCCAAGAAATGAGACCGCACCCTTGTGTAGTTCCCTCTAATTTCACTGTTGCATACATGACATATATACACCCTACTTCCACCTGAATTTTTTTTGACATCTATTGAATGAACAAGGCAAAGAAGATATTTTTTTGGGGTTAAAAGGGCCTTGTTCATAGTCTTTTAAGACAACTGAAGGGCATTAAAAGTTGTTAGGTGCATGTTGTGCTTCACCCCCAATACTTCCACTATCACCACAATTTCTTCTCCTTGCCATTCTTCATCACTATTACCATTGCCACTACTGCTGCTCATGTTTAATGAGTGTAATGCAAGCTCAAACTATTGAAATATAAGCAAAAAAAACTCAGAGATTTGATGGACTTTTTTCCTTTGAACTATTTAAATTTTTTGTATAAGAAAACTAATATGAAAGAATGGACCCACCTTCAGTGCTCCAACTCCAAATGTTCCTTGTAGCCCTACTTACTGTTGCCTCCTTTTTTTCTCTTCTTCAAACCCACTTCTTTCTCCTTTCTTGTTCTCTTCAAAATGATATTGAAATGAATGAGAAAATGAGCTATTTTGTGTTGCTTTAGTCATTTTAGGGTTGCTTACAAGTGTGGGGGCCACCATTTAAAAATAAATAAAAGATGCAAAAAAAATTGATGCTGCGCATAACTTTTTCTTTTCCCTGAATTTTTTTGCCTTTTCGAGGACGGCTAGGAAATGTTTCCCACTGTCTCCCCATCCCCGGAGTGGTACCCATTTCCAAAATGTGGGGAAAACTGGTGGAAATGCATCCCTGGGTAATGCTGGAGTTTGCATCACTTTGAAGCAGACCTTATTGGAGATCTGGAGTAGTTGTATAAGGCAGTTTTGGAGCTGAGTTCTAGAAGTGTTTTGAGCAGATCTAAAGGAGCTTTTTGTGCAGATTTGAGAGCAGTTTTCAAGAGGTTTTTGAGGCAGATTTTGGTGAAGTTTTGAACTGAATTGTAAAGGAGAATTTGATATGATTCAAGAAGAAGATCAAGTAATCATCACATTATTCTTTTGGAGGTTGGTGACTTGTATTCAAGGAGATTGGAGTCTCTTGCTGAGTTGGTGCTCAGTTGTGGGATTGGTGGCTTGAGTGAGTTGGTGTCTATGAATCATCTAAAGAGGATTGGTGTGTCCTGTGGGTTGGTGTCTAGTAAGATTGTAAGAAGTTTCTTATACAAAAGCAAAATTTTGCCGTGGTTTTCTCCTGCTAGGGTTTCCACGTAAATCATGTGTCTCTAATTGCTAGAGCTTTCATATGTGTTGCTATTGTTGGTAATTAAGTTTTTAAAATTCAAAGTTTGTTGTTTTATTGATTCATGTATACTTTTTCGATTAGAAGGAAAAACAATCATATTGTTTTCTTAATGTCTGGAAAGTTTTCTTTATGTTTTTATTTTGACTCTTCTGTCGTAATGTTACTCAAAATCTTGTAAATTATAGCTTTTCTATTTACTATTATTATGTTTTCCTTGAGAAGGACAGCTTCTTCTATAGGGTAACCAGTAATGTAATGACTTTTAAAATTGTACCTTTGTTGCAATGCGTCGTTGTTTAAAATTTAAAATCTGATGTAGATACAATATAGAAAATGATCTCAAAGACATTAGCAAATATAATTCAGCTATTGCTCTCAAATAATCATTTTTTCTGACCCAGATTGGCTTTTTGAGGCTGGAAAATTTTGGATAAATCATAGTTGTGAAAGAAGAGTTTCATTTTATAGACATGTAAGGATGCTCAGTGCTGCTTTTAAAATTTGATCTGCCAAGTTCTTCTGACAAGAGCAACTTGAGGTTAATATCTGAAGCAATGGAAAGATCATATTATGGATTAAGGAATGCAGTTCTACTTCAGCATTCTCCATGTTGATAAATGGATCCCTAGGTTTTCTCTTCCTGTATTGAAGGGAATTAAGAAAGGCAATTAGTCAATAAATTTAATCATAATCATGGTTGATGGATTACATCAAATATCACAAAAATGTAAAGAGGGTCTGTAGCAACATTACACATTACACCTTTCTAGTATTCTACCAAAGGACGTTATGAGTCCTCAAAACAAATTCTGTAAATACACCAACAGGTCTGAAGACAGCATTTTAATTCAAATGAATCTCAAATTTTATCAGTACATAGTATATACCCAGTTGAGAAGAAGAATATTATTATGCTTTTGGCATTCTAGCCAAACCACGCTTCTGACAAATATTTGTGCTTCCCATTGGCATAGATGACACAAAATTATAGATTGGGTAGAGATAACAATCAAATACATATAGAACTCAATAATTGGACTACAAGCTGGTTAATATTCTTAAGAAGAATATGGGTGATCAATGGAAACTACAAGCAATCTTGAGGCATATGCTAACAATATATAATAAAAAGTAGAGCATAGAAAAATTACTAAGTTCATCCAACTTAGTGAAAGGCGTGAAAGCATCCTCATATAACATTGCCATAGACAACACAGTTTTAGATTGGGTAGAATAATGAATCAAATGTATAAAAAACTCAATAATCAGAGTGCAAGTTATCTAATATTCTTAGGAAGAATATTGTTGATCAATAAGGACTATAAGCAATGTTGATGCATGTGCTCTTGATATATTATGAAAAATAGAGCATAGAGATTACTATGATATTCATTCAACTTAATGAAATTTGGAGCAAAAGTATCCGTATTTAAGATTATAATAGACTAAACTAATAAGACCAACACTAAATAATAATTACTTAAATACCCTCCTTTAATGGTCAATCTACTAACTACAACAAACTTACCCCAAAATTTTACATTTTTTTGAGGACTCAGAGACTTGGTAAGAATGTTTTCAATTTGGTTCTTTGTTAGACAATACTGCAACATAATAGGTTCCTCTTTTACACGTTGTTTGATGAAGTGACTATGTAATTCCTCATGTTTAGGACTTTATGTTTGCAATTTGGTCCTTTGTTTGACAATGCCACAACATAATAGACCCCTCTTATACAAGCTATTTGATGAAGTGACAATGTAATTCCACATGTTTGGGACGCTCATGAAAAATTGGATTCTTAGCAAGTCTGAACACCTCTCCACTGTCTAGAATAGGAATGTAGGCTCAGATTGTGGAATCTTGAGAAAGTATTCTTGTAAGTCAAAATGCATCACTTGCCATTTTTATTGCTCCTTGATAATTTGCTTCAGTCAAGGAAAAACCCACTGCGTATTGCTTGTTGCTAGTCCACGTGACTGCACCTTTGCCAACACTGAAAACATATCCAAAAGTGGATTTTATGTCATCCATAGAACTCTCTCAATCTGAACTTGTAAACTCACACAGCCCAGGGTCTTTAGAATGCCATAGTCAAGTATCCCTTTGACATACGTCAACGCACTCTTTGCTGCAGTCACATGTTTTATCTTTGTACTGTCATGAACCTAAAAAAGAAACTCATATCATAGTTCAAAGTAGGCCTAATGGCTGTAAGATATATTAGGATCCCCACTAGTTGCCTATAGGTTGAATCATTAATAATCTTAGAGTCAGCTTCGGTTGAAAGCTTTAGCCCTTTCTCCATAGATGTGCATGAGATTTTGCAATCTATTGTTTTGAATTTGTTGAGAAAACCATTGGCATATTTGGATTGTGAAAAGAAAATGTTGTCACTTGTTTGCCAAACTTCTACACCTAGGTAGTAATGCAGGAGGCCTAAACCTATTGTTTTGAATTTGTTGAGAAAACCATTGGCATATTTGGATTGTGAAAAGAAAATGTTGTCACTTGTTTGCCAAACTTCTACACCTAGGTAGTAATGCAGGAGGCCTAAATCAGTCATGTCAAAACGTTACTCATAAGATTTAATCCATTTGATATCACTTGCTACACTACTTGTAATATAATGATATCTACACATGGCTAGTAGAATGAGATCATTACCTATGCATTTGATGTACATATTGAAATTCGAAAGACTCCACTAGAATCCCTGTTCAACCAAATATTTGTGAGTTTTGATTAAGCATGCCCTAGTTGCTTGTTTTAGGCCATATTGAGCTTCCTTAAGGAGGCCATATAGTGACTTGAAAATCATGTGGTCCAGACATGTATACTTTTTTCTCTGAATCCTCATTGAGGAAGGCACTCTTCATCTTCATTTGATGGAGTGCCTAGCCAAACTGACCTGCTATGGCTAGGACTAGTCAAATGTTACTCATCTTTGTTGTAGGACCAAAGGTCTCCTTGCATTCAATACCCTCTCTTTGTGTGAACCTTTTTGCAACCAACCAAGCTTTGTACTTCTCTAATTGTACCATCTGCCCTGTACATGACCTGTAAGCTCATTTGTAGCCAATGTGTTTCTTTCCTGTTGGAAGATGGAAGATTATCCAGGTCTTATTTTTCTTGAGACTCTCATGTTCAGTTGACATAACCTTTTCCTAGTCAAGTATTCCTTTTGCCTCCTCAAATAATTGTGGCTCATAAGCTCCTTTATGCTTCTTGCATTTTCCTCTCAATAATTGTCCATCAATCATTTCATTAATTCAAACATCTCCAATGGTTCTTCCCCACCACTTTGGTCTCTTCTTAGGAGTCTTATCATACACATAAGTGTCGTCAAACATGACTTGGGCTACTTCTGTGTGAATGCTGATGCAAGTTATCATCACCGGAATCTAGGTCTATTACTGTCTTGGGAGACTTTATACGCTTCAAATTTCCCCTTCAAGTCGAGCTACTTGAAGTTGAACACTTGAACCTCAACATGTTGTTCTTCAGGAATCCTAAACCCTAGAGAAGTGTGGAAAAGCTTAGATTGTGCACCAATCAGAACATCTCTATTGAAAGTCAAATAGTTAGTAACTTAGTATCAACATCAATCAATTTGTAAGCCTTATGATTGTCATTGTATCTTTTAGGCATTAATTTATTACTCTTAGGATGGAAATTGGTTCTCTTTTCATTTTGAATCCAGGTATATGCAATGGTATTTTAGATTTCCTTCAGACCATGCTTCCTCTAGGATATTTTGCTTCTTTGCTTGTGCTACATGTCTATTTAGCAAATATACTCCATTCTGCTGTAGACTATAGGGTGTGTAGTATCTTTTTATGTTGTGTTTGAACCAAAAGTGATTGAATTTTTTAGAACCTAATTTACCTCCATTATCAAATCTAAGAGTGGTAATGTCACAACTTGCCTTTTTTATATGAATGCTTTGAATGTTAATTTTAAAAATACACCCACATTTGTCTACTAAAAGCATCAACAAATTGAAGAAACTGCCTCACACTAGTGATGGCTGCTGTTTTCATTGGTCCCCTAATATCTGCAGGAACTAGCTGGGGGACTCTCAGCTATCCAAGCTTGTCCATTATCAAAAGGAGTTTTCTGCCGCTTCCCTACACGGCAAGAATTGTAAACACCTTGTATGTGTTGCTAGATGTTGGAAAGTCTATCTGCCAAATTCTTTTGAGCCAATTGAGAGAGATAGGATGAGGAGGTGCCCATTATCGAAGGAATAATGCTGATAACGTGAATGATATGATTGGTTCTACAGTGATGCTGCTGGAACTGAATTAGGTCCGATGTTTTTACTGCTTTAGTTTAGTTTAGTCTCTGCTGATATTGAAGCAGGAGATTTTTGTATTATATAGTCTACTTCTAGCTCAAATGTAATTGGTTGAATATTTTTTGTTTAAACTGTTAGCACCCCTGTTCAAGGTTTTGATGCAGACACTTATAAATTTATTGAAACTCAATATATATGGGAATGGACTCATGTAGAAAAATGCACCCGAGTTGTGTAGACTGATTCCATTTAGGCACCAGTAAAATATTTCAAACAAGTCAGAAACCTTTGGTTTAGTAGATGATTAACAATTCACCATTTTCTTGCAGTTCATCAAGACATTCACATATAACATATTGTGAGAAAGCTTGTAGATCTATATTTTGATGGTGTAATCTTTATTCTGCTATTTTCGCCAACATTTTATATTGAATCTTTTACCTTAGATTATCATGAGGTCTTAGATTTGCATATAGCATGAGGTGTCTCGTTTTATGCAGGGACTATTTCTCATGTAACATTGTCTTGTTATGTATTATTGTAAAGCTCTTACAATGTTTTTTTGCCATACTATGAGTTCATTCTATGTTATCAAGATTCTTGTAATATAAGAAACAAAAGTCTGGTTTCAAAAATTAAAGTGCCTTGGATAAAGGGGAGTGTTCATGGATTGGATGATTAGGTGTTCTTAGAAGTGGGAAGTCTGATCTTAAGGTCATCAATTATTTTGCGGGGTGAGAGAGACCAAACATGTAGCTAGTTATGGAATAATATTATACAATTAGTAATTGCTTTTCCGCTCTACATGAGTAGATGCTTCTTTAGAAAAGAGTTTTGTTTAGTTCTAGAGCAGAAATTGATATTTAAGATGATTATACAATGCGTACTTATCTTTGAAGTAAATTAGAAAATGCTTTCATATTCTTTAGTTTTGAATTCAAAAAAATCTGTGTTATTTTTATTTGTATATTCCATTTTTTGTCATTCTATAGTGGGTGATTACATTAGAATATTATGAAACTAAAATTGCAGAAAGTAACAATTTGCATAATCAAGGATTATATTGTTATTTAGATTAGTACCATACATTGATGTGGTTAGGTAGAAGCTGCTATATATTGGTAGCATTTTAATTTTTTTCATCTTTCACAATTTTGTTGGAAAATGAAAGGAAAACTAAGATGTTGAAAAGAACTAGATTTGGCTGACTCATTGGGGTTAGTGTTGTCTTATAACTTAATTACATTTGTTTGAGATATCAGAACATAGTAAAGAATGAAAGGGGGTGCCAAATATATTTTTATGTAGGCTAATTGTTTGCAATATAAAATGCAAGCATTTCTTATTTTATATTGATTATGTTTCTTTTCAAGCCAAGATAATATAGATCCTATGTTCTACATTTCACATTGACAACAGCTTATTGATTTGTTTTAGGATTTAAATGCAGAGAAAGGCGTCATGCAATGATTTCCCGCAAGTGATGTTGTTTCCAGAAGGGACAACAACTAATGGAAGGGCACTAATTTCATTTCAACTTGGAGCTTTTATTCCTGGTTTTCCAGTCCAACCCGTTGTTGTTAGATATCCTCATGTACACTTTGATCCATCTTGGTGAGAAGGCTGATACTTAGTTGTTAGAAGTTTTCCTATTTCATAACAGAAAACACAATGCTTAGTAATGAGAAGTACCGCTAATATCATTCATATATGCATTTTAGGGGCAAAATATCTTTATTGAAGCTCATATTTCGGACGCTAACTCAATTACATAATTTTATGGAGGTAAGTTGCAAATGTGCTATTTGCATTTCTCATTTGTTGAGTTGCAAGATTTCCACGTAAATTGTTCATGATAACAAATATTTTCATTGATGTTATTTTTGATTGTTCATAATGCAAGGAGCATATTGCTGGACCAAAGATGAGTCTCATGTTAATGTTCTATACAAACCAATCCATAATCACATATTCTAGGAATATGCATGAATCACTAGATGTATATGTTTCCAAATAAATGAGCTAGTGTTTTATATGATCTCATTATTTTTAAAACTTTTGCGTCAAAAGAAACAACCATTATTAGCCTGAGTTTGGTGGACGAGGTGACAAAGGGTTTTGTGAGAGCGAATCCTTTTATGCATTTTGGGGATGGCAGCAGGACAACTATAAAAATGATATGTTAAAATTTATATTTGAAAAACTAATTACAAAAAAAAATAAAAAAAATTATTATTTATCTTTTATAAAGATGAGCAAAAGATATTGAAATTTATATAAAGTTTGTCAATTTGATAATCAATTGATCCAATGATCAGCTACAAGCATCTGAAATATAATATCATAGTATTCATCAAACTCAAGATATAAAGTACGAATTACAAAACTCCAAAATAATCTTTGGCTAATATAACCTCAAATACAATAGCTAATCAACTCATTGCCCAATGCAAAAGCTGCGATATACTCATTGCGAACTTTTACATTTGTTTAGCTTTTGCAATTAAACTTCACCAACCCTGCACTGCAAGCAGTGTTCATTACTCCGTGAGATCCTCAAGCTTTACATTGCATTCTGCTGCTAGATTCTTTATATACTCAGTCATCATGCAACCTATGAGATACAAAGCATGATATACAACTACAAGCTTCTTTAGTTTCTTAGAGGTAACCTTGTTCCACGTGATGTAGTGGATGAAGCTGTATGTAGACTAGTTTCTTTCAATGGTAGAGGAACCACAAACCAATATTTCCAAGACTTTGACTTGGCTCTGACTTGGCAAGCAGATTTTTGACCTAGACTTGGACTTGGTCCTTAGACTTGGCCAAGACTTGGCAAGCTGATTTTTGACCTAGACTTGGACGTGGTGCTTAGACTTAGCCAAGACTTGGCAACTTGAAAAAACCATGGACAGATATTTTTTAAGATTTAAAACTTTTAATTTTATGGTGTATCCAACAAGTACTACTAGGCTCGCTCTCATTTGTGTATAATCACATCAAGACTCGTTGAATCAGAGCGAGTCTTGTATCTATGCTACAAACTTGTGATAAGAGATGAATGACTACATGTATCAATGATGGAAGCCCATGTGAATGCCACTAAGTCACTGGGTTCTCTTGCACCAAATTCTTCTTATCTTTTTTTGCTAAAGTCATGTAGCTCTTAGATTTGGCAAATTTGGTCCACTAACGTTAGATCAATGCAACTTCCTTTATATTGTAAATCTTCTTAATGACCTTCACCACTTCCATATCATCTATAAGGAAAATTCTGCTGAATCTCTACACATACAACTTCAATTTCAATGCATAGACGATTGTGTGCAAAGGAGTGCTGAGTTCTCCTAACTCCATTAGGTTAAAAGTTTTTGTTGTAGAACGTCAAGTGTGCTTTCTTTGTCAAAGCTGTCATTTGGTTGTGTAAGCTATTGATGCACTTATATATCTCAGCAAGACTAGGAGTGTTGAAGTCCCCATAAATGGTTACTATGAAAATTTTGGGAAATGTCGGAGGTAATGTATTTGGCATTTGACAAAAAATGTATTGCTCTTCACCGTTTTGTTCAGCCTTTATCTCTGCTTTGTCTTTGTCTCATTTCCAATATAATGAATTGGTAGGCACATTTGTTTTTTATGTGTTTGATTAATTGTTTCTAGAAGGCCTAAAGTGGTGCTTGTGGTGTGTGGTGATTGCAAATAAACATATTTACATCTCTCATATTAGCTACAATTTGTTTGATCCACTCAATTTCGTTGCTATTTTTGTTTATGGAATTTATGCAGAAAGAGGTACAATAGATTTTTTTGATGGTAACTTCAACCAAATTTGGGGCTGCCCTACATGCATATATGACATCTCTCATAATTTGTTCCACATTATTGGGTGAATGATATCATCAATTGAATCTTTGAGGATTTAAAATTGGAAATTTGCATCCTTCTGGTTCCTTGAACAATCAATTGCCCTATGGAAGTAAGGCCCCTCCTTACATGTTATCTGTGACCATGATATTGATGAGTGAGTGGTGTTTGTCTATCTATTTTAATGTTGCACCCATGTGATACCCATTTGGCTTTCATTTCCTGCATTGATAATTTATCTTGGAATTGTTCTCATCCAATAGAGGAGTCCTTAGTTTTGTCTCCCTTGTTCCCTCATATAAAAGCTTGGTTTGTGCAATGTTGGAGATGAACTCCTTTAAACAAATAAGGTGAGCAACACGGAATAGAATGTTGCTGGCAACGATGGAAATGGACATATGTACAACTATGTTTGGAGCTGAACTTGTGGCCTTACTTCTCTTTACGCTCTAGTTGACTTGACACAAAGACAAGAACATTTACATGCAGATTACTAGTTGTAGTAAGAGAATCTGCTAGTGTAAGGGTAATAAAAGGTGTGGAGATGTCACTATTATACAATTCAGTTACTTGAGGTCACTACATATTCCATCACTAGGAATGTGTAGGAAGTGTGCATTCTTTGTAAAAATGCTACCATGTTATTCAATGGAGCAAAAATAACATTTTTATTGGAGAGGTCCCCTTGAATTAACAATTTTGTTGACATCTATTCTTGGTGCAAATTGCTATAAAGGGACTAGACCTTCTTATTGAATGGATCCCGGTATGCTATTTCAACAAATTGGAAGGGCAATCAAAATTAACAACATTCCAATTTGATCTACTACTTTTAGTGTTCCCTTTGGCTACCCTTTCCCCTCCCTCACTTCCGCAACGAAATGTTGGTTCACCCAATATGTCAAACTCCTCATTGCTACTTTGGCTAAGGAAACTCATTCTAGCATTGCAAAAACTAAGAAGGCTTAAAAGGATGCAAGCTTCATTTTTTATTTCTACACAAGATTTTCTATCTATTTTTCCAGTCAAGAAAGCGAAAACCCATTCTGTAGTTATTGTGTGCAGACATGAACCTGTCAGTTTCTCTCTTCTTGATTGCAGATTTTATGGGTGATTTTTCTTCTGCAGTGCGCTCAAACACGGAGGCCTTCTATGTCTGACATGATTGACCCACAAAGACATCCAATTTTTCTCCTTTTATCATTCAAATTTGCATTAGATTGGTCCAGATATCTCCACACAATTGGTGGCAGCAGGGGCTTGGGTTTCTTGTTGTTTTCATGCCTAGTCTCTTCCTGATCTGAGAAGATGAATAAAAGAGAGGAAAGGGGCTCATTTGTATAAGAATCAAAAGGGGACATAGAAGGTAACAGAGTAGAGAGTAGTAGTAGATCCTGTGGGGATAGAGTTCTTCACAAAAAGTCACAAGGTTTCAATTGCTAGTTCTGAGCGGACTTATTTTGATATTGAAATGATCTGGGTTTATCCCAAATATGTAATATTGCATGCAACTATTGTAGAAGGGATGATAAGTGGCAGATTCAACCTTGATTGTTTGTCTTCATTTTGCATGGCATATGTTTTTGGATGTATTCCTGATTAGTTAGCCCACCAGATGAGAGTAAAATTCTTGTAAAGCTTTTTCAAGATACCGTTTTAGAGCAATAAAGGAGATGTATATGAATGTGCAAGGATTAGTAAGTAGATTCATTCAATAGTCTGCAACTATTTGTGGCTTTCTTGAGTGTATATGTAGAGCCTAGCTTGCTTGCACATTTTGGAAAGTGTAGTATTTGGAAATTTTGTTACCCAATTGTATAGGCAAAGGTCTGCCACTCTCTCTCTCTCTCTCAACACACTCAAATTCAAACATATTAAATGTCTTTCAGTTCCAGTAGTTTAGTGTGCTTTCTGCCATCTTTTGAATGTGTACAACAACCTAAAGGGGTTATCATAAAAGGCATTCTCAAATGCTTACATGGTAGAATATCCATTTGTAAGATGCTTACCCTCATATGTCCAAACTAGTACACAGATATATTGTGACACCAGTAATGTGATACACTGTGCATTGGGTATAGTATGCCTTAAGGGAGTGTTCACTTTGTTAATCATCAACTCAACATCTTAGGAAAACTGCCCTTGGTCTTGTAGAGCTGAAGGTGAAGATGGTTTTACCCACCTTAGTCATTAGTCCTTAGTTGCCCATCCTGAAGATAGGGTTGTGGTGATTTTCCTAGGTGTGACACCGTTGGTACATGATATATTACCAAGCCTTAGGGACTTCAAGCTCATAGCTCAGATCACCAACGCTTGGTTTGAGAAAGCTAGTTGTTAACTTTCTTTTTAGGTCTTGTTGGATTCTTGAATTGTGGCATTTTGACCTTGGTATTTTTGGATCTTAATTTTATGTTGTGGAGAATCTCCATGTTGACTTATTTTTGCTATTGCTGATGGGGTTGTGTTTAATTGTCTTTGGGTCTACATAGTTTTGATGGATCCCTATTGCATTAGTCTAAGATCTATATGTCTTGTGTTTT
Organism: Thuja plicata; assembly: GCA_018584345.1. Lineage (NCBI taxonomy): Eukaryota > Viridiplantae > Streptophyta > Pinopsida > Cupressales > Cupressaceae > Thuja > Thuja plicata. The sequence goes on from MU227443.1 coordinate 1,129,959, forward strand.
TCTTTCAATTATAGCTGAAGCATTGGCCATGTTTTTCTATTACCTTTGGAAGTTGCATGCTGTTGGTTGTGTTGCCATGTTTGTATTTGAATGTTGCATGGAAATTTCGGAAGCAAATCTACAAAGTGTTGATGGTGTCATGTGCATGCTACACAAATTTGCTAAAGACTAGTTGGATGATATGGAGTTGCATATTCTAGCTTGTTGGCCTTTTGCCATCATGATGCATTGGTATGTTGAGTTGCAATGAGAGAGGATGATGTGGAGTAGTTCATTATGAACTTGTAGAGATTGACTATGCTATCACGAGAGGCTTTGGGTTGCTCCTCTAGGGAGTTCCTGGTCCTATAGTTGAGTTCTTTGATTGTGTTAATATTGTGTATGATCTTAAGATTTTTAGAGATTTTTATTGTGATGACATGGATAGCTTTGGATCATTTTTTAGTGGGAGATTTGTTAGTGATGTGGATTTGTTAGTTTTATGATGGATGGTCTTTTGCAATGGATGTTAGTGTGATAAGTTCCTTCATCGAGTAGTGATATTTTTGACAAATTTTTATTTCATTTTTAGGGATCTTCATGTTCTTTGAGGGTGTGAACGACTTGTTTCCATGAAAAGCTTTGGTGTACTTGGATTTCTTGCCTGAGTTGTTGGTTATGATCTATTGGTTAGAGACATGATCTTTTATGAAGATGCAAATCATGGAGTCATAGGAAGTTCCAAGAGTTTGAAGTTTCCCATGTATGGGACCATTGGCTATGATTTGGAGGCAATCTGCTAATTGAGTGCTATGATCTTTTTGGTTTGAGTCACTATTGGATCTTGTAGTTTCCCAGTGGGTCTTTGGCATGAGTTGATCAATTGTGCACTTGTTGCTGCTAGTTAGATTTGGGTGAGGTTGGAGACCTTTGGCATATTGGAGATAGGGTGTTGAAATAATGACTCTTAATGGAGTCTTTAGTGGAAAGATAGTGGAGACCTACTTGTCATAACTACAACGCTTGGAGGTGTTGGTGGAAGGAGATTGTATGGTTTGCGAGGTTTTCTCTCTATGGTCTAAAATTTGTCTTAGATGCTTAGTTCTTAATTTTGGAGTTGGTGATCATTTACGACTATTGCACTTAAATATTTTTATTTGCATGGATATTAGGGAGAGAGGGTGAATATAATATTTATGGAGGAAGTATGCTCTTGTTTGTAGGAGTTTAGGTTGTAGGTTTGCAAGACAGTGTGCGTTTTTGACACTACATGGTATAGAGGACATGGGCCAAACTTTAAGTGAGTGTTTTTGGTGGGCTTTTGGACACTAAGGTCAGCACTAGACTAGGCATCACCCAATCAGTGGACCCCTAGGGAAGTGCGTGTCACGGGATTGCTGTACAAGGGTCTTTAGGTGTTTTTGCATGTCTTTGTGTTCATTACCAATGGTGATGGACTTGTGCAGGACAATGTCTATATAGGGATGTGGATAGCAAGAGGTTTGCATATGTATCTATCATTGTTTTGTGGTGTGTGCGTGCGCACGCGCCTGTGACTACTTGTTTTTGTTGTACCAACTACTTAGGTGAGTACTTTACAACTACTTTAGCTTGGTTGTTATAATTTGCTTTTTAAGTTTGTGTTCAATTTTTGGTTTGTAATAAGGATATTGTTGCGATCTATGTGATAGTCAAAGCGTCACTAGCATGGTAGAGTTCAATACTATGAATGTGTGGTTGGTTCACATTGGTGTGTAGCTTTGGTGGTTGTAATTGCTGGTGAAGTTTATGAGAATGGAGAAGTTTAAATGATACATCTTGGCTATGGGCATTCTGTCCTTAGTGGTTAGGTCATTTTGGTAGAATCCGTTACGCTTTTGCAATGCAAATATCAAGTGGGAGAATGCAAGGACTAGATCTGCTATTCACCTTGCATATCCTAAGGTCTGATGTAACTTAATTTTTTGTAAATGGTTAATTACGTGTCTCTAGAATCCATAGAATGGGCAAATAGGATGTGGATGTGATGATGGGTACATATACAATTATTTTATTATAATTCGAGGACTCGGAATTATTGTTGTAATGACGCATTGATCAGGGGGTTAATAGTGGACTTGTAAGAGCATCTTCCATTATTAGGTTCCATGTGGATGTAATTAGTACTTTATGAGGGAGTCCTTGGCAGTTACATATGCCAACTTGCATGGAGACCAAAGATTTTTTTGTTGAGCTACATTCTATTTTTGAGGACACTATTTTGAGTGGGCCAGGAGAATTCTTACATGGTATTTTGAGACGTTGTTTGGGTCCATAGTGTTTCCCTTTGGTGGCTTTTTAGACCTCCTTATGTCTATATATAGTGTGTTTGAGATGGAGGCATTGAACATTGTTTCTTGTAGGGTTATGTTGCTGATTTTTTTTCAGGATTGAAGATTGTTTATTCCATTTAGGCACAATGGGTTTGTGAATCAACTGTAACATTGCTGTTAAATAATATATTGGATGTGTTTGCCTTGGAGGCTAGGTTTTTCCCAAGGTATAGTTTTGTCACTCTTGTTTTTGGTTTCTATTTTTCTTGTATCATTCTTTGTTTTCTCAAATTATTGTTTTACATATTGGAACTATGTCGTAATGAGTTTAGATCTAATATAGTAAATCCCTTCTCATAGGGTTAATGTGGAAAATCTATGTATTTAGTATTTGTCTTGAGTTTAGATGTGAAGAGGTTTGTGGGGATACTTTTCCTAACAAAGGCTCAAATATGGAGAAACCTTTTTAGGGTAGACAACTTCACATCAAGAAGTCTAGAACTACCATATTCCTTTTGGAATGCTTCATCAATCATGATAAAAATATAGAGATGTGTTCGCTTTGGAACAAATACATGTGATTCCTCCTTTACAAAAAATGTTATAGGTTTCTCTTGACTTTTTGGAATAGCTTTAGAAGATTATTTAGATTTTTTTCCTCTGTTCTAGGTCTGATAATGTAAGCCAAACCATTGTTTATCTGTTACAAAACCTCTTGTCCTATTATTGTGGTGTTGATGGGTTATCCCAAATGATGCCTTTAGTTAGTCTGGGTTTCTTTGCTCAAGAAGAATTTTCCTATCAAGAATTACGTTATTGACGTTGTTAGAGCAAGTTGGTTGGAAGAACCACAATGTTTTTTGCTGTTGCTGTCAAATTTAGTTGCTCATATGTGATTGTGTGAGTGATTATATAATACTTCACATGCTCTATATTGGGCAGGATAGAGGAGTCAGATGTGAGGTTGACAGCAAGTGGAAATGTCTTGATGGGTGATGGTTGAAATTGAAATTGTAAAATGTGGCTATGGTTCAAGTGATATTGGGATGGTGTTGATCACCTACATTGTAGATTAGACTCTAGAGGCTAAAACCAATATGGATGGTTTATCAGAGATATCAAACCATAATATTTCCATGTATTTCTCATTGAAGATCTACAAATATATAGGAATAAAATCGGTGAACTGTATGCTTACAATAGAATTTACAAGTTCAACCGTGTAACAAAGAAATACAACCATATGCTATACTATGCTAACAAATAAACAAACTATAGGACTACGAATGATGGAATATCCAACATTCCCCCCTTATTACATCATTGCTTTAAAGTACTAATTAGGTAGCCCTGAAATGTTTCAAACTTCACACATGCAAGAGGTTTTGTGAAGATATCAGCACGTTGTTCTTGTGTAGAGTAGAATTGAAGCTGAATGTTGTTTTGTTGAACATGCTCTCGAATGAAGTGATAGTCAACTTCATAATGCTTGGCTTGCTCATGAGACACCAGATTACGAACAAGCTTGAGAACACTCTGATTATCACAATAGAGGACTATAGGCTGATTTTATGGTATCCGCAATCCTTCTAATATGCAATGTAGTCAAACTGGTTCACAAAATGCTGCACTTGCTGCACAATATTCTGCCTCTGTTGAAGAATGAGCAATTGTATCTTGCTTCCTACTTCCCCAAGAAATAGAACTTAAACCTAGGAAGAAAACAAACCCAGAAGTGGATTTTCTATCATCAACAGACCCTGCATAGTCTGCATTTGTGTATCCTGTCAAGAAGAATTGATCCTTTCTTTAATATTCCAAACCATGATTTATTGTACCTTGGATAGTTCTTAGTACTTGTTTGGTTGCTTTCTGGTGCAGGAGCACCTAGTCACTTTGATGCCTCATGAAGGCTTTTTGCATTTGTTCTTGTTTTGGTGCTTGTCAAGGACTGAATAAGGTCCTAAGGACCATTTATGATCATTTCAAATCATTTTGCAAAGCAATTGTAACTAGTGAACTCATGTAGACCTACAAGGTCCTAATAGGTCAAACTTGGTCAAACTATTCCAAATGTGCCCAAAGGGGTGGAAATGATGTAATAGGGCTCATTTAGTCCATTTTAGCATGAATAAGGTATAGGTGCAAGGTTTTGGATCAATTTGTTAAGTTTGACAAAAAAATGTCAATGTTGTCATAGTATCAAAATGCAAAATTGCAAAATATGTTGTCAAGGGGTGAGTTTGGGTAGTCTAACGGTTATGAAAGTTTGAAAAGTGGCTGTAACTGTTATAATGTGATGTTAAAATCCTTGTATGGTCGAAATCAAGGGGAGGGGCGAGTCTTGTAACATTTGAAAGAGAACTCAATAAAATATACACTGTTATCTACAAATCTGGACTGTTATTTTGCTGTTATTCTGCTTTGTACGGCCTTATGGTGATGTAAAACTGATTGGAGTTGTTATGGAATTGAGTCCTCTTCCATTTGCAACTGGTTTGAAGGATTTTAATGGAGTAGAACTTAGGGTTCCCAGTGTTAGAAAAAATGCCATAACTTCCTTTTTAATCATTGGATCTTCATTTAAATTGGAGGATAAGTCTGTATTTATGTTTACTTCAACTCCACCGAAGCGATTGACTTAATTATATGACTGGTGAGAGTTATTGATGACTGTTCCTTTCATTCTTGCACATCAAATCTGTGTCTTCTTGAAGAATCTGACTGATCTACCATGTGTTACAACCTTGTAATTTCTGGTACAACCTAATGGCTTGTTGGAGAAGTTGCTGGGGTCTCTCAACTTTATCTTGCCTTTTTTTGACTTGAATCCGTTGAGTTTTGTAGAAGTTACAAGCATTTTGGGAAAAGCTGTCATAAACCCTTGTCAATTAGGCCTCCTTGTAACAGCAGAACAGTCAATATTTAAATGGTACTTTCCAAAACGACCTACCTTTGAATTTTTGATATGTTTGAGAACCCCCTGGTGTTCATATTACTTAGAGACCAGTGATCCCATTGAATGGAGCATGGTTGAAAATAACGGCGATATATCACCAATCTTGCGATATATCGCACAGCAAAATGGAAGGCGATATAATCGCTTAATAAATCGGCACCGGGTTTTTTAAAAAATCGCTGTGATTTGTAGGTAAAAATCGCCATGTCTCGTGATATATTCAACCAAAAAATCATTGAAAAAGTCATGACAAACACAAGTTTGCCGTTTGCGAACGCAGTTAGGTTTCGGTTTAATAAATAGTCTTTTGTGTGTATTCACAATAAGACAACGGCGTGGAAGTAAGAGACCTGGAGACAAGCGACATTTTTAATTTTCCTGCGACCTGTAGCATCGCGAGAGATAGGAGTTCATTGAAATCACGACATTTTTTATTTTCAGTTTGAAATATATTATAATCATTGAGATCACGACATTTTTTATTTTTTATTTTCAGTTTGAAATATTGTTGGTAAACAGATTTGTCACTGCGAGTGCTTCTTCAAAAATGACCCTGTTTGCCCTATGAGCAGTGACAACCATGCCAACAGCTGGAGAGATTGCAACAGTATCACAATCTAATCGCAACCTTCCTCTATGTTTGAGAGGGGCAGCTCCCTCGTATGATAGGGGTATTTGTATTTTTTGAGTACTTTTCACCTGAAAGTACAAAAAGGAGACAAAACAAAACTAAAGGAAATAGATGGCAGAAATCTCAACAGTAGACATACGAATACCATATGAGATTCCCAAAGGATAACAAATTATAAAGGGGTTTTAAATGCAGGATAAGTTGGATATGTCAAATCGATGAAAGAAAGGGAACATATTTCAACATACAAGGAAACAGGTAACCTCAACATTTTCTAACCGAGATACCAGGGTGTGAACATGCTTCATCTTTTATATATATCCAATGTACTCAAAGATTATCAATTTAACATACGAGAAATCGATAACAATAACTAGAAAATACATTCAAGACATACGAATCAAATGTATTCTTGGTTATTCTTTTGAAATTATACAAGCTCAAAATCCTTCTAGTACGAAGTATGAACATAAGAGTCCTGAATAAGTCTCTCTAAACAATCCGACAGAGTTTCTCCCCTTTACAAAAAGTCTCCCCCCTCTATTACCTTTCCAATGGCCTTGCATTTATAGGCTCACAAGAAAAACTCCTTGTAACTACCTTTTCAAGTTAGTAACTAACCAAGTTAGAGTATGGAAGTTATCCATGCTTTTTGCAACCGACTCTAACTTTTACAAAATAAAAGTCAAAATCCTAACTTTTTAAAATATAAAGCCCTAAAGCTAACTTTAATAATATTTAGTGACATATGTCACTTTGACAAGTAGATAACTTCAAATTGTGACTTCCAAGTTAGGTTTTTGTTGAGGTGCTTAGTTGTCTTTATCTGCTTTTCTTGAACCTGGAATCATCTCACCATCTAGTGCACCGGTTGGTATCTTCATCATTGATAGAAAGTGGTGTTCATTCATCTAGAACATTCATTTAAGGAAACACACTCCAATTGAATTTGCCTAACATCCTTCATTGTCATCTTACATATTTGCCAATTATCTTCATTGCATTAAGTCTATCGCATTGTATGTGTGATCTAGTAATCCATCAATCTATCAAATATCTTTCTCTCCAAGTTCCTTCCATGTAGTTAAATACAACATTGTGGATTCATTATAGCCAAAATACACAAACTAATTACCTCAATATTTGGCTTGTTGAAAGCTCTCTTAAATTTCAAAGCTCCAATTGAGAAAAAAAAACATGAAACTTTCTTTGCACCTTGCTCTATGATACATGCAAAGTAATCCGTGGATTATAACACTTGATGAGAATCTTTATTCTATTAAGTTTCAAGGCTTCCCTCTGTGTATCGGTCATTTGGCCATATGCATTTGGGAATGTCTGATTTTGATGACCGTGTTTTGTATTCCCTGTGATTCCACACTTTGCATTTCGTATCTGCAATCCTTCTTAACACATCCATTTTGTGCCATCTATGTGCAACCTTGGCCGTGAATTGCATTGCTTGAAAGTTGTTAAAGCCTTACTAACAAATCTATTCTATGTATACCCTGTTGCAATAGCCGCCACCTTGCACATATCTTGCACTCTTCGTCGGCCATGAGGAGACATTTACTTTAAACATTCTATCAAATGCTTTAAGTGCATTGTCTCTGCCTTACATTTTGCATCCATGTCATCTAGGATATCTCCAACGATTATGTGTGGCAAGAATCAAAATGATGAACAGGCATGCGCTGAAACTATGCTTTCCATTACTTGAAAAGTCAATGAAGATTTCGAAGCCTGCTCAACAAATCATTTCTGTGCATTTCCAATTATAAACTCTAGCAACATATCTATATTCTTGTTCATCAATAGATGTCCATAACTTATCACAAGACTTCACTATGCGGGCAACGAGGACATTGACACGAACGGGGAGGATGATAGAAAAGAGTCTTGGAATGGATTCATACCTGCAAATTATGTTCGGTTGAAAGATGTAAACCATTTTATGAAAGAAACTTTGCATGCTCATCAAGCAATCATTTGAAACCACTATGCTATACTTTGATGGACGCCCATAATCTGTTTGTAACTCTCATATTATCGTAAATGGCGAGGATGGTGACCATATGCGTGCATCTTGCATTTGCTTCAAAGTTTCTAAAACTATTTAGACAAATTCATTCGGTGAATATCTGGCAGTCATCGCATTACATGAAAATCCATCTCTTTGAGGGAATTTTGTCAAACAGTTTGTGCACCTTGAACACTTCTATAATGTCCCCAATGCGGGAAGGTTAGCGCAACTCTGTCCCTCGCCGTACGAAGTGACTGAGGGCCGAAGGGTGAGAAGGAGATGGCCGTACAGAGTGGGAATGTTGGTCATACGGAGTGAAGGTGTAGGTCGTACGGTGGTGAGGTGCAAGACGTATGGTCTTGGTATGATGAGGGGTGCCGCACGGTACTGAGGCTAGGCGTCGCACGGTGTGCAAGAGGGTGGCCGTACTGTATGCAGGCTACAGGAGGCCATACGCTATGCTGGACACAGGAGGCCGTATGGTCAGCGCAGTATGCCGGAGGCCGTACGCTATGCTGGACGCTGGAGGCCGTACGGTCAGTGCAATATGCCGGAGGCCGTGCGAATGTTTTCGGATGACTGGAGGGAAATGCCTACGGAGTATGAAATGCACCTTCGGCTAATGTGAAGTAAAGAACTAATGCAATCCACAATGACAAATCGAATCAATCCTTGAGAGATAATAATCAAATGAATTACTTCGGATTTGCCAGATCCTATACAAGCAGAACAAAGCAGAGTAGGGTGAGGGTTGAATCCCACCGAAACTGCAACAGGCCAAATAGGGAAGGTCTTTCACTTCTGAAATGGCGCACACCAGAACTCCAACCGGAATTCGCAATTACAAATAAAAATATCAAAACTCAACCTCTCTACGACTACCTACATGCCAGGCATAAATACCCCTTCGGAGAAACTCCTGAGGGTTTACAAAAGAATGTCGACCCGGTAAACACCTGCGGACAATAATTAAATAAAAAGAGGCCCCCCATTAATTAATTAAAGGTCCTTAATAATATTTCTTTTAAATAGGGACCAAATAATTAATTAACTTAATTTATTCTCTATCAATTTGGGGACATTACAAATCCTCGCCACCCAAAGATTGCTTGTCCTCAAGCAATCCGTCAGCAAAACTCCAGGATCCCAAACTAAGCGCGGGCATCGATAATTGTATCTATTGAAACCCCCATGCTGCATCATGATCACGCACATGCACCTGGAAGTAAGTGAGAAGAGTAAATTTCCATCAAGCTTCCACTACGCTACTCTGATATAAACGTTGCCAGGCCTAGAGTCACCAGGATCCCACCGAAGCCAATCATCACGTACATCGATGCTCAGATCCCAAACCAAATACGGACGTTGGTCGCAGTATCCGCTAAAATCTCCGTGCTGCTTCAGGATCATATGTGTATAATTTGATTCAGTGGAGACGAGTAGACTGGCACCAAACTTTTGCTGCGACACTCTGATATAAACATTGCCACGTCCAGAGTCACCAGGATCCCATGGAAGCCAATCATACAAAACATTAGTACTCAGATCCAAAGGGTAAACTCCATAATCAACTAACTGTAGAGGTTGCTCCTGCAAGAAATCATCGATAGAGTTTGCATTCCCAAGAGGCTGATCACCCACTGGTAGACCCGGCTCATTTAGAGGATCACTAATAAAATCTGTATTTCCATCAAGTTTATCATTGGGTGTTGGTTCGACGATATTTGTGCAAACATCTTCTTTCAGAATCCTTTCCTTCATCTTGGACTCAGGTACAAAATAGATTTTGTCCTTGTAGTAAATGATGTCTCCAACCACCTTGTATCTGTCATCCTGCACCTGACCATCCAACAATTGGCATGCGAAAGTATTCTTGGAGTATTTGACCAACAGATGTGCCTTGCAATCGGCTAGGGCTTGAGATAGAGAACATATGGCCTCACTGGGCGTCAGTGTGATCCAAGTCAAAACTCACAGTCTTCGCAACAGGTTGGCAAGATCACCAGCTCTGATACCACTGTAATGTCCCCAATGCAGGAAGGTTAGCGCAACTCTGTCTCTGGCCGTACTTAGTGACTGAGGGCCGAAGGGTGAGAAGGAGATGGCCGTACGGAGTGGGAATGTTGGTCGTATGGAGTGAAGGTGCAGGTCGTACGGTTGTGAGGTGCAAGATGTACGGTCTTGGTATGATGAGGGGTGCCGTACAGTGTAGGCCTGAGAGACATAGGAAGGGCGTACGATATGGAGGCTAGGTGTCGTACGGTATGTAGGAGGGTGGCCGTACGGTATGCAGGCTACAGGAGGCCGTATGCTACGCTGGACACAGGAGGTCGTACGGTCAGTGCAGTATGCCGGAGGCCGTACAGTCAGTGCATTATGCCAGAGGCCGTACGCTATGCTGGACGCTGGAGGCCGTACGGTTAGTGCAATATGCCGGAGGCCATGCGAATGTTCTCGGATGACTGGAGGGGAATACCTGCGAAGTATGAAATGCACCTTCGGCTAATGTGAAGTAAAGAACTAATGCAATCCACAATGACAGATCGAATCAATCCTTGAGAGATAATAATCAAATGAATTACTTCGGATTTGCCAGATCCGATACAAGTAGAACAAAGCAGAGTAGGGTGAGGGTTGAATCCCACTGAAACTGCAACAGGCCAAATAGGGAAGGTCTTTCACTTCCGAAATGGCGCACACCAGAACTCCAACCGGAATTCGCAATTATAAATAAAAATTTCAAAACTCAACCTCTCTACGACTACCTACATGCCGGACATAAATACCCCTTCGGAGAAATTCCCGAGGGTTTACAAAAGAACGCCGATTGGTAAACACCTACAGACAATAATTAAATAAAAAGGGCCCCCCCATTAATTAATTAAAGGTCCTTAATAATATTTCTTTTAAATAGGGACCAAATAATTAATTCACTTAATTAATTTATTCTCTATCAATTTGGGGACATTACAACTTCACCAACTGCGTTTGCAGCCATGGTAAGAAGCCACGAGCATGGTGTTGTTGGAAGTTGAGGAAATTGGCTTTACTTGTGCAAACCAGCCGTATCAATGATCGAGATCTTTCAACATTCCCATGCATGTGCAGGGGCTAAGCGTGGGAAAGTTGCCTTGTAGTGGGGTGATCTGTCCACGCGCAGAGTGCTAGTGGAGATCGAGGAAATTGTCTTTATACCCGGCAATTGCATTTCGTTCAAAAGTTTCCAAGCAATCATTACATGTCGTGAATTGGCATCCCTTTTAAAAATGAAATCTGTCAAAGATTTTATGTGCTTTTACTTCCAAAAGCCACAATGGAAATTGGATTTACTCTCGCTAACTGCATTCAGCTTGAGAGTTTATAAACCGCCTTTCAACCACTATTTCTCGTGCATATCCATTTGTCGAGGTGATATATCTCAGAGGCATTCGGTTAAACAGTTCACGCGCTGACTATGAGTTCAAATTTTAGTATCATATGTTGACCAACGATACCTCCAGCCATATCACAAATGTTCATCTTTGTGCATTCGATAGGTGTCCATGCATTATGTCTTCTCTTTCGTACGGGCAGGAAATATGTTGGAGAACGTGGTGAACTCTGGTTTTGGATGGTTGTCTTTGATTTCTCATGTTGCGTTGATGATCACCGGAGCATTTCCAACTATAATATGACAAGAACATCCCTGTCAATCCTTTAATTATATACCATACCGTAAGATCACATTTATTTTAGGGTGATCAACAAGTCGCGTTCTTGGTATGTGATTTCATGCTTTGAGATGGCATCTCTCGTCTTGGGGAATATGTCAAGGTATTTAACTTCATCTCTCCCAATTGCATTTGCTTCGAGACTGTATTAAATTGTTCATAGTTCTTTATCCTTGGTGCTTTGAAGATGTCCACACACTAGTTTGAGTTAGTGAAAGAGAACGTAGGCCGCGATGACTGCTCATGACTTGTGAAATCCTCTATTTGTGGCATGAGCATGAACGATGCTGGTAAAGGTTGTTGAATTCAGTTTTACATCTGCTAACTGCATCTTCTTGAAGGTTGACATGAAGGTAGTCATTTTAGAGTTTGGAGTTCGGGTTCTTGGAATCACATGAGGTTAGGATTAGGGTAAGTCTTGGAAAAAGTTAGGATCTTAACCTTTAACTTATTACAAGTTAAGGTTCGGGAAAAAGTTGAAATGTTGACCAAGATAGAAAAATGTTAACTTTAAACTCTCCAACCCCTTTGCTTTGCTTTTCACAATTAGAAATACTAACCATTAACTTTTTCTCAAAAGTTAAGGTTCAGATGAAGTTGGGATGTTGACCGGGCATAATGAAATGTTGACCCTCAACCATAACCTTTCCCAAAATTAAGATTTTATTTTTGAATTTTGAATTTTAAATTTTAAATAAATTTTAAATTAAAACACAATTTCAAGGAAGCATAACTTTTGACTCAGCTCCGATTTCAGAAATTCGAAATGCAGGGGAAGCTGGCAGACATCCGAAGGTTTTGGAATTACGAAAACACCAAGAATCCCATGAATTACTTATCTTTTTCAATCTCGAATCTTGACATGTTTTGGTTATTTACAATCCAAGATGATGAGATTTTAAAAAAATAATGTAACTGAAGGACCATGGAAAGATATGTGCAAATAGATAGTCACATAGACCCCACAAATAACCTTGGATATTATTGGCAATTTTTTTTTGAAATTTTGACTATTTGAAGAAACCACGACAACAAATATATAATCATACACTCTGAAATAGAATTGTATAAATTTTTTTATAGAATCGTGTAAATTTTTTATTCATTGGCAAGTTGCCGACAACTAGGAAATTAAAAAAAAAGGGCAATGTTTATTAATAAATTTAGTAAATACATTATACATATTACAGGTTCATTTAGATTTATGAAATAAATTTTATGTAAATGTATTTACTAATTTAGTATTTTATAGATTCATTTACGATAAAATACTAAATTTTAATTAATTCAAAATAAATTAATTATCATTACCATTAATGAAATAAATTTTATGTAAATGTATATAATAAATTAATTAATTATTAATACTATTTAATATTTACATGTACATATTAAATAAAATACAGAATATAGATTCATTTACCATGAAATAAAATACTAATAATCAATAGATTAATGTTTTTTCTTATTGCACGCTAATTGAGGAATAAAATTGTAAATGAATATTCATGAAATAAATCATATTAATAAATATTTATTAACATATTCGTAAATTTACGAATATAGATTAATTATTAGTAAATACAAATTTACGATTCTATGTTAATTTGCTAAGTTCTAATTGCTATGTATTTAAGTCAAAACTTCGATTAATATATGATGGAAATCTCAAATCAGTTTATGTTCTACAGAATATGGTGTATATGTGCGTGTTTTTAAGAATATTTTAAGAAATTATATATTTTCAAATGTGCAATAAAAGTGTCGATTTATTGCCGATTTTTTCACCGAGTTTTTGGCGATTTCAAGTTTTTGAAAATTTTTGGGCTGACCGAGTTATTGCCGACTCTGAGTGTTTCAACTATGGAATGGAGTGTTGTCTCCTTGTATTGGTCCTTGTAGCCTTGTGTTGCACCCTCCTTTAGCCTGAAGAGTTGGTCATGAAAACTTATAGTGAAGTTGCCTTGATTTTATTTCATGTTGTGTTGATGGCCTTGAATTGCCAATAAGGATGTTTTTTAAGATATCAGGTGTTTAAATGAAGAGTAGTTGTGTTTGAACCGTTGCCTCTGCAACACTTTCCAATGACACATTTTTGGTTCTTGCATGAATCTTCATAGATAATTAACGAAAAAAACTAATATCTGGTTTGGTGTAAGTTCAGTAAATCAAACCTCCAATCATTTGTCAATAGAGAGTTGCATTCTCCCGAGGAGATGTATTAGATGTAGATAACTTCAAATCTGATTCCATTGGAGTAGACATAGGTTTGGAATCCATCATTTTGAGCTTCTCGAGAAATGTCTTGGCATATTTTTTTTGTGATACAAAGATATGTTGATTTGTTTGCCATACCTCTAAGCCTAGACAATAATGCAATAGCCCAAGATTTGTCATATCAAAAGCTTTTTTGAGATCTTTTTTGGTTGTTTCAACCATTACTTCTAAACTACCTGTGATAATCAAGTCATCAACATATACATTAATGATCACAATATCCCCCCTTTGATCCTTGAGGTAGAGATTGGGATCATATGGATGCTTGGTGAAAACCATGTTGTAACAGATGTTCATCAATTTTTATATACCAAGCTCTAGGAGCCTGTTTGAGACCATATAGGGACTTTGCTAGTTTACATACCTTTTCTTCTTTTTCAGGTGCAACGTATCCCTCTGGTTGTGTCATATAGACCTTTTCCTTAAGGTCTCCATTGAGAAATGCACTTTTTGCATCCATTTGGTATAATTTCGAACCAAATTGGGCAGCTAAAGCAAATATCATTGTAACGGTCTTAATTTTTGTAGTGGGAGCAAATGTTACCTCATAGTTAATTACTTCTTTTTGGGCATAACCCTTGCCTACAAGTCTGGCTTTATGTTTATTGACAATCAATTGCTTTCTTACCATGTGGAAGATCAATGAGCTCCCAAGTATTGTTTTCCATCAGAGATTAATATTTTGCATCCATAGCCTCCTTCCAAGGCTTTGACTCAAGTGCTTCCTGAATAATAGATGGCTCAAAGTGCAAAGTTTACCTCATTACTAGCCATGCTGTGAGTCCTTGGACTTGAACTGGATGTGTCTGGGACTTCATCTAGCTTTGCATCTCGAATACCAGTTTGGTAAGAGTTTTGTAACAGTGGTGGGTGTTGATTCACTATCGACATTCCCATCATTTTTACCATCCATGTTGAATATGGGAGCGCTAGCTGAAGTAGATGATGATGTGGGAGGAGAACTTACATCGTTCTTCTCATCAAAAAATACATTTTTACTAATGTATATCTTCTTTGTCTTAGGATCCATAAGGCGATAGGCCTTAGGTTTAGTACTATATCCAAGAAGAATACATTGCAATGATTTTTCATCTAGTTTCTTCCTCTTTTGTTTAGGAATGTGCATATGGGCAGTGCATCCAGACACACGAAGATGTGAGATAGAAGAGCGCGAAACTCTTTGAAGTAGGGAAAGTCCTCATATTTATGCTGCAAGCAATACACACATTTCTCTAGTGTGATCATCAACACAAAGCTGAAAATACCTGAATCCTTTATGAGTAGGTGTCATAGGGCCGCATAGATCGGTATGCACTAGCTGCAGGTGTTGGCTTGCACGATGCTCATTGGGATAGAAGGATGCTCTCTGTTGTTTTCTAGCAAGACAGCTAGAACAAACAACGCTTGATGTCTCAAGTGATGGAAGCCCTTTGACCATGTGTTATTGATTAAGGTTTGGCAAGTAACTATTGCTCAAATGACCAAATCTACGATGCCAAAGCATAGCAAGATCATTGTCCTTAGTCACTAAGGCTTGATGATTAGCAACTATATCAAGCCTAGCACTAGAAACAATTTTGCATTTTTTGACATATCTTTGATAAGACAAACCTTTTTATCCCAGTTTATATCAAATTCAATTCTAAGGTTATGATCAAGAAATTGATTAACAAAAGGCAAATATTTTGTAATTCCTGGAACGTACAAAACTCCAGTAAGCCTACAACGATGTATGCGAAATTGCAACGAGATGTCACCAATACCTTTGATGTCATGGATAGTATCATCTCCTAAGAGTGACTGTACCGTGATGAGGTTTCAATGTGAGAAACCACTACTTCCCTATAGTCATGTGCTTTGTTGCACTTGAGTCTACATACAATATAGAGTTTGATTGTGAACCATCTTTTGAAGTGTGAGCTGAAAGTACGTATTCCTCATCCGGAGATTCTTTTGCTTCAACAACATTGCTTTGTGGAATTTGTTTGTCCTTTTGCTCCCATCGAGTTTTTTCACTTTTAAATGGCTTCTTTTGAGGTAGTTTGTTGGATGATCCTTTGTTGAAGGAGTTGTATCATCAAATTTTCACATCATGTCCGACTCTGTCATAGATTGGACACTTCATCTGCAGTCTGGATGAAATACCAGATTTGGGAGGTTCATTGAACTACTTCATAGTCTTTTTGCCTTTATGACATGTAGTCATGGCATGATCCTCCTAACCTTGATCCTGGCTTATAGACTCTTCCGTTTGGAGGAGATTAACTAGCTTTTCAAATGTTGGTGCCGCCTTAGTGACTTTCAAAGTTGTCAGAAATGCCTTGTATCTAGTGCCCGTAGAACACTAGGAACTAATAATGCATCATCAATTGTTTCTCCCATTGCTTGTAGGGAAGCTCTCAACTCAACAATCCTTTTGAGAAAGGATTCCAAGTGTTCTCCATTCATCTTCAAGTTGAGTAGCTGACTCTGCAAATTCATGATTTGATTACGATTCTTCATCATCTTGAGCTTGTCCCATGCATCTTTGGTTGTGGACGAGTCGTGTATAAAGGGTTGAACTTCATTAGACACATTGAACAAAAATGATCAAATTGTCCTTTCTGTCGGCTTGATCAAATTTATTTTGTTCATCAGCATCTGTTTGGTGATGTGTTCTGGTACCATCGACCACATCCCAAACCTCCTCAAGCCCGAGTTGAGTCTTGAGTTTGGTTTTCCACGTAGAATAATTGTTTCCGTGCAGTAGCTAAGAATCAGGAAGAATAAATTTTGGAGAACTTGCTGCCGTCTTGATGCTATTTTTTTTAAACTTCTTGTCACACAAGACAACTATCTGTTACACACTCTATGAAGAGTTGAGATTTACAAACATAGCTTTTTGCCTATTTGGTTTGAAAAGAAACATTACAATAGACAAAAACAATGTTTAATCAAAACGGTCTTCCCAAATTGGTGCAAATGGGCAAGACTATGATTTGCCTATGTCTCTGAATTGTTCCATGCCAATTGTGTAGAATCAACTAAAAAATCTAACACCCAGAAAAATAACTTTATTTTCTCTCTTATTGCAAAATATAAATTATTGATAAGATACTTTATCTCGCTAGGCATTGCTGTGACACTAGGATTAAAGTTATGTGCAGAAGAAAGCACATGTCAGAGCAGTTGAAGCACTACACAAGAAGAAGATTCACCGTAAATTCACTAGAATGTCGTGGCAGGTAGCTGCAATTATCGGCCATAATGGGAGTGTTGGCTCAGAGTGATACACATCCAGCGATTAAGCCCAAGGAGGCAATAGGATACAAAGTGTAGGTGAGGTAGGACGAGAGCATCACGGAGCTGAAGGGGCGCATAAGCCAATTGACCACTATCAACCACAAGCGCTAGAAGCATCTTTCAACTAACAAATTCACCGATGTCACTCTTTGCGCTTCCCTCCCTATCATGATAGGCACTGTGGAAGATGAAATTATTTTTCTGATAGCATCCTTGTATGAACAATGATGGCATTGTCAAGACGACATACGCCACGGTGAGCAAAGGAGACCCAAGCAATTCCCTGACACTGATGTGGAATGATTCCCCTGGTAGCAATCTGAATATATTCTAACTCCCTGTTCGATGCTTTTCCTCTAATTCATATGCAATCGACGGTTTGGACATAAAATACATATTCAATTAACTTGTATATGTGCCAGACGTTTCTTTGTTTGTTTAATTTGTGGACCCATTACCATATACTTAAAGACATCTCAGAAAGTAAGAAATCTGCATTTATTTTTGTAAACTATACACTCCAGAATTTCCGGAAATAAATATATATATAAACTTATTCCAATCTTTACAGTGCGAAGTCTGAGTAAGAAGTTTTTATGAGCACCTGTGTARAGGAGGATGTCTGGGCGGCAAGTGTATTCCCACGACTCCTTGATTGTAYTAAGGAAGAYTGTYCRAGCGGTGAGTGTGTCCACGCGGCTCCTTGACTGTCAGAAAACCCGCTTAGTATGTTATTCTTCCCGTGAATTCGGGACCAAGTCACTCGCTGGAGGATATAATGGTCGGCTAATGGTAGGCAGAACTTCTGACGCGTGCCTCTACTCCCTCTACGTAACCTTCTACTCATTCACGTGTCATACCGCTTCACCCCGGTGGAATACTTCTTGTCGTTTTCCAATCTTCAATCCTTCTGCGAAAGAATATGAATCTGGTGACTTCTGTCAGATAATATCTATGGTCTTCCACTTGGCGGATGTTACAACACCACCCCAATTACATGCTGACAGTTTACACTTGTCGTCCTATTCCAATTTACCATTCCACTAGGCCAGATAAACAATCTGACGAAAGGAAGAAAGTTTCACAATCCGAGCAATAACAAATTCTGTATTAATCCCAGTATATCCCTCAAACATGAGATCACCATTCTTTTATTTACAACCAAGGTGGTTGTATCCGTAAGGGAACTGTTCCGACAGGAACTACTTATTAAAATAACTTTAAAATTGAAATATAAATTATTTAATATTAATTAATTTGTGCATTAATATTAAATAATTAAATTCCCTTATTGTTTTTTTTAAAATAGTCAATTAATGACTATTTGGGGACATGACAAGTCTCCCCTGCCTCGTGTTTCTTGCCCATAAGCAACTGTAAATCTGGATGACTTAGAATCTGCTTATTTTCCCAAGTAGCATTATCCAAAGACAAGTCCTTCCATTTGACCAAATATTCCTGAATGGTACGGTGACGTAAGTGCCGGTCCCGCGTGTCGATAATCCGCTCAGGAATCATGGCAAGTTTCCCTTCCTCGTCCAAGGGTGGTAAAGTCTCTGAAATTGTGACCTGTTGACCTAATGCCCTCTTGAGACAAGAGACGTGGAACACATTGTGGATCCGATTACCTGCCGGTAAAGCCAACTCATAGGCAACCTCTCCAATTTTGCCCACAATCGGATAAGGCCCATAAAACCGAGGTTTTAATTTCTCCGCTCCACTACGTTTGAGAGATGACTGTCGATATGGCTGTAATCGAAGGTACACTAAATCACCCAACTCAAAACTCCGCTCCACCCTTTTCTTATTTGCGTAGAGTTTTTGCCTGTTTTGAGCACAGTATAAATTGTCTTTGAGGGTTTTTAAGATATCTTGACATTCCTTAAGCCAATCCCGTGACTTAGGCACATTACTGGTGTCAAAAGCAAGATCAACAAAGGATAAAGCATCATACCCATATAACGCCTTAAATGGTGACATACCAATAGACATATGGAAAGTGGTGTTATAGCAGTACTCGCCCAAATGCAACCAACGAATCCAAGCCTTCTGATGCCCAGCAACATAATTACGAAGATATCCTTCGATCC
>MU227443.1:1150164-1177314 GCA_018584345.1 Thuja plicata
TGTCATATATGGAATACAGTTTTTCCGCACCAGTGAGTTTCCTGCTTTCAAACACTATCGGATGTCTATTTTGCATTAGCACGGCTCCAATGCCTTTACCTGATGCGTCACATTCTAATACAAAAGGTTGATCAAAATTCAGTAATGCAAGGACAGGGCAAGAACTCATTACCTCTTTAAGTTTGTCAAATACCTGCTGTGACTCTGTAGTCCATCTAAATGCCCCCTGTTTGGTAAGATCTGTCAGTGGTGCTCCAAGCTGTGAAAACCCTCTAACAAATCTCCTGTAATAACTGCATAAGCCAAAGAAACCCCGTAGATCAGAAAGAGTCCGTGGAGGCGGCCAATCTAGAATAGCCCTAATCTTTTCTTGATGCACCTGCACACCTTGAGCACTGATCATATGTCCCAAATATAAAATTTTTGTCATACCAAATTCACATTTAGAAGCTTTTGCATAAAGAGATTGAGACTCCATTATACCCAAAATTTCATCAATATGTTTCAAATGTTCCTCCCAAGACTTGCTGTAAATCAGTATATCATCAAAGAAAACAAACAAGAATTTCCGCAGCTGCTTATTAAAAATATGGTTCATACAAGACTGGAATGTGGCTGGAGCATTCGTTAGTCCAAAGGGCATGACCAAGAATTCATAATGACCATAGTGACAACGAAAGGCAGCTTTATGTATGTCTTGTTACCTTAACTTAATCTGATGATAACTGGATCTCAAATCAATTTTAGAAAAATATACAGCACCGTGTAATTCATCTAACAACTCATCAATGCGGGGAATCAGATACCTGTTTTTAATAGTCTTTTTATTGAGGGCCCGGTAGTCGATACACATACGAAGAGTTCCATCTTTCTTTTTGACCATCACTACCGAGGAAGCAAATGGACTTGAGCTAGTTCGAACATGTCCCATATCCAATAGCTCCTTGATCGCTTTCTCTATCTCATCCTTGAATGCCTTGGGATGCCTGTATGGAGTAGTGATTACGGGCTTAGCCCCTTCTTCCAGTTCAATTGTGTGCTCAAAACCTCTGTCTGGAGGTACCCCAGGAGGTATATCATTGAAAACTAAGCTGTGGGAATCTAATATCTACAACAAATCATTTGAATAGTGCTTAGTTTCAAAACCTGTTACCTTTGAAGTGATCAAACACTGTGTTGACCAAGCAATCTCGCCGTGACGGAAAATGGCTTCCATCCTTTAAGCAGAGACAACTCTGGGTCCACCATTCGACATTCCCCTGAGAATTACCTTTTGCCCATCCACTTTGAAAGAGAATTCCATACGTTTAAAACTCTGCGAATATTTATCCAAAGTTTCCATCCACTGGATTCCCAGGACAACATTAGTATCTGCTAAATCAATTACATAAAAATCATATGTTACCATATAATTACCAAGAGCAATACTCAATTGTGGAACTTTATGTGTGCTGACTAAATTAGTACCACCTGCCACTTTCACATCAAAACCTTCATGTTTAACTGTATGTAAACCCCTTTTCTTAACAAGAGCAGCATCAATAAAATTATGAGTAGATCCACTATCAATCATAACAATAACTCGTTGGCCCTGTAACACCCCTCTTACCCTGAAAATGTTGTAATGAGGAATTCCAGTCACGGAAGCTATTGTACCACTTGGCTGTTTATTTTCCTGTCCTAAGGCAGAATTCCTTTGAGGATTTTCAATATTTGGATCTATATTTCCCCCATCTTCTTCATCATCTGATAGTACTTCAATGTAATGTATTTTCCCTTTACCCAAACACCTATGACCTGGCTGCCATGATTCTTTGCAACTAAAGCACAATTTGCCTCTCCTGAGTTCATCCCTTTCTTCTTTATCAAATATGGGTTTTGAAAAAGTTTCTTTATTGGAAAGCTCTTTGTCTTTATCCAATTTCGGTAAAGGATTTTTGTTCCAAGTTTTCCCTTTTGTGGACGGTTCTAGATCCCTAGCCTTCTTAATAGCCATTTGCAGAGTGGTAGGATACAAAGACTTAACCCAACCTTTCAAAGAATTAGAGAGTCCATCAATAAAAAGGACAACCTTGTTTCGCTCAGAGATTTCAGTGACAAGCACAGCCAATTTTTCAAACTCTACTACATATTGTTCAACTGTCCCTGTTTGTTTTAGCTGTGTCAATTCTTTTAAATGTAATTCAGGATCTTTAGAATCAAACCTATCAATGAGACGTTCCGTGAATTCCAAATACGTATCTACCAGATTATGGCCCAATGTGACCTGTCCATGGTGCCACCATTCATGTGCTACTCCATCAAGATGTAATGCTGCATATTTGATAGCTTCATCCTCTTTCATAGGGTTTAATTGAAAATATGTGTCTAATTTCTAAACCCAAGCTCTAGCGGTGGTTTTTCCCGTGCCATCAAAATAGGGAATGGACATCTTCCCAATTTTCCTTTGTAATTCACTATTGAAATTTCTGCCCCTATGCGACCTATGTTTCATCCTGACATCCATGTATTCTCTAAATGTCATGTGAGATCTAAATTTTGTCCCAGCTGAGTCCCAGTCATTCAGAATTTCATCCTGTACTTCTCTAACTGTCGGTTCATGTCCTGGATGTAAATTTTGTGGAGTAAAGTTTGGCATATAAGGTCTGGCTGTTGCTGATCTTTTTGGTTGATTATTATTAATTGAACGTTCATCCCTACCACCTTCATTCTGATTTTGGTTTATATTTTGAGTCATGAATTGAGTCATCAGATTGGTCATAGTATTTATATTGTTCTGCATATCTTGTTGACTTCTAATCAATGCTGCAATCAAATCCCTATTATTTTCTGGTTCTGCCATGTGATTGTTGTATTCAAAAATTATCTCTTCTTCTAACTCAGTATGACTTTCCTCGATTTCAAATTGTGGAATTGAACTGGTTGGACTGGTTGAATGCCTATTTTGATGTTCTCTAGTATTCCGGAAGTTGTAATGGCCTGATGGCATATTCAGTAAAACATGTTTTCCCTATTTACCACACAATAAAAACACCCCACAGGCAGGCAAGATAGAAAGCTCTAATACCACTGTAAAATTCCCCTGGTAGCAATCTGAATATATTCTAACTCCCTGTTTGATGCTTTTCCTCTAATTCATATGCAATTGACGGTTTGGACATAAAATACATATTCAATTAACTTGTATATGTGCCAGACGTTTTTTTGTTTGTTTAATTTGTGGACCCATTACCATATACTTAAAGACATCTCAGAAAGTAAGAAATCTGCATTTATTTTTGTAAACTATACACTCCAGAATTTCCGGAAATAAATATATATATAAACTTATTCCAATCTTTACAGTGCGAAGTCTGAGTAAGAAGTTTTTATGAGCACCTGTGTARAGGAGGATGTCTGGGCGGCAAGTGTATTCCCACGACTCCTTGATTGTAYTAAGGAAGAYTGTYCRAGCGGTGAGTGTGTCCACGCGGCTCCTTGACTGTCAGAAAACCCGCTTAGTATGTTATTCTTCCCGTGAATTCGGGACCAAGTCACTCGCTGGAGGATATAATGGTCGGCTAATGGTAGGCAGAACTCCTGACGCGTGCCTCTACTCCCTCTACGTAACCTTCTACTCATTCACGTGTCATGCCGCTTCACCCCTGTGGAATACTTCTTGTCGTTTTCCAATCTTCAATCCTTCTGCGAAAGAATATGAATCTGGTGACTTCCGTCAGATAATATCTATGGTCTTCCACTTGGCGATGGTTACAGCACCACCCCGATTACATGCTGACAGTTTACAGTTGTCGTCCTATTCCAATTTACCATTCCACTAGGCCAGATAAACAATCCGACGAAAGGAAGAAAGTTTCACAACCCGAGCAATAACAAATTCTGTATTAATCCCAGTATATCCCTCAAACGTGAGATCACCATTCTTTTATTTACAACCAAGGTGGTTGTACCCGTAAGGGAACTTGTTCCGAAAGGAACTACTTATTAAAATAACTTTAAAATTGAAATATAAATTATTTAATATTAATTAATTTGTGCATTAATATTAAATAATTAAATTCACTTATTGTTATTTTTAAAATAGTCAATTAATGACTATTTGGGGACATGACATAAACTGTGGAGCAAAAGCAATCAGCTCTTAAGTGTAAGATGCCGTAGCGATTATACAGGACATCAATAATGAATATCTCTGAGCATAATGGCCAACAACAATCTGCAGCGTACTCCCACGAATCCTATTCCTATGCCTTTGATACCATATCGGATTTGATACCATATCGGAGATATCAAACCATAATATTTTCTATGTATTTCTCACTGAAGATCTACAAATATATAGGAATAAAAACGGTGAACTGTATGCTTAAAATAGCATTTACAAGTTCAATCGTGTAACAAAGAAATGCAACCATATGCTATACTATGCTAACAAATAAACAAACTATAGGCGTACGAATGTTGGAATATCCAACATTGTTAAGACATTTGACCATAACCATATCCATTCATAGATAAATATCCTTGACTTGTGTTGTCCGAGGCACATTAATTAGGATACCGACCAGTTCGTCTTTCCCAAGTGTCATTTTGTAATATACTGCCCCGTTCTGCGTCTGATCTTTTTGTTTGAGTGTTTCTTGAGCTCATGAGTATTTTATCAAACAACTTGCTTGAAGGGTGTTGGATGTTTTTATTTGTTTTATCATGCAATGTAACAGTTGGTGTTGTTTAACAAGGAAATGAGAAACATGTGCAAAGTTTCGGCTAATGCTCAACGTTTAAACATAAATATCCAGTTCATTAAAAACTCCAAAATATGCTTTATCAGATAATCTTCCTGCTTATTATCAATACTGAGAACAGAAATAACGGATTGCAGACTTGGTTTTTGAATGATTACATACAGTTTTGCTCAGACTTGCTATAGTTCCAGATTCACGCCAAGCACGTATTTCCTGACTTGCGATGGCTCCCGAAACACGTCCAACACACCTCCCAACTGCGGTGAATGAAGGCCAACAGCAGGAAGATGAGTCTGTTCGTATACAGTGCTTCCAGCGTCCTCTCCAACTGCGGATTAAGCCACAGCGCTTCCCTAGAGCTCACGCCACAGGCCACCTCTAAACTCCAGCACACACGATACTATTGTATCTCAGTCGCTTCTACCATACCAAACACGAAATATGATTCCCAATACCTCGGGTTCTGAATGTTTGATAATGTTCAACTTCCCAGCTGCACGTCAGATCCAGTCATGAGCTAACCAAGCTTCAGCCCCACGTATATCTGCAGAAAGAAGGGGGTCTCCTTGACTGTATGGTTCCAACAGCGAAAGAGATGTTGGCCATGAGGGGTGACATCCTCAATACCCTTAGGACAATCTCTGTCCCAGCATTCTCCAAAGAACATACACAGTATTTGTAATCTCCAGCCTTTCATATTCTATTCCACATAACCCAAAACGGCTCCCAAACATTGTTTAAATAATCCCCCTTACAAGTCCACTCCTCTTGCAACGACAATGTGGGATATATACAATGTATAAATAAAATATTCTTCTTCCTCTATTGAGCCATTCATGTACCTCTTTTAAAGGGGTGATTTGATTTTAATAAAGTGACTTTATAAGACATTAAAATATTTAATTTTAAATGGTCACTTTATAGCCATATCTTCAAATATTACAAAGACATAGCAAACGATCTCAGAATGCTGTGAGTAATAGCTCGTCGGAA
This sequence comes from Thuja plicata, assembly GCA_018584345.1. Taxonomy (NCBI): domain Eukaryota; kingdom Viridiplantae; phylum Streptophyta; class Pinopsida; order Cupressales; family Cupressaceae; genus Thuja; species Thuja plicata. The sequence goes on from MU227443.1 coordinate 1,155,903, forward strand.
AGAGCTTGATGAGACACATCACATCCAACCACTGAAAATATGAAGGCACTGCACCCCCTTACCTGCTTACTAAAAATAGTAAGCCCCCTCCAAACCACCATCAACAACTCCATTCGGCTTGATACTGAGTTTGCCTAGGCCAAATAGTCTCAGGATCCCTCTGATGTCCAGGTTAGCCCTCGGGACCATGGCAGAACGGGCTAACGACTAGTCACATCATGTCTAGCTCAAAAAGGAGGACATTACACATTTAATATTTAGTTATACTGTAGACTAGCCACCCCATGTATACTTCGTGTATGATCGTAGTATCAGGCTTGGACTGGGTTTGAGTTTGAAAAACTGTAGTTAGGAGCAAAACTTAGAATTAGCAAAGGCCTGATAGAAACTTCATGCACCTAACATATTGAAAATTTTACAAAGAAATGGTTTTTTTTTTGAGAGAACATATTTCGTTCTGAGCTTGTATTACAGACAATGACAAAGTTGTTCAAGAAACTGTATTAAAATGCTCCCTGTTGCAGGAAATACAAAGTAAATCAGATACACCCTAGTAATTTCTTAAGAACATCAATATATCTTTCTAGAGTCAGGATGCTTTTGTTTGTTTTGAATTTCTAGTTAAAAAATCAATATTTGATTTTCTCGGCACACACAAAGATTTTATGACTTTTGAAATAATGTGATTAGGAAAATATGTGTGGAGCTTGACTCAGTTTGGGGTGTGTATGGGTTGTATGAGCCTGAGAGAGGTATAATATTTGGGAAAAATTAAATGATTCTCACTACATGGTTATGAAATATAAAACATAGTTTTGTTTTCTCCCTACCCCTCTCTCTCTTCCCTTCCATACTTATATTCTCTCGCTCTATGTACAGAGAGAAATATTTAGAAAGAATTAAATGGCTTTGCCACATGTAATGATGCACACAAGCATGTCTACCAATGCAGTTTAATCACATATTTTCTTTTTCTTCTCTGAGGGTTTGTAAATAAATTATTTAAACATTCTTGACTTGATGCCTAGCATAACTCATAGGCTTAAATCATTTTTCTAGTAGTGCAGTGATAATGTTTTGAGGGCCTTAACAATCATGAAAACATGTCAACATGGGAGGGTTCAGTCTCATAATGGATGAAGTTATTATATTTTAGTTCAATTTTTCATTCGACCTTATTAGACAGGAGAGAGAGAGAGAGGTTTTATAAATAAGCAAATAAATTATTTGAAAATTCTTTACATGATGGTTAGCATAATCCATAGGATTAAATCACGTTGCTGGTAAGTGCAGTTATAATGTTTTGACGACCTTCACAATCATGAAACATGTAGAAATGGGAGGGTTCAGTCTCATAATTGATTAAGTTATTATACTATAGTTCAGTGTTTGAGTTGACCTTATTTGGCAAAAAATAAAGGCTATTGCTATGCACATTGTAAATAAGCAAAGGGATGTTAATACAATTTTGATGACTTTGTTTTTCATGCTAAATGGTTGAATTTTAACTTTGATATGAAACAGGTGGAGTATCTTCCAGTCATTTTTCCAACAGAAAGCAAAATTTCAAGTCCTGCCTTTTTTGCGAAGAAGGTAGTTGTTGAAACTTGAAAGTGCATTTGAATAATTATATCCTGTTTGTTGATTTTCTGTATTCTCAACATTAGAGTTGATTTTGTTTTTAACTATATGTACATAAAATTATATAATCCTTTAGGATATCTAGTCTGTCCTATAAGCATGGCGATTGAGTTTAACTAGCCTGTTTGATATTTTCTGTCGGTAAGTCTGCCATTATGTTGTGTTATCTCAGGTAACACTGTTTTAGTTATCTGTGGGTTGACACTCTTGTAAACTCTTAATAGGTAATTTCATGTTTATTTGTTCTGGATCAATTTGTCAACATTTAAACATGTGCTGAATGTTAGATTTTTGTTGTGTCGCTCGATGTTGCTGGGTGCAACAGCAGAACATGAATGTGTAGAGCACTTCATTTTGCTGATGCTTGGTTGTAATATTAGAAGCCAAAGCTGCTCTTGTTAGGAACTGATTTTAGTTTATTTTGGGCAAGGCTGATATTCTGCATAATTTGTTTAATGCTCTCTTTCTAAGTTACTGGTTCAGGTTTGATGGTTCAGTTCACAGGTTCGGGCAAATTTTTTTTCTGGGGTTGAATTCGTTTTGTGTTTGTCAATACAAACTAATATAAAAATCAGAAATATATACATATTTGCAACAGTAAGTATGTTCAAATCGTACCATCATACTAATAGTCAAATAACATAGCAATATGTAAGACCAAAGTAAGGCAGGTTGGCCGGTGGGCATAGATGCGGGGATAATATTAGTCAAACTGGACTGTCATGATATATATTAATGTTCAAAAATAATGTCAAGTCTCTATAATCGGCCATCATTGATCAAATATCATATGGGTCATCAAAAATATCATCCTCCATATCAGATGATCCAAATTGTGGTAAATTAGAAGAACTGCAAATAGTGCCACTGATGTTGGCATTGATTTTGGCACTAGCATTGGCAATAGTACTCTCATGCTCATTAGGTGGCTCATAGTCAACATCAACTTCAAGTGCAGCAAAGTGGGAAGTGGAAGCATCCAATTCGGCACACTCAGGCTTGATAACCCACTTCTTTGCCTCCCCTTTTTTGTAGGCACTTTGATTGTGTGTAAGGAGCCACGAGTATGCATCCACAAATGCCAAGTCCTCTGCCTTTTTTTAGTGTAGTCTATTGCGTATTATTGAGTGCATGGAGTATGTGCTCCAATTCCTCTCAGATGAAGATGAACTAGCAACATCCCAAGACAAAATTAGAGGTTGTAGTTGCTTGTATGATTCTCTATGGATGTACCACCAACTATGAGTATCAAGTTATCAACCATACGATTGTCTTGAAGAGCATCAAGACCACAATCTTTTGAGCTTGCAAAACCCATGATTTTAGCCCTCACTGCATATAGCATGTCATGATTATCAACAAGTCTGTCAAGTGCTACCTTTTACCCTTGAGCAACTTGAGGGTCTCTATATTGGGGAACTCTTGTGCCAATACAGATGAGCTGAGAACTATAACATTTGGGACTTAATGCAAAGGCAAGAAGATGCAACGAAGTGGTCATTTTGTCCCATCTTTCTACCATGATTTGCTTTAGTTCTTTGTAGTTTTTTTTTCAGGATCTCGCTCTTTTGCATTTATGAGGACTTTCATCTTTTCAATCATTGAGTTGATGTCATCATATATCTCACCCAAACAAGGTCCATCCATGTTATTTTAATGGATCATGCTTAATGTGGGGTTAGTGAAATGGAGGAGATACTCAACACAATCCCACAAAAGGTCATCTTGTATCATTTGCTTAAACTTTGCTGCCCTTGTAGTGCTAGATTGCCTCCGTATGGACCAATTTGGGCTGATTACCATGTTAGATAGTGCCTAAGGAACCTTCAGAAGTCATTTCAACACAATTGCGTTGGAGGCAAAATGGGTCTCAACAACCTATTTCAAAATGAAAATAAAAAAAATTAAATTGAGAATAAAATTAAAAAGTTTACTTAAGTAAAACATATTTATTATTTAACTTGCCTTTAGCAGCTCCAATCTTGAGATTGTTCTAAATATGCCTTGTGACATATGGTGGTTGGGGACGAACATTTTGATCTCTCCAGCCTCAACATACACCTATTTGATCCATTCAATTTTGGTGCCAATTTTTCTTAGCATTAGGTTGAGGGAGTGGACATCACAAGGTGTCTAAAAAATGTGTTCTTAACATTCCTCAACCAATAACCCAACAAACCCTATAGTTTTTGGCATTGTCTGTTGCAAAGTACACAACATTTCTAGTGCCCTCTTCCTCAATGGCTTGGAGAGGAATGTTACCCATAAATGCACAATTCACTGCTTTCGAAAACATTGTCCCTATAGGGGAGACTACAATAACATTGATCAATGGGCAATTTTTTGCATCTTTCTATCTATTAGATACAATGGACACCCTTGTTTCAACTTATGAGTCCTTTATGAGCTATAAGGTGCCCACATATTTTACTTTGTTCAATATGGTAGTACACATCTTCTCATAACTTGGGCCCTTGCACCCCTTTGGAGCATCATTAATAGATATCACCATTTTTTGCCAATATGGTGAGGGAAGAACATTGAATTCCAATCCATTTGCATAGACACATCTAATTATACCTTGATCGACAATCTCTTTATACTCAGTGTGAAATGTCATTTCCAACGATACCTTTGATCTCTTATGTGTAGAGGTCACATGTTTTCTTTAGGTATGGACAAAATGGATGGCCTTCTGTAGGTTGAAGATGAGAAGGCAATGGAGGGGTCTTCATCCCTTTTGACTCTTAGTCTTTAGCAAAGGATTTTTTTCCTTGCTACTTGGTCTGCTTTTGCTAGCTCTTCAATATATGCCAAGACTTGTTCCTCTAGAAGGTGTTTAGCATTTCGGGAGAGTATTTGATGCCTTGCTAAGGGATAAAGCACAAATGGGTATTCACTTGGATTGTGTGAACTCAAATATTTTTTTTTACAATGACCACAAATCCAAATGTAACCTTTGCCACTTAGAAGTTGTACTGTTTCAACATATTTTTAAAGGGTCTTGTGGGTTTGTTTTGAAGCGGGGTTGGCTTCATGAGCTAGAAATAGTTTTAATATCTTAGACAACAAGTTCAATAAACAACGCATTCGAAGCAAACCAATAAGAAAAAAACTTCAAAACAAACAAGACAGTTCATTTGTAAAAACTAGATATAATGTAAGGGAAAAAACAAAAACTTCAAAAAACCTTCTTTTCTTGAAGAAATCTTCCTGAACGATCTCCTTGACAACAAACCAACACTTGCAAATGCATAGGAATAACACAACTAGCTTGGAGCATTCAACAATCAATCTTCAACTCTATTCGTGCAATGGCAAGCAAAAAAATAAGTTCAAGAATGGAGCAAAATATATTTGTTTTTCATTCACAATAGCAAATGAGATACGATTTGCCTGTTAGATGTTTTGTATGAAAACATTAGGGTTTGGAGGGAAAATTCACCTTTTTGCATTTAAAAATTGAAAAAAATCAGATTTGCGCCAAATTTACTGGATCATCATTTTGAGGATGAAATTTGTCTCAGGTTCACGAAAGTTGGGTCGGTGAGACCGATAGGCTATGGTCGGAGCCTTGTTTGGACCCATAACGAACATGCTCAGGACTTCAGACCAGGACGGGTTCTTTTGCAGGCGAATCAGTAACCTAGCTCTATTTGGGCAGATTGTGTACTTTATTTAGCCATTTCTTTTTATACCTTTAGTCTAGGTGGGTGTATAATTTTTATAAATGCCTTTTTGTGATTAAAGACAATACAAAATTAAGAGTGCTTTGTTTTCTTTCGGAGGACCACGTATATTTGTTTTTTATGACCTTGTGGTGGCTCTATTTATTATGCTAAGAATTATTTTTTAGTTTTTTTCGTATGCAAGTTAGGGCACTTCTGGTTAAGATAGTCATATTTTATTTAAATCTTAGAGTGCAGAATTTGCATACCATGTATTGAATTTGAACATGGTATAATAGCATTGAATTTGAAATCTTCGAAGGTTCGTGGATGGAAAGAGCTACTGTCTATGATAGGGAGTTGTCAAAGGCTTTTAGTGGGTCTTATCACTTATGTCCAAGCTTTAGTGATTGAAGTTAATCTATATATATGAGAGGCATAAGGACCCGTGATGGATTGTTGGGTGTGATGCATAGGATCTTCGAATGATTTGAAGGCTGATTTTAACTTGACATACGTGACTAATTTATTTTAGTGGTTGTAATGCCTAAGTGAATTTGGTGATTGAAGTATTCGGGACCTATGAAGGGCTAAATCGTATGATGCTATAGTTGTTCTTTTGATTTGCCTCTATGATACAATTATCATCCATTATGTTGAGGTAGGATGCTATCATCATGTAATATATTAGTTATAGTGCATTGATTTGGCAAATAAGCCAACCTTTCTTGTATGGAGGAAACATGTTGTTGTGTATTATCTCTTTGATTGCGACATGGTGGAAGATAAGTAGTTAGGGTTGGGAAGGTGGATATATTAGTGAATGTTGCAATAGCTTTGACAAAGAGTGTGAGCACAAAGAATTTCAGTCTCAGACGGTTTAAGCTCCTTATGATTCTTGCTATCTATACAAGTAGTGGGGGATAATTAGGTCTATTCATACCGTACACCTTGCAAGTCTAGATTAATTATTTACTATTTGTAATTTTGTAATAATTGAAACTCTCTACTAGGTGTCCTTAGTGTTATGATGTTTGTAAGAGTCATTGATTTAGTGGGTTGGTTAGTGGATTATGTTGTGCATCTTTGACTGGCTAAGAGTAGCAATACAAAAGAGGCATGTGAGTGTGATTTTTGCTCATGGGAGTTACTATTTATTTTGGGAATTAGTTATGAGCTGAATGATGACTACCTGTATACTGTTTTGGAAAACATTTGTCATTTCTCAAACCTCCTTGGCCTACATATTAAAGGGTTGGAAAGGAGGTTGAAGATTGTATCTTATGTAGTTTTATGTTGCTGGAATCCCTCCAAAGTTGAGTGTTGATCATGTAGTATTGAAGCTCGAGATGTATGTAATATATATTGTTTATTAATAATACAGTGGTTGGTTGATTTGGAGGCTTGTTTTGACTAAAAGGTTTAATCAAGCTATATTGGTGTTATCTCTTATTCTTGGTTGTCTTATTCTGTTTTCTATTCTTGTTTGTTTCAGTGCTGGTTAATATGTCCTCACTCTGCTTCAATTTTGAGCAGATTGAGTAGCTTGTAACTCTATGTTTGTAAGATTAATCTAGGAAATTTTTGCATATTTCTTTTCATTACGCTTGATTCTTTTGGGAATTAGGCATATGTCAAATAGGATGAATGCCAAAAGTATTGTATTCATTTCTAAGTGAATGTTCCAACAACAAAATTTCTAATTTTGTGCCCTTTATGTATAACTAATTCATTTGTAATAATGCAGGTTGGTTACTCAATGGCAAAGGTAATAAATGTTGTACAATCAGAACATTCACATGGGGATTTGATTCTTGCTTCTAGAGCATCACAAATAGGATTGGTAAGAAAATGTTATTGTGTTTTGAATTTAAGGAATATCTAATTCGAACTTTCAAATTTTGTAAATTCTTAAAATATGTTTACCTAAATTATCATTGAAAAGCTACAAAAGTTAATATAGTAATATTGCAATGAAAATTGAATATAATATTCTGTCCATTTGAATTGAATTTTGGATGTTTTCTATTCATTTTCTGTCTTAGGACGGTTATTTTTACCAATATTTATAGTATGCTTTTTTGTATCTCATTGAAGCATGAAAAAAAGAGATTCTTTTCAATATGCATTAGGAATAAATCTCTACTTATGGCCTAGCAGTATAATTAATTTTAAACAGTCCAAGCAAAGAAAGCCTTATGCTTCTACATAACTAATCTCAAACACCATACCATTTAAGTTGCGTCAAAAGTTAAAACATATGGCTCAATCAAAGAAAGAACGAAGAAATTAAACAATTCAAATTAGTTATACCCGCATGTTCATTTAGTATGGTAAGAATAGATAAGAATATGTAGATATTGTGTAACATTTTCCCCTTGGAATTGTAGACACTAACTGGTTTTCCTTTATCACCAATATACATCAACTATCACTATGTAGGGATGCCATAATGTACTGTAGAATTGTAGACAAGTATGGCATTGCTTCAAAAAGATGGTAGAATTTTTTTTGGAAAGAAGGCCTTTTGTTCAAGATTGATGAATTATGCAGAGTTCTAGGAGATGATAAAATTTGACATAGAGGGAAGCCTGCATTTCTAAAGTAGTTGGACATTTTCAAAGCTCATAATATCACCACTAACTTACAAAGATATATTTCTGTCCAAGATGAAATTGATTTAGTTCAGTTCATACAGTGATGTACCTTGTGCAGAACAAAAATCAACTTGAAACTAGGAGTTTATACCCTTTAACAAGGATTCAAACTACTTAGAGATCTACCAAAAAGCAGGAAAGGTAAACATTACTTAATTGTTGTAGTATGTTGTTTCAATAAGATGCACTTTTTTTGTGCAAAAGATATTTATGGTCAAGGATCAACACAAAAATTCATGAATACTAAGTTGCGGTAATTCACAACTTTCGACTCACAAATGCATGGCTGGACAAACATATCCAATTGAACATTTGTACATTTTCAAAAATTAATGGGAGCTTATGTAGTCCTGTAGTTGGATTTTATTAATGACATTTTCAATAAGTTGAATACTTCAATACCTAATCATCACCTTGTTGACTATTTCCATGAATAGTCATGTCTTCTCGGACCTTTCCCTCATTTTCATTGACAATAATCACAAGGGAAGCTACAAATCACACAACCGCCTTAGTGATTCTAGTTCTAGAGGGAAGGGTGATAGTTGCTGACTTGATACTAATACATCAACTCAGGGACTTGCTTCCAAAATCCCCTACCGGATTAACAAAGATTTTGGTGCATGCAATACCTTATAAGTCTACATTGCCTTGCAACTAATATTATTTTGGGATGTTCCCTATGTTACTTGGGTTCTCTCAACTACAAATTCTTCATATTCAGATGTGATTTGAATTGAATATTTATGCTAGGTCAATTCTTGTAAAAAAATGGTTTAGGTTCTTCCATTTCTTTGTTCCCTTACTAGATGTCTCTTGGGCGGGTTTGAGATGCACTTGGCATATGCTTGGGCAAGGTATCCTACATCCTGGCCAAACAAGGGTCCCTTGTCATATATTCCCTATTTTGAACAAACTCATGCACTTAGTAGTTTACAAACTCAGACTTGGTAGATCAAACTCTTTTGATTTGGCAAAACCTTGACAACTCAGAGAATTCTTAAATTTTGGAAATTTTTAAATGGATAATACAACTATAGAATAATTCAAGTGAGTTTGGTGGTGTTGCCCCTCGTGCGTGGTGTGGTGGCATTGTAAAGTCTAGAGGTAGCATCCCTCATGCATTCTTTGTTGCAATACAGGGTAGGATCTACAATGTAATTGTATATTCAATAATAAAAACATAGTTACATTATATAGGCAATTACATTACGATGTTTCTAAACAAAACAAACCTAAACATAAGACAAAATTAGAAACTACCTAAACTAACAAAGATGATCATTAAAGAAACACTGCATTATTTGAATATCCTCCCTTAATAGTCATTGTTCTAACTACCCTACAAAAGACACAATCGGCAGGTCTTTTGGTCACAAATCTCCCCGATGCTGCAAATTTTTTAGAAATGACCAAGATAACCAAAATCTTTCCATTTTGATGTTAGGAAACAAAACTATCCCTCCCTGTAGCCAGAGACGTTGAGTTCAGCTTTTGAAACTGAAACCATGATTTTGAGGAGAAAATCGACAAACCCTCCAATGCTTGAGAAAAACAGACATGGTTTTGTTTAGAAAATCGGCAAAAACTTTTGCAAATGAGTATTATGACCCAAAATAGACTTCAAGAAACCACAATTTTTGTGGAGAAAATCGCGAAACCCTTGATGTGATGTTGAGATCACCCATGAAAAATTGCCTGATTTTTTAGGAGAAAAATTAGAAAACCCAGCAATAATTTTTGAGGAAATAATTATAAAGCCTTATAATAATTTTTTGAGGAAAAAATCATAAAACCTTATAGGAATTTTTTGAGGAAAATTTATAAAAACCCAGACATTGAAACATTAGTAAAGATTTTCTTGTGGAAAAAATAAAAAACCTTGCAGAGAAAAATCCCATGATTTGTGTGAAAAAATTACGCAAAAAACGAAAAAAACAACCATGATTTATAGGAGAAAATCAGGCAAAACCCTTCAAATGATGCACAATAGAATAGAGACACTGTGCAACAAAAGTAACCTTAACGAGTAGCAAACCCAAAATCCGAGGCACGGATTTGCTCAGAATACGCAACTTCATTTTTGACGAAAAAAGAGTAAAAACCCACAAAAGAAATCCCTAATTTTTATACAAAAAAAAGTCAAACAAAACCCACTATTTTTCTCAAAAATTGTGCGAAACCAAAATCTGAAATCCTTGATTTTGAGGAAAATCGAAAAACCCCAGCAAGGAAAAAACATGAACAATCCTGTGTCGCATAAAAGAGGTCGCATCTTGTTGCTTAGAAAAAAGCCACAAAACACCACATACCCACGAGATACTTGGATAAAAAATGACATAGAAATGACAAACAATCGCTCAAAATAGGAATGCACTATTCAAAACCGCCTTCCACGAAAAATACCCAATAAACACAAGAAACACACGCGGGCTCCTGACGTGTAGGTACAAACAGTTGGCTCCAAAAAAAACACGCATAGAAAACGCAGGACAAATAGAAGAAAACACCCAAACAAGCCACAGGTTGCAGATAAATAAAGCCGTTTGTTGCCGTTGCACAATACCAGAGCTATGTTACACGGAAACGCGTTTCCTGGACTCGTTTTTGTCCACAAAACGTTTATGGGATAGTGAGATGAAAAGAAAACTTCTCCTAGCGGTCCCCAATTTCAAAAAGTAGCAGGAAACCGTAGGAAACGTTCCTTGACATTTGGGGATGACGATCCGTCCTCGAAATGCCCAGGGGACACCCAAAACGTCCTCGATCTGTCCCCGAAATGTGCAAATGATTTTTGGTGTAAAAAATTAAATAAAAACACTTGTGTTTAATTTTTTTTTGCAAATCGACAATGTGAGGGCCCCACAAGGTTCAAATTCATGCCTACAAACAATAAAATTCGTGACTAAATATTCGGCAATGAAATTTGTAATTATATATGTTTAAAATTTTATATACTAAATCTTAAATATTAAAATTATAAATCTAATATTTAATTTAAGTTTTTTAATATTCATCATTATGTTAAATTTTATATTAAATTAAATTATATTATAATTATAAATTTAATTTGATAGCTTTTAAATATTTAATTATTAGAATAAAAAGCAATTCAAGTAATATTAGGATGTATGTTTCTGGATTCAACTGTGTTATATATTTGCATCAACGTTTCGGATCATACTCAATACACACACACACACAAACTTTAAGACCGTTGAATTTAAAATTTAAATATTCATTGGATGACCCATTTCTGCCAAATGGAGATAGTGACTTAGATGATTTTGAGATATTTGATAGCTAGAATGAGGCTTAGTTCCATAGGCTGTGCTTGTAGCCTGTTATATTTTGATGTTTGAGACTATTGTTATAATGCTGTTATACTGATTTATACTGCTGCTATTATCATTTATGTTATTATACTATTGTTGCAACTCGTGAATGGTGATTTATTTGCATAGTGTCTTGTTAATAATCAATTATTTACATCTCTCTTTCTTTCCATCTCTCTACCTATAATATCTTAATATATTTTTAAAAATTCACACACACACACACACATAATAAAAACTTGTATATTGTCCTCCCCTACCGTCCCCTATTTTTTGGCTCTTAGGAAACTTCCCGGAAATGTGTCCCTTGCCCTTGCTGCCCGCCCATCCCCATCCCGAAATGTCATGGAACATAGTACCAGAGCCTTCACCATTGTAGGTGTACAAACTCTCGACTCCCACGAGAAAAACTAACGCACATGAGCAACAAACTAGAACAAGCGGCGGAAACGACCCAAATCCAGTCGATTTTCACAGAAAACTTGATGTCACGGGAGAGGAAAATTGCGAACACCATCAAAAAATGGCACACAAAAAAACATGGGTTTTCAACACGGCAAGCTCGATCTGTAGTGGTCCTCAAACTCAAAAATTGTACAGAAAAAATGTCCACGAATTTGTTAAAAAAATCACCAAAAAGATTCCAAGGATTTTTTTTTATGTCAATTTTTTTTGGAAAGAATTCCAGTAAGTAGGTCTTGAATTTTTAATTACATTTTTTCGTCAAACTCTATAAAACCCCATCGACCCGCTCTGATACCATGTAATGGTAATTGTATATTTAGCCGATAGGCTTTCCCTGCGAGAGAGCTCATGTCCGTACATGAGAAAACTTGTCTCACGCTCTAAAACCGGCTATTGCTCTCTTTTTCTGGTACGGAAGTGGTTAACGGGAAAGAGTGAAGCCATGCTCAGGCAGATTGTTTTCCACAATTTTTTTCCCACTGCTTCACGTTGCCATGATGATATATACCTGCCTTTATCACATCCCTAAAAAAAATATCAGAGCACACATTTGCAGACACCCGACAATGATAACATTTGCAGTCTATGTTCAGACAGAGCAATAACGGGAACCTATGCCCTACAATTTTTTGGTTAGATTTCTTGGTTAGATTTCTTGATAGTTCTGAATGCAAATGCAAAGGGGCTGGTAGCATTTAAAATGGAATAATTTTTCAAAGGACGGGGCTGAATGCAGTGCACATAATGCATTGTCAGTTTCTTGATCATATTATTGTGTTTCAGGTAATATGGATGCATTTACTTCTCACTTCTCAGTGACATCCACTCCTCCATCAAATGGTTTTCATAATTACATTTCCTCCTCCCACCGCCATTATAAACATCAAAGTTGCACATTTTCCATTTCATCGGGAATCAAAAGCAATCTCAAGTTGGACAAAAATTGTGTTTCCTTTTTGAGGCATGCAGTTGCAGAAAACCACTCCTCTTGCAGGTATTTACATCAGATTATAAAAATTAACAAGAGAGTGTGGATAATGTTTATGTAGTTTTTACGTAATAACTTGGGGTTTTGGTTTTGAGAACATCCACTGTAATTTATATTGATGCTATTGATATGCTCTGTGACCGGTTATATCTAATCTATATCTATTCTTACTTTTGTACCCTAAGCTTCTTGGAACTGAAGCTTTGTTACTCCAATTTGGTTGGGTTTGATTTCAGCTTGACACCTGAAATTGCAGTCCTGCCTATGTGTTTGACCAGCATCGCTACCTCCAACTAACAATTTTGCCGACTTGATTAGACTTATACAATTTTAAGTGGGCTCTTATTTACCATCAAGATGTTGGTTTCAGAGATGTATTATGGACTGGTTGAAGTCACCGTTTAAACAAAGTCGGAAACGTTTCTTGCCAGCGATGATAGTAAATTTTTGGCAACAAATTGCTTTTCTAGGGTTTTTATTTTTAGTTTTTAGTTACCTTTTGATTTGATTTGAGCAGATTCAAGGCCTTTTGTTAATTCTGATTTATTTTTGGATGTGCAGAGCAATGGAATTTGCCCTAATCGTGTGTTTGAATTGACAGAGGAGAATTTATGGCGGGCAGCCTGTTGAGTTGCCCCAATTAAAACCTGGGACGTTGTTGATTATTTGGAATTTGCTTTCAACTCTCTGCCTTTTAGTAGTTTTCTAATCATAGAATGGGAGATTTTTAACTACCAACGCTAAAGAGACCCTTTTTAGTACAAAAGATTTTAGAGTTAATTATAGTCAAACTTGCAAACAGATCCACATTCCAACGAATGATTTATAATTCTGATCAAAAGAATTTATCTAATAGAAAATAATGTCTATGATGTAGCCTTCCACTGTTCTTTTCAATTAAATCTTGCTGCCGAAACATTGCCCATTTTCACAATGATGGAAATGATTTACAACTCTGAGAACTATTTCTTTTAATGTCCCTGCAAACTTGTATCAGGTGTTTAGAAGCTCACGTTTTCAACAAAGAGTAGAGAGTTTTATAGCATTGAAAGAAGCTTCCATGGCTTCAATATTCAAGAATTTCTAAATCTTTCATTGCTGTCATTAAATTATTAACAGTCTGTGCTAGAGGTGAATTTATGCTTGCACCTAAAAGGTACCTGTGGGAGTAGTTTTGTCTTCATTTCATTAGACACTGACTATCTCACATATTAGAATGTTTGCTTCAATGTTTACCCTCACAATGTAAAGTTGTTAAATGATTATCCCATAGAGACAAATTTATTAGTGTAGAAACACTGTTGAATGTAGAATAAAAGTTATCTACTTGATCAGCAAAAAGTTCATGGCTCTCACAAGGCCAGAAAAATTATCAAAGGGAAAGCATGAATTCTGGAAATTTTGTAGTCTATTATTCTATTCAAATAATTTTTTTGCTTTCAACTCTCTTCCTTTTAGTAGTTTTCTATTCATAGCACGCTAGATTTTTAACTGCCATCGCTAAGGATAGTCTTTGAGTCTGTTTTCTCTATCATTCCCTTTGATAAAGGCAATAGTTTAATTCTTCAATATTCCCTTTACTCATGCATTTGTACTTGAAAGAGTGGAGACACTTTCATGTTGGGGCCTGTTACCCCAACTCTGATTTTGATGTCAAAGTTATTTGTTTTTTCAACAGATCTTGTTGTAGGACCTCCTCAGGTGTCACAAAGTTGTTTTTCTTAAAATTGGAAGAAGCTTACAAAAAATTGCAAAGTATCACTGAGAGTCTGAGACTATCATTTTTGTGCTCTAACACTGAATTGTATCATTATTCCAACCCCATACATCTATTTGAGGTGGGTTACAACAAATCTTGGCATCAACTGTGTAATTTAACACTATCTTTAGTAGGGCAGATTAGGTATTTTGAGGTGGTTAACAATCAAATCTGCTTACTGTATCTTGCACATGTTATTACTTGCTATTGGGAATGAGTGCTTTGGCCTTCCAATCTTGTATAAACTAGGTTTCTTTCAGTCCAAAAGGGGATTTTAAGTGGGAAAGTTTTCACTGTCAATGCTACAGATAGTGTGAGTCTGTTTTTTCTATCATTCAATTTGATAAAGGCAATTGTTTAATTCTTCAAGATATAGTTCGATTCTATCTTTCAATATATTGCAACACTTTTCAAATACAAAATTTTCTAATGTGTTCCAATTTATTTAAATGCTACACTTTTTTTTTGGTTCTACCTTCAAAATATACAGTTCCCCAATATTATAACTTCAATTCATCCAACGTGGATGTTGCTACATACAAAACTTCCTTCTACAATGAAACATTATTTTCAATAATGCTTTCACATCAAAGACCTATCGGCGTACCCCTTGCACCTTCTTTCGGTGCAAGTGCTAGTCAATAATGAAAACAGAGTTACATTATATAGGTAATTACATAAACAATGTTTCTAAATGAAACAAATGTAAACAAAAGATAGAATTAGAAACTACCTCAACTAAGTAAGATGACTATTGAAGAAACATTACATTATTTTTATAGGATCAAGGGGCAGAGACCACGTCACCAAGCTCAAATGAAGACCTTTGAAACTGTTTAGACCTTTATGACACATGCCATTTTCATAATTTTTTATAAAGGGAAAAAGTTGCGTATTTATACTCTAATTCGCACTACAATACTGAAATAAGTGGGGAGTAGTCTTTGCTGTAGAAAGAAAGACAAAGGGTGATAGAGTTTCTTAGAAAACAAGTACTTGCACAGATTTATAAAAGGTCCAAGAGGCTCTTTGCTGTAGAAAGCGAGAGAAAGGATGATAGAGTTTCTTAATAAACAAAGGTACTGAACAAGGTATCAGCTCGAGTGGTTGAAATTTTACTTATGCAAAATTCAGATAATAGATTCACGTTTCTGTTTTAAATTCATCCCACCCTTAGATGTTGATGCCAATAGCCTTGTGCAACTCAGGTGTAACATTCTGCAGTGTGGGCCTATCAGAGGAAAGCCTAAACAGGGAATAGAGCAGTTACGAGGTGACAAAACTTCCATTTAACCTACTGGCAAGTCCAACATAGTGAACATTGGCAGTTAGCTGCAAGAAGAGGCTCCAGTCCAGCTGTCTTTTTCATCATTTGTGCATTTGACATCTTCCAACTAATCCATGCAACTATGAGACTATGACTTAGTGGAGGTTGGTGTCCATTGTGAGCTAGTTGAGAAGGCTAGCAAATTAGCAGTCACGACTTTTTATAGTTCTATAGGAACAAAAATGGTTGGTTAAAAAGTATTCCTGTTCTTAGGAATCATTAGGAATCTTTCCTAATTGTTTTGTAAACAGTGATTGCGTGTAAAATGTGTGGGTGGATATATCACCACTACGAACTATGGAACTTTTCAGATGGTGTGCTCACAATTAGCTTTGTAGAAATTTTACTATCAGACTTAGTAAATACTAAATGGAAAGAAATATCAAATTTATGTTTCCTATTCGTTAGCAAATGAGTTTGTTTCTCTTCCACCAATTCAGTTAAGGGTTGGGTGGATTCATTGTTATTGCAGATTATAATGACATTCCTGTACAAATTGGAAAGTGAGAGTTTGTCACTGCCTTGTAATATTTAACAGAGCAGTTGTAGAGTTTTTAGTGCAAGGGAAATGACAACTACATCGTAGAGGTTTTTATTTTCTTCAAAGGAAATGACAACTACATTGTAGCGTTTTTATTTTCTTCAATGAAATGTGGGTATGGCCCACTCCCTTTATAAAATTACAAAAGCCAAAGTTGCTAATGAACAGCTATCTATGAGATTATGATAGTAATTTTCCATAGGTTTTCAACCTTCAAACTATAGACTATTACATACAGGTGTATCAGCCTAGTACAGAAACTGAAACTGTTTCCAACAACTGAAAAAATGGTTCACTAGACTAAGATATAACTATTGTTCTATCAGCACAAAAGTACAATATTCAGGAAACCATTTTATTATCATTGAATTTCAAACCTACCATTGAGTAGCACCAATCATTTCAGGCTTATCGCGGCAGGAAGATGAGGTTTGGCCATGACCACCAACCGCCACCATTGACTCAAATTCAGTCTTGGGGATGAGAAGCTTGTGGGCTTCTATAATTTCTGGCGTGTTGGGCAGGGAAAGTTGCCTCTCAGGAACCTGAATAGGAGCTCATATTCTCACAAAGTCCAGACCCATCTTGAAATTGCCCATGCCATGACGCAAGTGTAGTTCCACCCTCTCCAATTTCTTCAAGGCCTCAAGAAAAGATCTTCCAATTATTTATACACTTTTATGGGGACATAGTCCTCATGACCTACATTGCTAGTCATCGATTCCAGTGTTGTGATGACTACATCCAACTCTCGTTTTCACACTTTACATAAAATACAGCCAGTGCATAGATGACTTCATTATCTTGAAGCAAAAACTGCAACTTGTGAGTGAATATGGTCAAAATATCAGAGCTAGCCCTAGCCAAGTCACTCTTCATCAAGCAATCGTTGTACCAATGATTGCATTAGAATGCTAGTGGAACACTTTTTGCAACCTCATTGTCGATTATTTCCAGAGAAGCCCAGTTTCTGTCTCTGGGTTCAAGCCTGACACCCACCGTGAGTGTCAATTGCAGAAAAAGCCATTGACTGCATAAAGGATGGAGTGACGCCAAAGTCCAAGGTGTCAACTCAATTAACAAGTATCCAGATTCCAACCAATATAGCCAAACTTTCACCACCTCAATCAAAACAATATGATCAGGGTGTCCTCATGCATGCTAAATATAATGTAGTCATGAATGAAATTATAATTAAGCATGGGGAGATTGTAAAGCACTCACCTTAGTTATTCCAAACTATTTCTAAATCATGCCATGAGTTGAGAGCATCTGAAATAAGCATCTTCGTGGGCTTGTCAATGGCAAATTTGTAAAGTTGATTGACCGCTCAATTTAGCTTTGCAAAAACAATGCTGGCATCAATAAGATGCAAATGAGTCTAACAAAGACCATGCCTCCAGTAGAATATTCTCCAGCCTTCAATTTTGTGTTGCTTTACATTGAATGGCATAAATTATAATCATCGAATCTTCTCAAATAATAAACTAAATAATATTTGATATATTGCATTGCAGGCCTTAGCCCCAGCCTCATTGTCATTCCCAATTTAGTTTTACTTTGCATGTCCCTATTTACACACTCAGCTCCCAAAAGACTGGGGTTGCCTTTGGATGCACCATCGAAGTTTAGTTTTAAGGAGTGATTAGATGGAGGGATCCATTTTACAGAAAATCTGTCAACAGGATGGGTTGAACTCCCAAATCCCTGTGAATGTGGGAACTATAATGTAGAGTTGGATGTATATGTGTGTATGTCTGTATTGAATAGTACCACTGTGGTCAGAAGAGGTCAAGGACTGGTTTCTTATATAGTTTTCTTTGTTGTTTGCCTACTTATTACAATTACTATCACATAGTTCATGCAATGTAGCAGCAGAGTATTTTGTAAGTTTAATTGTGGTTTGTTGCAGTGCAAGAAAGTTTACTATTATTATTTTTATTTCTTGACAGTAAATGGACAGTAGATAAATATTTATGAATCTTGTAGCTTTTGTATCTTGGTTTAAACTTTATTTCTGAACTCTGATGAGATAATTGCAGGCTTCACCTTCTTCTTATCTAGTTGAGATGGCTAAAATGGAAAGGGTGAGTTTTTTCAATTCGTTTTTCTTTAATTCGCATTGTGTTGCTTTCCTTCACATTGTTATGAAGCCCTTTCAGAAATAAGAAATAGCTGTCATACTCCATTGGTAGAAACAGGTTTTTTTCATAAATGGTGTTTGCATAATGTCTTAACAGACGTGCAATTTGAAGTATATTGGTAGTTCCACTAAGGTCCTTTAGGCCAATATAGACAAATTTGGACATTTATTGCTATTACTTTTTTTAATGCATATTTATTGCTATTTTTTTTATATATTTGGACACATTTATGTTTTTGGACTACTTGGGTCATAATAATTCGAGGGCTTCTTTCATTTGACTCTATATGGATTACATATATTAGATGATTAGATATTATGAGATTTGTTCTCTCAAAGATGGTAATTGTCATTATTATTGATGGAATTGTGAATGCATTATAGATGTTGGATGCTCACTGCCATTAGAATAACTTCTAATGAAATTATTCATGAACTTCTAAAAATATTTTATATTTTATTATCTCATCCTTGGTTATTTTACTTTTAGTCTATGTCACAAGGTTTAGGTTTGTGTTTGGTAATGACACAATTTGGATGAAGTTTCTCGAAGGGAAAAAATTTGAAAACAATTGTGATTAAATTCGATTTTAAAAATATAATATATTATATATCCAAAAAAATAGCAAACCAGTTTAACTTTGCTAAATAGATTTGAAATCTTTACAAAAAGATGAAATATTTAAAAACCATGAAAAACTTATCAAAGTTAAACCATAAGAAACATATGAAATCATGATTGTGAAGTTTTGTTTAGAAAAGGACAATCAAGACTCAAGATTGTAGAACATGAGAAAGACCCAAGTTATCAAGAGCACTTGGCTGAGATGATGCAACATCATCATTACTAGATGCATTACTCAATTCATCATAAAAAAAGATAGGCACATTCACAACTGACATTGCTACGTCTATTGGAATTTGTTGTTGTTATTAAGAAGATGTTGAGTCTTTTGTTGATTTATTCACATACCATTTCAAATTGTTATGAATGTAGACAAGATTTCCGAACTTTTGGACGGCGACTTGTTCCTCATTTTGGAATGAATGTGGTCAAAAGAGCTCCAATTTCTTTCAACATCAACTTGCTTCCTGAATCAATATTGAAACAGCAAATTGTTGTAGCTCTGGAGATTGTGCTCCATGGGTCACCAGTGTTGTCCCTAATTTTGCATTCCCCAAAATTGGACAACCCTACGCATTTCCTAGTTAGGTTGATGTGCGTATTTCTCTAAGCGTGTCGATGTTCCGGTAGGAGTATTTTTCAACAGAATCGGTCATCCCTTGATTTCTGGTTGTTCTATCTTCTGACTAAACATCAAGTCTTTTTCTTTCTTTGTTTTTCTCTTTTTCGCTTTGTTTGGTTTTTCGTTTTTGTTTTCAATTTAGTTGGCGTCTTTGTGTTTCAGTTGCTTTGCGAGCAGTTTTCCACGTCCTTCCAAGGTCAGTGACGAAATGGTCTTTTCTGGTCGACCACCTAAAGTGTAAGCTTATTTTGTATGAGTGATAGATTTTAAATTCTATCTTAAAATTTTGCGCCATTCTGCAAAGTTTTGCTTAGAAATTTTAATGATAGTGTGATCTTGAATTGAATCCGCAAATCAAATCGTTAAAACTTTAAGACACATACAAACATTTTAAGTTCTTTAGCGTTTAAAATAGATTCCAAAAAAAAACGATAATTGCATAATATGCATATATTGTTAAAAGAAATTTATTTTATTAAACGACGAAGATTAGGATTTGATTTATAAAAGAAAGATGTCGTCTTATTTATAAGTCTTATAATTCATTGCGAATTATCATTTAAACGTCGTCTTCCTTCTAAAAAAAAAACAATATCTTATTATTATGATAATAATAATATTAAAGATTAATATTAAAATAGTGAACTTATTATAATACGTAAATGATATTGTAATCGGTTTTATTTTAATATTAATATATATTGTTTTGTTTTAGTGTTTGGCATATGTTTTAGTGAAAGCGTTATGTGTGCCATCGATTTAAAATGCCACCATAGGCTGCGACTTTCTAAGGTACGGTTTCTTATTTTTAATACATAAACGTTATGTTATATGCGATAAAGTGTTAAAGCCCGTGTCTCTATTAATAATGAGGCGTAGATAACTATATGTTATCGGGCTTACATCTTTTGATTCATTGCATATATTTCTTTCAAATATCAAAGCCCGCGATAGTTAGTAAGGAGGTGCCGATAACTTAAACCATCGGGCTCACATAAAACATATGATATATGTTTTGAACCTTCCCAGCGTTGATTTATGGTTTTAAAAGCATATCATTTGGCTTTAGCCCGCAGCAAGGAATGCATATACATTAGCATATGCGTTTGAATGCATATGTTATATGTTAGATAAAACCCGCGTTTTCCCTTTGTATTGCCAGCTTGTTACACAGGGGGTCGTTTTTAATAGAAGAAAGCATAAACGTTTATGCTTAAACATATATGTTTTTAAAGCCGTGACTTATATCCCATGGTGTCGATTTGCAAAAATATAGTATATTGTTTTAAATGAAACTCACGGTTTCCCTCATGTGGCTGGGCGTCGAATTTGAAAGGAAATGCAGAATGTCCATATGTCAAAGCCTTTAAGGGACCCATGGCATATTCCTTATGACATGGCGTTGAATTCTAATGCTTTTGCATATCATTTGGAATGATTTAGGCTCTCATAGACAACCGCAGTTTCATTAAAAGCCTAAAGGCGTTTTTTTTTAAAAGCATTTACATACTTTGTAAATGTGGGAAGGAAGGCTTCTAAAAGTATGGCCCGTATTTCTCCACAAGAAGTTGCGCTTCATCCAATAAGAGAGGCTGGACACGCACAGGCATCACAATAACTCTGAACTGTAGTTTCCTCCAT
>MU227443.1:1179833-1192950 GCA_018584345.1 Thuja plicata
TTAAATCATTGGAGCATCTTTAATTCAAGTTTTCTGAAGACTTTGTGCTTTAGGGAATCAGAATTACTATAGAAACTAGTGGCTGATACACTCCAAGGACTGAAGACTTTGAGCTTCAGTATTGGACAATAGATTAGATTACTGATTCGAGGTGAGGACAGGAGACTTTGAGCTCATTGTATCACCTCGTCTTTAGATAAATCAACCGCTGCCTCGTTTGATTGTTCTTACGTCAATCATCGAGTCACCGGTATTACTGTTGCAAGGTGAACTGTATGTGTTACAGTTCAGTTCTACTTGAAGCCACCTGTGGTAAGAAGGGAGCCTCCCCTATTGCCGAGAGGAGAGAGAAATCTCACATACTGCTGCCTAAAATACACATTTTGCAAGTTGTAGTCTTAGTGACTTGCAAAATATTTAGCCAACAACCAGCATTTATAACCAAATCTGTGAACTTGTGCCATGCCATATTTGGCTATTGACATTTCAAACATCCCTTTTGCTATTTTGTATTTTCAACACTGGTCTTTGATTAGGCCTGAAACTATTGGATTTGGTTCAAACCTTTTAGTAACTTCTAAAAGCTTTGCCATAGCTTCACAATCACTTTGTCTATCAATTTAAAATAGCTTAGGCTTCAAATAACAAGTTACTGCACTTAAAAGTTTGTGTATCATTTTTCATCTCAAAATAACTATATTCCATATCTCCATGTAGTCTACTGCCATATTATTTTGTGCTATTGGAATAGCTTCCTTATAACAATCCATGCTCTTATATAAGCATGTCAAGACAAGGGATGTCACCATCAACTATATGAAACACATCAAAAATTGGTCTGTATAGATTCAAAACTTTTGCTCTATGATCTTCTTAGGACCTTTAGAAAGAGTTGAATTTTTCCTACTCTTTGGAACAAATAGCAAACCTTAGGGCTTCTTTATCTTTAACCATTTTCTTCAAAGTGATATAAAACAAAGCAAATCTTGTGTTAGAACCTAGGTCTCGACTCTCAATGATGTAGACATTTGAAATAGACGAATAACGAAGATATTTCTATGAGAGAAATAACCTAATAAAACTGTAAATGAAATAACACAATTATAGACTTGTGATTCCAAGAAATTTACAAATGTCAGGATGACAAGATTGCATGAAGAGCTCAAAGAAGTTGCAAAATAGTGACTACATGAATAAATGTACATGAATGCCAACCTATGCAAGAGCATCACAATATATGCAAAATAATGGATAAGAATGCAAAATACAAGCTAAGTAGTGAGTTTATATAAGACTAGGGAGAAGATGGAGATGACAAATTCAACCAATAGGCGGTGACCACCAAGTAGTCTAAAAATAACAAATGTTCCTCCCTTCTAGGATTGTGACACCTAAACACCTTATCACTTAGTTATTAATTAAGTAAACTCACTTTATTAACTTAAGCAAGCTTACAAAAAGTGTAGGAAAAACCTATGGTTGAGGGAAAATAAAAACCTTCACTAACACCCCCTTAAGTGTAGCTCAGGTGGGTGAATTGATGATGATAGGTCATGAAAAATGAGGCCATGTTAGGTACCCATGTACATATAAAATCACCCCAAAGAAGGAAGCCTCCTCCCACAACAAAGAAGTTTGTCCCGCCACAATTAATTGAGAGAGAAATGAAGTGGAAGGACCAAGTAGCCCACACAAGCAAGTAAACAATAACCTCATGATTGTAAAAGCAAGGTGACATCAGCTGAAGACTTAACATTCATAGAGAAAACCCACCATAATGAACCTATGAGAGGGAAGACGACACCCAAATGCTGATTGAGTATCAATCCAAAACCGTGTTCTCTCACAACACAAGGGTAGGAGGGAAGACGACACCCAAACGCTGATTGAGTATCAATCCAAAACCGTGTTCTCTCACAACACAAGGGTAGGATGAGGGAATCATCACCCTTCGATTCCTATCTAGACACAATTAAGAACTCCTACAACATCCACAAAACCTACACAATCAACAAAATGACTAGGTATATATCACTTGACTAGATGTCCTTCAATTTGTCGTCAACCCATTGAATTTTCTCATCAACCATCTCCAAATATCTCTTAATTTGTTCAACCTAAGTACTTGCCTTAACCAGCCATGAACTTTTGATCACCTTTGCAAGATGTCAACTAGATTTGTTGAAGAAAATTGGTCATGAATGATTAGAGCATATAGCTAAACATGTACTGATTAAACAAGTTACCTTGAGTATCCCCCGTTTGGGGAAATTATGTGGCAATGAGTAATAATCTTACCTTTGTTTTCTCCACTTGGTGTCTCAATCACTCTCGCTGATTTGAATTGAGCCTAGGTTTGATTCTGATATTGATGTAAAATCATCCAATAGAAATCCAATTCAAAACCCTACAACAATCTGTGCTGGCACCCACCTAATTTTGACACTTTAAGATCACTCCTAGCTTCCCAAAATTGTTTTCTTTCTTCTCAATCGAACCTTGGACTATCTGGATTCTAAATAGCATCCAATAAGTTTTCTAATTGGCGTAGCATGTGTTTGATGCTTTTAATCTTGAACTTTAATTGAAATTGAGAGTCAACTCTTCATTTTATTTAGTAAGGTCTTTAATAATCCCCACACAATACTTTTAAGAGTATTTGATAGTTGAGAAAGTATTTTGTGATCCTTTCTTCATAAATCTAGAGTAAATTTTCTTTAGATTACATTGCTAATTTTTGACCTCATTTATTTTTTGTGTTATCAACCTCTTGGTTGTTCTTAATGTATTTCATTCCAATGCTCAAATTCTCCAAGTTCATCTTCAAATTTTTTGAGGTTGACTGGCTTGTTTTTGTTTTGGGACCATCCGATGTATTGTTGAAGTGTTATGTAATGTCCCCTTTTCAGCTCACCTTGGGTTGCAGTTAGAATTAGCCTATCAGTGATCCTCGTAGGCTAATCAGTTGGATAAAGGGTCTCAGTTGGTTGAGCCAGAGGCAATTGTCCCACTCCAGAGGTCAGGGATGTTCAGGATTGCTCTTCATTTCAGTCAGATTGGCACACTTACTATTTATAGTAAGTGACTATTTTGGGAGAGTCAGGGCTACTATTCTTAGCTGGGCACCGAAGTAGATTGGTGGCAGTGCAGAGTTGTGGGGAGACTTACTATTTATAGTAAGTCAAGTTATGGTCAGAGACTTACTATTTATAAGTCTATCAACAAAGCTTTCGTTTAGAGACTTACTATTTATAGTAAGTCAAGTTATGGTCAGAGCTATTTTTTGGAATGGGCACCTTAGCATCAAGCTCAGGCAAAGAGCACATGGATTATGAATGAATCATCTGAAGGAATTAATAAGCTATTTATGTGGTTTTTAATCCTTAATTAAGTTTCACATAATTAATGATTAAGTTAAAAGCTTATAATATAAAGTATTGATAAGTGCATTTAATGATTATTTAATTAAATTCACTTTGGGCGTCTAAGTCATGGGAGGGAAAAATCATTAAAATATTATTTTTCAAAAAGTAAGCATCAAAAGCTATTATGAATTCAAAATCATGTGAAGTGTATTGCTGAAGCTGCCTGGTTGATTTGGGCAAGTTGGAAATATAAAGGCAAAGAGAGAAGAATCAAACTCAGCCAATTATGCATTTGTGAATTTGTGAATTGTGTTGAAATGGAGCCAAGGGTTTCAGAAAAATGGAGCTTGTAGAATTGTGAATTATACTATGTTGTTGCACTTTGAATTGGTTGTCAGAGTCAGTGAATCGTGCCTGAGGTTGGTTTCATTCAAAACCAACATTGTGCTACAAATTGTGATCGTATGTGTGAAGGGTTTAGCGTTTTTCATCAAGGAATTATTATAAAGGAAAAGGTTGGTATTTTACTGCAGATCGCATCAATAATTGGGAGTTGCGTTGGACTTTTTACAGGCTGCTGTGGCTTATTTGTGGGACGGCATTATTTTTTAAGGCAAAGTCAATAGTTGAAGGCCTGCATTTCAATACAGGTAGTCGCAACTTTGATTAGAGGGACGACACACTCTATATACAGCCAGCGATAATAAATTGTGGGCCGGCGATACATAGGGGAAAGCACATTTGTGCTAAGGGAGCTATCTATCATAGAAATCAAGGTGGTCTTCTAGAAAACAACAATCTCAGTGTGCTGCGATCTCTACAAGAGGATTACAACAGTTATATATGTTCAGTCTTCCAGGTTCCATAGTTTATTTTTAAATAAAGTTGATGCATAAATTAGCTTGTAAATATCTGCAATTGATTAGCAAGTAAAGTTAGTGTGTTTGGTTGTGCAATTTCTTTGAAATTCATGCATTGTAATTTCTTTATTTCAAAAATACCAAAAAAGAAAATATTCATAAAAAAGCCAAAAATATAGATTTCAAAACCAAAAAAAAAACCATCATAGCAGCATTGGACAGAGTTAGAACCTCAGAGGGTTCCTATAGTGGTATTAGAGTGGTTTCCTGCCATCCTGTTGGGGAAGCTTCTTACATTCAGAATAGAGGGTTAGTTGTGAATCATGGGTAAAACAAAGTCTATAAAGGATCTCATGCAGGCCTTTCAAAACTGATAAGAATTTATCAAGGCTTCTACAACATCCGGAGATCTTGGATCCTTTGTTTGCGAAGGAAAAGGAAGCAAACACTAATGCAAATGATGTTATCAGTACAAGGGAAATAATGGACACAAGGGTGAAATTTGAAGAGAACTTTGGCGCTCAACAAGTTATCAGCATGGATAACAATTCTGATTTTTATGACAGAAGACTTAGTGTTGGGCCTACTCATGTGATAACAGGCATTCCATGGGTGAAAGATGGTTGTTTGGAGTCCTCCTGTGTAGACACTCAAGATTTGAGTGTTAGGGATGAGTTATGTGATGCAGATGCAAGCCACAACAAGTCTGATTTTGCAGATCAGACATGGGAAAACTCACTGCTTGGTAATAGGTCCCAGGATCGTGACTTGGAGGGACCTGCAATTACATTGGAAGCGGAAGTGTGCGAAGAGATGGTCAAAATAGTTGCTTCCACTTTACCCTTCTTTTGAGGTACATAGCAGCAGTACCATGGTTGATGATGTGTGTGTCAATGATAGCATACATGATGTTGTTGATCATGAGGTGAGCATTGCGGATACAACTTCATATCACAATGCAAATTTTGATTCAGAGAGCTTGCATGGGAGCCATGAATTTCAGAGACATCATTTGGTTAGGCAACTGAAGGTTAATGACAAAATGGTTGCCACAGCCATAGAGCACTTTTATGTTGCTCGTCAGATGTTGGCTACCTTTGGTTGGATTACTCCTATGTCAGATGAGCACGATGATAGTGGCCTTTCCTTCTCAGAGTTCCATGCACTTCAAGAAGCCATTGGTAGAATGAAACACAACTATTTACTGTTATTGGCTGATAGGGGCTTTCTTCTCGAGTGAGATTGTATTTTCTACGATGCTACGAGCTCACTCGTGAGCTTGAGGTGACTGTGGACTCATTGGAGAGCACCCAATTGTCATAGTCACGGTTAGAGGAGCTTACCGTGGAGTTGAGTTTGGCACAATCTTCAACAACTATAGATACAGTACAGTCGTCCACGATGGCAGTTGGTGATGACCTTATATCCACAGGTTATGGTTGTGAGAAGGTTGAGGATGTGACCACACTTGTCATAGCTATAGGTGCAGTTGATACAGATGAGATGAGTTCATCTATTGAGAGTAGCGAAGAACCACATGTTACAACAAGTTTTCCTGTGGTTACATCCACTGCAGGTGATGAGACAGATGATAGAGGTTATATTCACAACAATGACAATCAGTGCTTGACCGAGGTTGGAGCTTATCCTGACTACATAGGGAGGAGTACTCATCAATACCTTTTTGATCCACACACAAAGGATTTGATGTTGCATCAGTGTGGATTGGCTCTAGGATTATACCATCCTCTGTGGGATGGATATTGTGGTTGTGATACAGACACCCTTGGGAGTTCTTATCTCCGCGGTACGGTTGGATTTCACACCCATGAGGGATTGATAGAGTGTAGAGGGAGGTTTGGTATAGTATATGCTTCCAGATATTCTCACCTCCACTTGATAGATGGATGTGAGTTTTGTATGTACTGGGATCCCGATGGTGGCAGGATTAGTATTGCAGGTTGGATGGGTCTCATTCGATTGCTTCACCATTTGCATCATGGTGACATTGTGATCAGAGTAGCGCAAGAAAAGTCTAAGGTTGTTCTTCTTGGCAGGCTTCTATTCAGGATTTGGGATCTAGGTATATTTTGTTGGACAATTCTGGTGCGTTGTGGGATCCTTCACATGCATCAAGGTTCCAGTCTGGGTTCACTAGGGAGTATTGGAGTATGGGAGTATTGGAGTATGTACATGGTGTGGATTACTGGTAGTTTCACTTTCGATCCTTATGTACATGATTTGTTTCAGATGCACAGTTTCAGTGTGCAAAGATTGAATAGATGGGTTGTTTTTCATTTTAGTGCAATAGTGGTTATGCTGGTGTTGTAGCAATTGTGTTTCTGTGTGGGAATTGTCACAGCCTTCCTTTGGACCTCTAGTGTAGTAGAGTTTCTTTGAAGTCATGATTTCTTGGGGACAAGCAATTTTTGGAAGGGCGGACTGTAATGTTCCCTTTTTAGCTCACCTTGGGTTGCAGCGAGGATTAGCCTATCAGTGATCCTCATAGGCTAATCAATTAAATAGAGGGTTTCAGTTGGTCGAGCCAGAGGCTATTGCCCCACTCCAGAGGTCAGGGATGTTTAGGATTGCTCTTCGTTTGAGTCAGATTGGCACACTTACTATTTATAGTAAGTGACTATTTTGGGAGAGTCAGGGTTACTATTCTTAGTAGGGCACCTGAGCAGATTAGTGGCAGTGCAAAGTTGTGGGGATATCAACAAAGCTTTCGTTTGAGACTTATTATTCATAGTAAGTCAAGTTATGGTCAGAGCTATTTTTGGCATGGGCACTTTGGAGCTAGGCTCAGGTAGAGAGCACATGGATTTTAGAATGAATCATCTGAAGGAATTAATAACCTATTTATGTGGTTTGTAATCATTAATTAAGTTTCACTTAATTAATGGTTAAGTTAAAAAAAAGCTTATATTATAAAGTATTGATAAGTGCATTTAATGATTATTTAATTAAGTTGACGTTGGGCGCCTAAGTCATGGGAGGGAAACATCATTATAATATTATATTTCAAAAAGTAAGCATCCTCCTGCCGGGATGCTTCCTCCTGCCGGGACGCTCCCTCTTGCCGGGACATTCCCTCCTGCTGGGATGCTTCCTCCTACCGGGACGCTCCCTCCTTCCAGGATGCTCCCTCCTGTCGGGATGCTTCTGCCGGGACGCTCCCTCATGGACTGGTAATATCTTCTTCCCCTTGTGATTCTTCTATCTGGCTGGGGGTTTGTTCCTGCCCATGCTTTCTTCGTGCGGGGGTTTCAGGATTCTTCCACCCTTCCTTCCTTCATGATGCTTCCGAAATAGCCAAGTTGGCTATACCTTCTATTGTGTTTTCAATCAGCCTTTCCTCAATTTGTCTTTCACTTAGAGGTTGGTTCATCCTCTTAAGCGACGACGTCTTTCTTCTTGTTGATGCAGACCAAGAATTTGCAGGGCGACTTCTTCAGTTTCTTCTTCTGGCCTATGCTTGGGATACTTATTTTGAAGCAGGGGCATGCATTATTTTAGTGTACCAAATTTCTAGCCAATAGTTGAGGAATTTGTCCAAGTAGATCGTACACCGCTGGTGGCACCGAAAGTTCATCCCGTACCATGCTTTCTGGAACTGCTCTCTCTCGGGCTTCCCTTTGCACGTACTGGTCGACTGAAACCTCCCAGGCCACCACCAGATCTCGTGTCACCTGATCTTCTCTTGTTATTTCCTCTTCTCTGTGGTTATCTGTATAGGGGTCTTCCCATTACTCCATCCTGCCTAGTCAACGACCTCCAGGTCGGGACTTAGGCAGTGGCACCAAAATGTAGAATGGTTATTAATGCACAATATACAGAATAATACAGCATGGATTCAATAGTACCAATAATAACAGAATACACAAAATACCAGAATACCAAGGTGGCGAGGAAATGTTATTGCTTTCTTTATTACCAAAAACATGAGTCCAACGTCAATATTCCAAAGTTCTTATATAATGGTCGGTTGGTTGGGAAAACCAACAGACGCATCCCCTCGCTTCCTAACTACCTCTCCCAACAAAGCATAACTAATTCTAACTACAATATTACTTTATTACGTACTACATTTACCCCCCCAGAAAAGAAGTCGTCTTGCAGATGACTACCCAACAACACTAAAAGGAAAATCAGACTTCAAGAAGTAGGATGTGAAGACATCCTTGGACTCAAGGCTCGTTCGCGGAGGCGTAAGAGATCTCTTTCAACAACCTTCTGTTTGGCCCGAACTCCTTGGAGTACACGCAACACATCCATCTTCTTTTCTTCTCCTGCTGCTAATTTCTCTTCTAGGGCAACTTTTTCCTTCTTCCATTTTCCTTCCCAAACAACCCTTTCTTCTTTCCATTCCCTTTTCCTTCGGTTTGTCAATTCCTTTTCCTACTGAAGTTCCAAGTATGTCCTTCTAAATGCTACCTCCATTTTTGCAAGTGTGTGTAGGAGGGGTGGTTGTTCCTCTGCGAAAGATATGGTACAACAGGCTGTCCAACTTTCAACTAATTCCTCCTGCCTGTACCCACTTTGCTGAAGTAGTCTCCAATCTGTATGGCATTTCCCCGTTGATCTGACTATTGCCTCTAGGTTCTAATTCTTAGCCTATTGTATAATATCCTTGGTAGTATGTTCCATAGCTTGTAACTCTTTGAGAAATCTTCCTGCTGTGTCTTCTAATGAGAGGGCCTCGGAAAGTCCCACTTGTGCATTTAGCATGTCTGTTACGTTTTTCCCTTCTACCTCCAAGGGGGCCGGCGAGGGTGGAGGTACCATCCCAACTTCTTCAAGCAGTCTATCTGCCTCTTCTAGTATGCATCCACAACTAGTATATCCTCCCCTAGTGTGTCTTGATTTTCAATGCTGGGTTCTTCCCCATACTTTTCATGCTGTGCATCCATTTTTTCGGCGGGCTGTACCACCAAGGCAAGAGGGTGTGCTACTTCTATACCTTGTGGTGTGTGTCGTCTTATCTTGTGTCCACATTTTTTCTGACACCTGAGACCTATCACCTTGGTACGAGTCTGTTGATCTGTAGGAACCAAGTTTGCTACTCCTGGCAAGGAAAATCGTGTTGCCCCCCTTTGAGGAACCTTTTGTTGTCTGCCTTCCCCCTTTGTACTATAGTTCTCCTCTGTAGGACTGCCCTCTATGGTACGAACATCTGCCCGCGTACTAGGCATGGTATGGATGCCTTCCTTCGTACTAATAGTGGTACATCCCTCCTACGTACTAGGCATAGTACGGATGCCTTCCTCTGTACTAATAGTGGTACGTCTCTCTTGCGTACTAGGCATGGTACAGATGCCTTCCTCCGTACTAATAGTGGTACGTCCCTCTTGCATACTAGGCATAGTATAGATGCCTTCCTCCGTACTAATAGTGGTACATCCCTCCTGCGTACTAGGCATAGTACAGACGCCTTCCTCCGTACTAATAGTGGTACGTCCCTCCTACGTACTAGGCATAGTACGAGTGCCTTCCTCCGTACTAATAGTGGTATGTCCCTCCTGTGTACAAGGCATAGTACGAATGCCTTCCGCCATACTATTGGTACGTCCCTCCTACGTACTAGTCATAGTACGAACGCCTTCCTCTGTACTAGTGGTGGTACGTTCATCTTCCGCCGCACTTGTGCGACGACCTGGTACATTCCTCTTCCTTTGGATGCGTTGCTCTACCAGATTTTGAAAACTCGTACGCTTACCTCCTCTGTACCCGTGCCTGGACTTACCTCCACCCCACTAGTTCGTACGTCGTTTCATATGAGTCCAATCCTTCTCCGCCAACCTCCGAAATTTTTGAGTGCTCGTACTCCCAGGCGTACATGGGTTCCTACTACTGATGCTCATACGACAACAACTGCTGATGTTTTTGCAGCCCGTACGTTGGTAACTCCTCCTGGGCCTCCAACTCGTACGAATGTCTCCAACTCGTATGTATGCCTCCAACCCGTATGCCCTTCGTTTGGACTCTTCGATCTTCTGGATGTTTTACCTCGTGCACGTCCATCGCAGGCCTGTTTGTGTTTATTGTCTGCAGCTTAGCTTCCTTGTATTCCAATTTCTTCTCCTTGCTAAATATACCCTCCTTGTACTCCTTATAACCTTCTGGATACTTTTCTTCCGATTCGGATTCTTGGATTTGCAACATATTACATTCTGGCTGGAATAGTTCATTGTCTCCCATCTGCCAGTGAAACAAGCCGTTGAGAGAGCATGTTTCATCTTCTGAGCACTCCCCAAGCCGGAGTATTCCTTCTTCGTTCGGTTCTACTCTTCCGTCCTCTCCTTTTGCCTCTGAATCAGATGCCAGATCCTGACTTATAGCCTGATTCTTTAGATCAATTGTGTACTTTCGGCCGTCTACTTCTATTGAAAGGGTATTTCTCTTCCAATTACGGGTGGCCTTTGCTGTGACCAGCCATCCTCTTCCCAACAATGCATCATATCCTTTCTTTTCCTGGGAAATCACCACAAAGTCCAAGAGAAACTGTTGTGTACCAATTACTACCTTTTGTCCCATCAGAGTTCCTATCGGCTTAATTCCATGCTGGTCTGCACCCACCAGTTGGAATGTGGGTGGCCAAAGTGTAGGTTTCCCTAGTGCCTTCCAAGTTTCCTCAGGTCGGATGTCCACGCCCGACCCTCCGTCCACTATAGTATTTGTGAGTTTGCATCCCATTATCTCCATTTCTACAACTGCAGGTGACCTCCCCATTCCTATGGTCAATAGGGTGTTGGTCTCTTTTTCAGCTTTTGCTTCCTCTTTCTTCTCCTCCTTGGAGGGTACCTCTTCGCTACTTATTCCTTGTGTTATTGCTACCCGCAATTGAGGTAGCATTTCTAATAGATCCACAATTTTCACCGGAATGGTGGTCTCCAGTACTTGTTTCATGATGTTTGGTACTGGCCGGTTGTTTGGGAGTTTAGCCGTACTTACTCCCCCTTCCTCTGCTATGTTATCTCTAATATCCTATCTGGCTTCTTGGAATCTTTCTTTCTCTGTAGCTGCATCCGGATATGCAAGTTGCCTGGCCTGCATTCTTGTGATAGCGAATACTTCATTTTCTGGCTCTGCAATGTCGAGCTTGTTCGCCCCCTTTTGTCTGGGGCAATTGGCATCTTGCTGATTACTTGGTCCGCACCATTTACACAACATTCCTCCGTTCTCCCCTCCACCATTCTGGCAGTCCTGCCCAAAATGCCCCCATTCGTTGCATTGCCTACATTGAATCATAGGTCTTCCTTTGGAATCAATCATATTGGATTGATCTCCTGGGTGTATTATTATTGTTGTTGTTGTTGCTTCCTCGCCTATTGTTTCTATACCCTCCCGGCGAGGTTTCCGTATTTGTATTTCGTGGAGGGGTGGAAGGCGGTGTGGATTGTCCTCGGGTAAAGAATACTTGTGCATTACGTGCTTTAGATTGTAGGGACAATCCTTAATTGTATGTCCCAACACCTGACAGATGTCACAGAACGCTTTGTGCAAGCATGTCCCTTTTGTGTGTCCTTCCTTTTCGCAATCCGTGCACCACAGTTCCCTCTCTTTTCTCCTACTTACTTTTGTTGTGAGGTTTTCACACATCGCCCCAAAGAATTTGGGGACCACCATTTTTTTGGGCAAAGCCTTGACAATTTTTCCTAGATCCGGGGGTTTGGGTGCCTTAGCGAATTTTGGGCGATCCAGAGGTCTTGAAATGAAAATTTTACACCTTGGATGTTTCAAGTGCTTGGGAGGGTATGGCTTATTTTCACCTTGCGTGGAAACTTGGTTTTCCTAAGCGATCGATTTTGTCTCCGGGTCAAATGAAATTCAATAGGAACATTTCCTTCAATTGTTATAATGATATCTGGGGGGATAAAATTGCAAATTTTGGACTTACATGAATTTTTGAAAATTGATGAAATTGAAAAACTTGAACATTTTCGAAATTTAATTGTGAAATTGGATATTTTTGGGGAAAATCTTGTAAATTTTTTGTTGTGAAAATGGAAATTAAATGAAAATTTAAAATTGCCAAATGAAATTAAATTGCTAAATGATTTTAATTTAGTGTTTTTTCCCTCCTAGAAAGTCGGCTCTGCTTTTTTGGAGGCAAAATTTGGTATTTAAATAGGCTCTCCCACACCTCGTTTCATCATCTCATCATTCCCCCTTTCTCTTGGCAGCGAATTTTAGGGCTGCAAATTGTGCCCTAGCTGCGAAATTAAGGCAGAGGCTGCTATTTTGTAGCAGCAAAGAACATCAGAAATTTCCAGATTTGTCAAGGAGGCTGCCAAAAACATAGAACTTTCCAGATTTGTCTAGAAGAGTTGCGAAAACATCAGAAATTTCCAGATTTGTCTTGGAAGAGTTGCGAAATTGTCAGAAAAGGCTGCTAAAATCATAGAAAATTTCCAGATTTGTCAAGGAGAGCTAAAGATTTGTTCTTGGTGCTGCGAATTTCTGGGTAAGGACTGCAGATTCTTTTCTTTGAATATTGTCTTCTTCTTTGGTGGAGTTGTCTTCTTTATTGTTGGTTAGTAGAGGAGGATCTTCAATTTGGAGTGAAGGCTGGTTCATAAAGCAAAATTCTTCCTTGTTCTTATTTGGTTCTTTTCCCATTTCTTGCTTGCATCATCCGTCCATCACTTCATCATTTCATCTAGGGCTTGAAGTTGGGAGATATAAGTGTAGTTTTCATCTAGGATTTGGAGAAAGGAGATATAAGTGGTAGCCCCACCCCTAGGAATGAAGTTGGGAGATACAAGTGTAGTCCATCTCATAAGTTTTCGAAGAGGCAGAAATAAGTGGTAGTTCCATCCCTAGGCGAAGAGGCAGAGATAAGTGTAGTGTGATAGGAATTGAAGAGGCAGAAATAAGTGGTAGTTCCAT
>MU227443.1:1222951-1236415 GCA_018584345.1 Thuja plicata
ATTCGACATACCCCTGAGAATTACTTTTTGTCCATCCACCTTGAAAGAGAATTCCATACGTTTAAAACTCTGCGAATATTTATCCAAAGTTTCCATCCACTGAATTCCCAGGACAACATTAGTATCAACTAAATCAATTACATAAAAATCATCTGTTACCGTATAATAACCAAGAGCAATACTCAGTTGTGGAACTTTATGTGTGCTGACCAAATTAGTACCACCTACCACTTTCACATCAAACCCTTCATGTTTAACTGTATGTAAACCCCTTTTCTTAACAAGAGCAACATCAATGAAATTATGAGTAGATCCACTATCAATCATTACAATAACTCGTTGACCCTATAACACTCCTCTTACCCTGAAAATGTTATAACGAGGTATTCCCGTCATGGAAGCTATTGTACCACTTGGCTGTTTAGTTTCCTGTTCTAAGGCAGAACCCTTTTGAGGATTTTCGATATTTGGATCTGTATTTTCCCCACTTTCTTCATCATCTAATAGTACTTCAATGTAATGTATTTTTCCTTTACCCAAACACCTATGACCTGGCTGCCAGGATTCTTTGCAACTAAAGCACAATTTGTGCCTCCTGAGTTCATCTCTTTCTTCTTTATCAAAAATGGGTTTTGGAAAAGTTTCTTTGTCTTTATCCGGTTTTGGAAAAGGATTTTTGTTCCAGGTTTTCCCTTTTGTAGATGGTTCTAGATCTCTAGCCTTCTTAATAGCCATTTGCAGAGTGGTTGGATACAAAGACTTAACCCAACCTTTCAAAGAATCAGAGAGTCCATCAATAAAAAGGACAACCTTGTTTCGCTCAGAGATTTTAGTGACAAGCACAACCAATTTTTCAAATTCTGCTACAAATTGTTCAACTGTCCCTGTTTGTTTAAGCTGTGTCAATTCTTTTAAATGTAATTCAGGATCTTTAGAATCAAACCTATCAATGAGACGTTCTGTGAATTCCAAATATGTATCTACCAGATTGTGACCCAATGTGGCCTGTCCATGGTGCCACCATTCATGTGCTACCCCATCAAGATGTAATGCTGCATATTTGATAGTTTCATCCTCCTTCATAGGATTTAATTGAAAATATGTGTCTAACTTTTGGACACAAGCCCTGGCTGTGGTTTTACCTGTGCCATCAAAATAAGGAATGGACATTTTCCCAATTTTTCTTTGTAATTCACTATTGAAATTTCTGCCCCTATGTGGTCTATGTTTCATTCTGACATCCATGTACTCTCTGAATGTCATGTGAGATCTAAATTCCGCCACAGCTGAGTCCCAATCATTCAAGATTTCATCCTGCACTTCTCTAACTGTAGGTTCTTGTTCTGGATGTAAATTTTGTGGAGTAAAATTTGGCATATAAGGTCTGGCTGATGCTGAACGTTCCGGCTGATTATTATTAACTGAACGTTCATCCCTACCACCTTCATTCTGATTTTGGTTTAAATTTTGAATCATGAATTGCGTCATCAAATTGGTTATAGTATTTATATTGTTTTGCATATCTTGTTGACTTCTGATCAATGCCGCAATTAAATCCCTATTATTTTCCGGTTCTGCCATATTATTGGTGTAATCAAAAATTATTTCTTCGTCTATCTCGGTATGACTTTCCTCAATTTCAAAGTGAGGAGTTGAACTAGATGGACTAGTCGGATTTCGGTTTTGTCGTTCTCTCGTATTTCGAAAGTTGTGACCTGATGGCATATTTCAAAAGAACATTTTTTTCCTATTTGTACCAATTCTAACCCCCACAGGCTGGCAGGAATAAAAGCTCTGATACCATGTAAAATCCCTTACTAAAATTTACAGTTTTGACTGAATTATTCCATTGCCAAATTTTCAATTCAATGTTCCATTTTCATATTCAGACAGGTGTTCTTAGTCAAATACAAACAGTAGCACTATATTCAATTGTGTTCAAACTGTACAATTATATTTTCCGACAGACAAATGGCAACAACAGTAATGTTTAGAAATTCAGTGGAATGAAGAAATCTGTTTGCACCTTATTGTCTGCGTTCGTTACAATCTCCAGGTTGTAGTTCCCTGAGTTGGCCACGGCTACCATTGACAGAAATGTCGCCACGCCTTGTTTAATGGAGATAATACTCTGCCTCATCTTGCAGCATATGACTGTATTCCCTGCTTTGGTCGTCCCACTTACTCAACTGTTCCAATTCTGGCCGCATCACGTTTGGACGTCTCCTCCACGCAGCAGTTCCAAACAACTCACACGGCTCCACAAGTTACACAAGTCTCTTCATACGCTGACAGGAGGAACATATCGGTTCAAGGATATATGTATAGCAACAAAGTCAGCTCGTGCTCCTTCATACACGGCAATGAACAAATTGGCCGTTCCCAACAATCCTTGTCTTTTATATCTTCAATATTTGGCAGACACAGCGGTCCGAAACCACAGACTCTCCCGCCACCTTCACGCGACAGATGGAAATAATGGCCACACACTTTCTATTCCCTGACGATGATGTCACGCACAGGAAGTAACTCCCTGAGTTCCACGCGTTGATGATGCCCACGCGATTCCAAACTATTCTACCCACGTTAAGGGAGCTGTTCTCCTTTCACCTCTGAATACTTCCAAACACGGGTTCCTCTAGGCCAGATGCGGTGTCCTGGCGAAAGGAATTATTTCGTCTTCTTCCACAAAACACTTTTGCAAGTTTTTTAACATATCTCTTACGTTCCCGAACTCATATTTAATAAACCAAAAATTGGTTATGAAGTTCCCGTAAAGGAACTACCATCTTTATTATAAACAAACAATACTTGATAATTATTGAATATTAAATTGACTGGCATATTTAATATAAAATAATTAAATCCAAAATTGAATAATTATACTTAACATTATTTGGGGACATTACACCTTTTGACTTTCTGACTCCTTATCTTAGTTTCTTTTTCTTTGTGGAAACTATTTTGTTGCAATTGTTTTAGTCGAGCATATTTTGCAAAAGCATGTGAGGCTTCTGCATTTTGTATCAATTAACCAAATTTCTGATATTAGCAAATAATCAAAATTAATTATAACAGTGACATGCATTTGCACTGCTATATGTTGTATCTAGATGTTTTCCTTTGTGGAATCCTATCAAACAACATGAGCAGATTCTTTCATTTTGAGTCATTTCTTCCTCGAAACATTTTTTGGTCATACTAGATATGCAATAAACTATCGTGTGTACTTTTGCAGATATTTTGCTTCTTCGATGTAGAAACCCAACTTTCAATTAACTTCAGTGAGGTATCTCTCCTTTCCATGTTAACAGACTGCTCAACATTCTCTTCTCACTTCAACTTGGCATTAATATATTTAATTAGTATTTTTGGTTAAATAATTTCAATGACATGAAAATTCATTTTCAAAACAAGAAAACTTATTGTAGTATAACCTGTAAAAACAGTTTTCCTTGTTGGGTAGCTTACTAAAGTCTAATTTATTACAGTTGTATGTATTTTGTTCAGGTGTCACTAATTCTTGTAGGTTCACTTTTTGTCTAGACTCTAAACTCGTTTGTTAATTATCATGTTTAAGATGCTTTGGGAACTTCTTGTATAGCCACCATTATTGGTTGTTCTTGAGTTCCAGTTACTTATCATGGTTGTTTCTGCACATTAACCTGACATCTTCTTTGCTTTCTGTTTCACATCATTTTATGTTGATAGGATAGATAGATTGTTTGGAAAATTTACATCTATCCTTCATCTACTGTGTGCTGTGGATTTAACATAGATTTGCCCTTGTAAGTGATCATTCTGTGTGATGATCTTATCATTGTGCTATTTAGAATTTTACAAGAAGCTCATGAATCTAAATAATGCCATAAGACCTATGTACCCTGGGGATGTGAGAGTGGGTAGGGAATGTCTGCTTGATGACCTTCACCCCAGATAAAGTCAGAAATGTCCCTGGTACAGTGATTTTTTTTTTGTGAGCGGCAATAAACACCAGGTGTCCTCTAAAGGCCAGACTAAAAGAAAAAATAAATTAAAAAGCCCTAAAATGAGTTGAGGGCAGAGTCTCTGATTGATAATTTTTCACATTCAATGTGGATTTTGCCAAACAGCACAGGTTTAGGCACAACAAGCATATGATGTCAGCGAATCATATTGACTTTGGCAAAACCATTGGCAGGAGGTTTGCCCATTGTTGCTGTTATCCTAACAGCAAAGGTGGCTGCAGCTATATGCCCTAAAGAATTGTTGAAGTACTTTTCTGGTAATGGTGGGCCTCTTGTTTACTGTGCTGGTTTTGCAGTGTTGGATGGAATTCATGGAAAGGGAGTTCCTGGGTGATAATTTTGTATCAGACTGATAGCAATTTTAATTATATATATATATATATATATATATATATATATTCAATCACAAGTATACCTCTGAAATTTAGCTTCAAGAATATATATATCAAACTGTCTGAGTATCACCGTAACTGACAGATATAGCAGAATGTACGTCAGACTGTTACGAGTGAAAGTGAATATCTATGATCTTCTATATACTTATATATATCTGCGTATATATATTTATATTGACTATCCTAACTCAGATTGCTGAATCGATCTCCAATGATCTTTTTATAATCTTGTCACTTGTCCTTAAGAATACAAATCTATGACTTTATCTACCCGTATGAAGTCAAGAATCGTAGCCTTTCAAATATGATTAGGCACAACCCTTTGATCATGAAATCATTATAGTTAGTCATTATTAATCAACAACTTACCTTGGACAACTCGACTCCTCTAATAGATATCATTAGCGAGACAGTGATTTATGTATTTCGCTACCATTCATAAGCGATAACCAAATATAGGATTAGTCGATATTGCCAAATAGTCGTATACGATAGTTTCTATAGACAATGGGAATACCATATGCGGTAGATTATTGTAATCGCTGCTCGATAGTTTCTATAGACAATGGGAATACCATATGCGGTAGATTATTGTAATCGCTGCTCTCTCAGATTAGTAAGGTGCAGGTTGCTATTAATATTATCTTGATGGATCGATATCATGTCTGAAGTTATTTTATAAGTAATAATAATAATAACTATTGTCTCAAGTGATTGGAAGCATCACTTGAGACACTATACTAATTCTGTGTTCATTAGCCTCCCGAAGATAACTTCAACACTCCCTCTTAGCTAGGGAGGTATCCATCTTAAGTTATGTTACAATGGTTACATACATATGTGGGAAGATATCACCTTTTGTATTATCAATTGTTATGACTTATTCATAAATATCATGTATGTGGGAAGATATCACCTTTTGTATTATCAATTGTTATGACTTATTCATAAATATCACCTCACGTGATATACACCATTATGGCTATCCATAAATATCACCTCACGTGATATCCACCATTATGGCTTATAGATATCTCTACATGTAATGTCCACCATTATGGCAGAATGCACAAGTGTTTATCATTGTGAGATTGTCACCTACAATAATATTTACCATGGCTCATCCAGAGGGTAAACACACAAGTACAAGAAAATCACCATGGACTCTCCCACATGGTGTTGTCATGGCGTCACATGCATGACATCCACCATGAACCATATCAGAGGCTGGTGATAAGCGCTTACCCCTTAAGTTTCTCTTCAAGGAGAAATAACAAGAGTTTACACTTTAAACATCTTAAAATAAAAAAAATACATTAGTATGTATATATAAACAAATATAAATAAATCAATGATGCTGAGACTCAATCTCAGCTAGGGCTTCATTCTCTACCATACCAAGCTTACCTCGAAAGTACTCAAACTTTATTCTGGAGAGGGGCTTGGTGAGAATGTCAGTCGTTTGCTCATTAGTACTAATGTATCTCAATTGAATGGTATTCCTTTCCACCATGTCTCTAACATAGTAATACTTAATCTTGACATGCTTTGTTCTGTCATGAAACACAGGATTGACAAAGAGCTTTACACAACTTTGATTATCACAATGGATAATTGTAAGCTCTAAGGATTGTCCAAACAATCCTACAAGAAGCTTTTTAAGCCATACCGCTTCTTGTGCTCCCACACTTGCTGCAATATACTCGGCTTCTGTGGAGCTCATTGCTACTGAAGATTGTTTCCTGCTGCACCAAGAAATCATAGCAGAGCCTAAACTGAAACAACAACTAGAGGTGCTCTTCCGATCAGTGACACATCTTGCCCAATCAAAATCAGTGTATCCATGTAGCTTCAAGTTGATGTCAAAGGAGTATCTTAGACCATATGCAACTGTGTCGCGCAAGTATCTCAGAATATGCTTTGCTGCAACTAGATGTATTTTCTTTGGTTCACACGTGAATTGGTTGAGTGCACTTACTGCATAGCAAATATCTAGTGTAGTATTGACTAGATACATCAAGGGCCCAATCATCTATCTGTATAATGTAGAATCTGCCCGATCTGAATCAGCTGCAGCCTCTCTTAACTTATGCAAGTTGGTCTCCATAGGTGTGGACATGGATTTACAATCCATCATACCAAATCTCATTAGAATGTCAATGGTGTACTTCCCTTGACTTAGAATGATCTCATCATATTTCTGCCAAACTTCTAACCCAAGGAAGTAGTGTAACAAACCAAGATCCTTCATCTCAAATTCAAAAGCTAACTCCTTACATTTGATAATAAGATGATCTTCCCCAGTGATAACTAAGTCATCAACATAAAGTACCAGATTTAATGTTTCCCCATTAATTACTTTGAAATACAAGTTAGAGTCTGCATCATTCTTGGAGAAACCCAAGCTCATCAGGTAGCTATCAATCCTTTCGTACCAAGCACGTGGAGCTTGCTTAAGGCCATATAATGCCTTATTAACTTGCAAACATGAGTTTCCTTTCCCATGTACCTCAAATCCTTCAAGTTGTTTGATATACACTTCTTCCTCGATTATACCATTCAGAAAAGCCGTCTTTACATCCATTTGATGAATCTTCCATCTTTTAGATATTGCAATAGCTATGATGGTTCTGACTGAAGTGTATCGCGCAACTAGAGCAAAATTTTCCTCGTAGTCAATTCCCTCCTTCTGAGAGAATCCTCTAGTTGTTGAGAGATAGCTGTGTTCGGATTGTGCCAATACTGGAATACATACATATTGTTGACAAATATATATATATATATATATATATGTTAAGCAAGTATGAATAACTAATGGCATGATACCGTTAACAACATTATCCTATGTTATGTGATATACCAAGGAAGCCCCGATACACAGTAATCGTGACTATGTTTACACAGTCCCGATACTATGTATCGGGCACCTTGTTATTATACACCAACTCGTGCTATCGGGTGCCTTGTGTTAGGTGACAAGTTATGCATTGTGTTTATAACACTAAGTATTATGGTTAAGAGATGTTAAACAAACAGCCATGTAATGAAGTGACATGATCATAAGTATACATGGTCATGTCTCTTCATTATATGACTGTTCAATACATTATATATACCCTACCGTGGTTGGAAAATAGATCAATAACAAAGGCAATCATATTCTACAATACCACACTTGTATATATCATTTCTATTGGACGATCTAGGTTTCACAACATGGTATCAAAGCCTAACGAATAAGAAAGAAATATACATACTAACTGCGATTTTACTATGCTCAGAAGTCAGCGATATTAGAATATATATCAGCGAATTACTTCTACAGTGAGACTTGATTATTAAAAGGCAGCGATTATAAGAAGCAGCGAACTGGATTATCAAGGTAGCGATTACAAGAAGCAGTGAATCTGGTTGTGGAGGCAGCGATTACTGTGTTGTTGCTTCAGCGTGCATTACTCAGTGATCTACTTTCTATCATCTGCTATTGGCATCAAAAGTATATACTCAGATTACATATTCATTATCGAGAAAGCCGCTGGAATTATCGAAAGTTGCATTTCCTTATCATAAGTGTTTATAAACACTTGATTGCAGTTGCAGTTCGCCATTTTGGTGCTGGATCTGAACTAGCCACAACGATAGCATTGGAAGTGCATACAAGACGTTGATATTGACAGCGACATTGTTGGAGATCGAAAGCATCAGCAATATTGTTTACCATCGACAGCAAATACGATTCAAAGGAATGATAGCATATTATAAACAGCGATATTGACAGCGACAGTGCTGGAAGTAAATACAATCAAAGTCCATCGATTTTGTGCAAGTATAACAGCAATATTATCACAGCGACTATTAGAGTCGACGGTTCATTAAGTGCAGCGACTATAACAGCTACTTGTTAACTGAAATCGTTGATATTATTATTCAACTGAATCTCGATATTGAAAACAAGTATATTAAAATTGTGAACAATATTATGGTAAAATAATGAATGTGTTGTTAAACAGAGATCAAGAATGATCTATATATACAAGTGTACAAGAGAATGTTTCTATAACAAACAGAGAGAGAAATAGAAACATTCTGAAGAGAGAAATCGAAACAAAAGGAAGTTTCCATAGTGAATAGGGAGAGAATATGGAAACATGGAAGAAGAGTGACCATTAGAATAGAAACAAATCTACTGAAGAGAGAGAAACATAAATAGAGAGGTATTTAAGTCTAATACCCTCCCTTAATGGTCAATCTAACTTCAAAACAAAAGTTTGCAAGTGAATCCTCAAAAGGCGCTAGGAGAAGTGAAAACCTTGCGAAAACCACTGTAAAAAACTTCGTTGCGCATAGAAGAGCGGAGACTTAGTAGTCACGATTTTTGTGGTGAAAAATTGATCAAAATCGACTAAGACCCTCCCTGCTTCCAGGTGTGGTAAATCTTGGACTGCCTTCCAACATAATGTTGGTGAGAGACGCCATTAAAATTTTGAAAAGGCGTTGAATGAATCCAAAGCAAAGATTCTGAGGCAGATTGACGGAAGACGCATAAAAAATGAACGAAGACCCAGAAGAAAGCTTGATAAACCCAGAAGGAATCTGAAGTCAGATTTGAAATCCGTTGGCACAAAAATTGAGGCACCCAAAAAATTTCGAATATGGCCCAATTGAGGGTTTGAAAAACCCACCAAGAATTTGCAAGAAAAATAATTTTTCAACAGAAACTGAAGGGTCACAACCCTAGTCGAAAGTGCAGAAACCCTAGGCGACCATTAATGGGCCCAAAACTGTGTGCAAGAAAAAAAAATGAGCCAGTGGAAGATCCCTGAGGTAGCAGATAAATTTCGAAAAATTAACATTCTTGAAT
Organism: Thuja plicata; assembly: GCA_018584345.1. Classification (NCBI taxonomy): domain Eukaryota; kingdom Viridiplantae; phylum Streptophyta; class Pinopsida; order Cupressales; family Cupressaceae; genus Thuja; species Thuja plicata. The sequence goes on from MU227443.1 coordinate 1,232,215, forward strand.
AATTTCAAAAAAAAGAAATTATATTAATTTTTCAAATATTAATAATGAACACGAGCCAGGAAAAATAACTGAAACTATTTCGAAAATTTCCACTCAAAAGAGGATTACAAAATTTTCGAAAAAGTTAACCGATAGCTCTGATACCATATTATGGTAAAATAATGAATGTGTTGTTAAACAGAGATCAAGAATGATCTATATATACAAGTGTACAAGAGAATGTTTCTATAACGAACAGAGAGAGAAATAGAAACATTCTGAAGAGAGAAATAAAAACAAAAGGAAGTTTCCATATTGAACAGGGAGAGAATATGGAAACATGGAAGAAGAGTGCCCATTAGAATAGAAACAAATCTACTGAAGAGAGAGAAACATAAATAGAGAGGTATTTAACTCTAATAAATAAGGTCTGATAAATATATATAAAATCCTTAGGGCAAACGGAATGAGAGTAGAAGACAGACTCAAAGGAGCATATAACTTTGCATCATGGAAAATTCGCGTAATCGCAATCCTTCAAGAACTTGAATTAGATTCATATATTGAAGAAGATAAAAAGATGCCTAAAGAAGAACCAGAGAAATCAACATGGAAAAGGCGCAATAATAAAACTAAGAAAATAATTATTGATGTCGTAAAGATCACATTTTTCCATCCATAGCATGATTATCTACAGCATATGAAGTGTTCAAGACTATTCAAAATACATATGAGATCAGTAATGCAAGTAGGTTGGTCACCTTAAAACAACAACTCATGAGTATCAAAATGGATAAAGGGGAAACAATCACATCTTATTTCCTAAGAATTTCTGAAATAAGAGATCAACTTTTCACTATTGGAAATAATGTAGATGATCTTGAAATATGTCTAATAGCTCTAAGAGGGTTACCACTTTCTTGGGAATCCTTTATTCAATGCATATGTGGTCGACCTCCTCTACCAAAGTTCAAACTTAGGAATGATTGCATTCAAGAAGAATCCCAATTAATTTCAAGAGGAATAGGCCCAACTAAAGCGGGAGAAATTCAAGCTCTACATGCGAAAGCAAACAACAAAGGGGAAAAGGATTTCAAAAGGAAAAGAGGAAACCACAGAGATCTCTCCAAAGTTCAATGCTACAAATGTGATAAGTTTGGACACACTCACAGGTTTTGTCCAGAAAGGAAGAAAAATCATGCAGCCATTGCTGAAGTCAGAGAAGAGGAACATTTCTTATTCTAAAAGAATTTTAAAGAATTCTGCATTTATGTTGGGATTAAGAGGGAGTATTCAGTACCATACAATCCTCAACAAAATGGATACAGAATCTATGTTCCAAGACAAAGATCTGTTGCAATCGGCAGGGATGTGAAATTTGAAGAAAACATTAGTCATAAAGAAAATGAAAATGATTTACTTACAGAAATAAATGAAGACTATGCAATTGAGAATCAAAGGGAGAACATTAAAAAAAAACGTTATCAAGTTGGTTTACGTCAAGAGTGAAGAAATGTTGATACTTTCACCAAGCCCTTGCTAGGTTGAAAATAGAGTACTTTAGAGGAAAACTTGGTATGACTAAACCCTAGTTGTAAATTCTGAGATTAAATCTAAATTATGTGTAATTTATATTCATGAATATTATAAATGGAAAATATTGCAATATTACTCGTGTTATTTTATGAAAGGTGACGATCTTTCATATGTGTTGGGTTACTATTGCTAAGTGACGAGTTAGACAATAGCTTGACCTAGTGTCAGGTATGACTATGTATTGTAGTCATTAGTTCTAATATTGAATTTTTGGAGTTGTTATTAAATCCAGTTCCGAATTGGTCATGGATTATAACAACGTGTGAATCAAGATTAGACTACTTTAAGTTGTTGTCACGGAATGTGTCAGATATCTTGATTGTTATCGCTAAATCTAGTTTCGAATTGGTCGGGGATTGCGATAACTCGTCTATCAGGATGAGTACATTATTAATGTCCCGAGCTATGTCGGATATCCTGATATGAAGTGATGCTTAGTTATCACTAAAATCCAGTTCCGAATAAGTCGGGGATTGTGATAACACTTTGTTCAATCCTCTCTTGCTAAGAGGGAGTGTTGAGAGATAGATGTGTTCGGATTGTGCCAATACTGGAATACATACATATTGTTGACATATATATATATATATATATATATATGTTAAGCAAGTATGAATAACTAATGGCATGATACCGTTAACAACATTATCCTATGTTATGTGATATACCAAGGAAGCCACGTACATAGTAATCGTGACTATGTTTACACAGTCCCAATACTATGTATCGGGCACCTTGTTATTATACACCAACTCGTGCTATCGGGTGCCTTGTGTTAGGCGACAGGTTATGCATTGTGTTTATAACACTAACTAAGTATTATGGTAAGAGATGTTAAACAAATAGCCATGTAATGAAGTGACATGATCATAAGTATACATGGTCGTGTCTCTTCATTATATGACTGTTCAATACATTATATATACCCTACCGTGGTTGGAGAATAGATCAATAACAAAGGCAATCATATTCTGCAATACCACACTTGTGTATATCATTTTTATTGGATGATCTAGGTTTCACAACACTAGCCACAAACCTAGCCTTGTATTTCTCAATACTTCCATCAGCAGCATGTTTGATTTTAAAGAGTCATTTAGAAGAAACAATAGATTTACCTTCTGGTCTAGGTACAATGTCCCAAACATTATTCTTTAGAATTGATTGATACTCTTCTGTCATGGCATCCTTCCAAACTTGTTGACTAGTGGCTTTCTCAACACTGGTAGGTTCAGAGTTAATAATTTGACTCATCAATGCAACATAGCTGGAAAACTTATGTGGTTTCTTACTTTCCCTAAATGTTCCTTTTGGAGCTGCAAAATTTTCAGCTTCTTGCATAATTTTCCTTTCCCAAAGAGGTCTCTTTCAGTTTATAACAATATCTCTAGGCCTATCAGTAGGATCCAAGGGTTCATTATCATCTTCGTTAGGTTCATGAGTCTTCCTCTAAATCTAAGAGTATGGTCTTCTTCCATATTTTGAGGAGGCTCTTGATCTTCACTATCCATCTCATTGGTGCCCTAGGATTTTTTGAATGCAATATCCTCTTCAAATGTCACATCCCTACTTAATCAATCAATTTCTTATCTGGAATATAGATTTTGTAGGGTTTTGATGTTTCACTGTAGCCTACAAATATTCCCTTCTTGCCAAAAGGTTCTAGCTTAGTTCTTTTGTCTTTGGGTATATGTACATACACTGGACAACCAAAGATCCTTAAATGACTTACATCTGGCTTCTTCCCTGTGAATGCCTCTTTGGGTGTCTTGTTCTCTAAAATCCAGTGAGGACATTTGTTTTGAACATAGACAACAGTTCTAGTAGCCTCAGCCCAGAAGCAAGTTTGAAGATTTTGATCATGAACCATGGCTTTGGTTGCTTCCACAATAGTTCTATTTTTCCTTTCTGCTATACCATTTTGTTGTGGATTATAGGGAACATGGAACTCCCTCTTAATCCCAACTTTCGTGCAAAAATTAAGGAAGTTACTGGAGGTGTATTCTCCTCTGTTATCAGTTCTTAGGACTTTGATCCTTTTCTCATAAATGTTCTCTACTAGAGCTTTGAATTCCTTAAATCTCATAAGCACTTCATCAGATTCTTTATTTTTTCAAAAAATAGATCCAAGTCTTCCTAGAGTAGTCATCAATAAAATTAACATAATATAAGAAACCACTCAAGGAAGCAGTAGACATAGGACCACATAAATCTGAATGAATGAGCCTAAAATACTTTTGGATCTACTTTCACTATTATGAAATGTACCTTTAGTGCTCTTACCTAATGCACAACCTTTGCAAGTTCCTTCATGCTCATGGTTGAGTTTTGGAAGACCTGTAACTATCTTCTCCATTGTTGGTAGTGCACGAAAGTGAAGGTGACCCAATCTTCTATGCCAAATCTCACAAGTACTTGAAGAATTATGAAGTAAGGCTTGGGTAGGGTGAGTGCTAAGTCTGTAAAGATGTCCATAACAAACTCCAATGACTTGAGGTGTAGCGATAACTTTAGTGGCGATTATTCGCCAATTGGCGAATGTCGCATGTCGGCGAGCGGGGAATTGGCGATTGTTTTACATATATTCGTTTCACCCTATCGCCTGGCCATTATTAATATTCGGTCC
>MU227443.1:1245000-1257413 GCA_018584345.1 Thuja plicata
TTACCTTAGTCTGATTTCCGGGTATTATCTATCCTTCTTTGTGTTTATTTATTCATACCCTGTGCTTAGCTCTTGGAAGACCTCTATAGATTGTATATTCCTTGTTAGAATCTGAAAACATTAACATTGTGGACATAATATGTGGTTTTGTGATTGGTAGTCCGTATTTATATGACCGTAAGGCAATTTTCTCTATGAGATCAAACAAGTACCATGTCATCAAATAGTGAAAGAGCTTCATTCTGTATGCTCATTGTGGCAAAGACCAACCTAAAGAGGTCTCAAATCTTCATGGAAAGATGAGTGGCAGTACATAAGTCATTTTTTTGGAGAAAATCAACATTGAACAAGGTTCTCTATGTTCAAGCAAAGTGACAGCTCATCATCTCGATTGTCAGAGAGAAAGGTGTTCCAAATTTTAATTCATGTTCATTTTGTTGTGGAAGGTAAGACAGCATACATATCTTTAGTTGGGAGGTACAATTCCTCTCTTCCATTGAGTTCTCGAGCATTTGATCCCCAAGAGCCTCTGTATTAGGATGGTGTGATTGTGAAAGGATCTAATTTTACCATACGGCAAAGTGAGGACTTGTGTTGCAAATCCAAAAACAGGTCTTCAATGACATCAAAGCCTAATTGTTTTGTATTTTCTTTTTAAGGATTCCTCTCGTGTGATAGCACCTCATTTCGAGTTTGTATGCGAAAGTAATGGCTAACAAAAGAAGGATGAAAAAACTACCACAAGCATAAAATTCATCCTAAACAAAGTGGCAAAAAAAAATTGTGATCAGCGATTTCTCACAACTACTATGAAAACACTTTCTCCTCTTTACGCAAAGTGGCGAATTCCTTACAATTAAAAGTGTGCATCCAGTGACATTCTAGTTCTTAGTTTTTCCTCTCCATGGCACACTTTCTCTGTCTCTTCATATCCTAAATACAATGCAATGTTTTTACTATGTGTGGATGTGGACTAATCGTCTTAGATGCTTCGGTAGCATGATGGAGATTGGTATTTAGAATTCTTTTGTGTTGCATGATTGCCATAAGAACAGGGGCAGGTAAAAGGTGATTTGAGTATTTAGGGTTTGTATTGAGCTATAAATCTTGAGCTGTTATAGCTCTTTTTGTTAGCCTATAAGGCTAAGACCTCTTGTAAAATATATTTGGAGTATTTAAGTGTGTCTTTGCTCACCTTTCAGGTGGAGGTCTTTCTTGAAGTTGATTTTTCCAGGTTTAAATTGTTTCTCAGCTATTGTTGTTTGTTCACTCTGATATCTAGTTCCTTGGTCATTGACTGTAATATAAGTTCAGTTTTCTTTTTCTCCTAAACAAATGTAAAATTTATTGTTAACAAACACTATTTTTGGGAATTTCCATCTTAGTTTGTGGATCTCCTCATATGTTCGTAGATTCATTTTTAAGGTGGGATTCCTTATAGATCAGGTAATGTATAACAAACAATTGTATATACTTAATATATTGAATACCTCATTGCATCTATAGGAATACCCTCAAGAAGGGCACAAAAAATCAGGACACCCACACTTTTTAGGCATATAGACTGGTCCAGTGTAATGTCCCCATTCCAGACCTGGAAATGACTAAAATCGATAAATGATTAAATAAGTTTAGATTAAAGATTTAAACTTATTATTGAAGGAAACAAGCATACAAAAGTCAATTATAGAGTTGAAGCCCGCTATATGGATGACTCACCATCAGTTCATGAACACGTAGGTGGCACTCCAAAAATAAAGAATCAAATATACCTTTGATAATCATATCAACAAGGTGGATAGAAGAAAGGAATGCCAATAGCAAAAAAGGTTACCAAATTACTCATTAGTGATATTATCAATTAATTGAAAGGAACAACGTCTAATCATTGTCATTAGAGGTAATAATGACCAGAGCGGCTAAGGCATGAATAAAAAAATTGTCATAAAGACCATCGACTTTATGGAGAGCATTTTCATTTGGCATGTCAACACGAAAGGTGTACACTCAGCAGGTATCAATCAAGGCTATTGACATTAGAAGAGTCATGTTCTTATCAATCGGGCCAAACACTGACCAGAGATTATATTTACCGATGGGATGATTACCAACTCTATGTAGTAAACACATTCCTTACATATGACCCATACAGAGACTATTGAGTGAAGACAAGCAGTGACCATATTGGAAAGGTATGTCGGCGATATTAGTGTGTCTGGGATCACATCTTGAGATGATCCTCAATAAAATACTCAGTTGGAATGATTGAGTGGACAACCCTCATCATTATAACAGTGATACTAAATTGTTGGTGAAACAGCATATATAACCATAAGGGTTGAAGATGATTAAATAAGGAGCAGATCAACAAAGTTGAGAAGGGGCTATGATAATCATGGCAATTGTTATCGACTTAAGGAATTAGTCTTGTTAAGTCATCGATTATATTAATAGTAAATCAATGAAGATCTTTGATTAATAAATAAACACCCTTAATCATAATGGCAACGACTATAATAACACCATGTGGAGGCATGTAATAACCAAGGCATCGATTGGACTATGATGATGGTGACTCATGAAAGAATTGGCATCGATGATACAAGTTGACACTAATGGTCTGCATACTTATTAACCATCGCTGATTAATTAGAACATTTAGATAATGGACAGCGATTATAATTGGAGGAACAAGTTATAATAATTAATAAAGAAAGCAATTATGATAAACAGCAATCATGGAAAGATGTGATTAATTGAGGTGTAATTGTGAATGGTTGTGTCTATTTGAAGAGAGGTACCTCTAAGAAAATAAAGATATAAGAGGGGGACCAAACACACTCATTCATCATGGAAGGATCAGAAATTATTATTTATTCATCAAGGGAAGAGATCAGAAAGAAATACATATCATCTGCACTCATCAAAGAAAATAAATCATATTATATTGCTGGCAAGCATCGTGTGACAGCAAATTGGGATGCTGTAACTTATCTATGAATCGAATACTGATTTACAGAATGTTATATCTGAATTCTGTTAGGGATAAGGGGATAATATATGCTCTACTATATATATGCTGTACCATTTACATCTTTTAATAATAGTGAAATCAGAATTATATATATACATCGGTTACATTTTATTCATAATACATGAGATATTAGTATATTCATAGCCTAATCCTTAAGCACTTGCTATTGCCCCTTAAGAGGATACGTTGGTTTTGTTAGGGAGAGGTGGAGTAATCTCTCACAAGGTAGGTAAATCCCAAGATGGGATATGGACGGGGTCCTGAATTCTTGAGGGAACCTACTTGTAGATTGGTTTCCAGCACCCTATGACAAGTAATTCCCCATCCTCCTTAGGGTTGATGATTAGGAGAGAAGTAAGGAATTGGGGCTTAAGTATATTAACTGTCAAATGTATTATGAATCATTAATTGTTTCTTAATTTAATCTGATTTCAATGCATAGTGATGTATTTTAATCAGTGGAGACTGGTAGCCTCCTGGTAAGGGACATTACAAATTTACAAAGACCAAGTTAAATTTCCATCTCCAAGCACAATCCAAATCCTAGTTGGGAATTTTACGGTAAATCAAGTAAAGTCCCAGTAGGGGACATTGCATCCAGTACTTTTACCTTGTTAATAACTGCACGTGTGTGTGAAGGGTCCATGAGATTAACCCAGTAATATGACATTAGGAGTTCACTTTATTCACTACATACACATAGAATTTGTTTTAATTTCTATTTTTAATCATTTAACAACAAAATTGATGCTAAATACAAGTGCAAATTAATTTTCACAAGATGGAGGTTGTTATCTAACAGCATTTTCTTCATTGAGTGACCTTTCTGTTTTTGAAGTGTTTTACTTAACCTTATTAAGGCATTCTATGCTGACTCCTAGTTGAAAACTGCATTCTTTTTAGCAATACTCAGGCTGAAACATTTGATTGCAAATGCAACTTTGTGGTGCGGTATTCTTTCTGCAGTGTAAATTCGTATTTACTAATTTAGGAGTGCTGTAAGGCAAGGTATGTTATACCCACATTAACTAGAATTTCCTCTAATAAATGTGCAGTTCTTATATGGTTCGATGTCTATCTTGAAGCAACCAAAATTTCCTCTTATATGTGAGTTCGCATATAAATACTGTGACATTAATGGCAAGGGCTTTCTTTCGAAGGAAGAGGTAACTCCGTATCATTGATATGTGATGATTTTCTTCTATTAAATTTGCTATACCATTTGAAACTTTGACAGTATCAATATGGCTAGATTTTTTTAAGATGGTGGTGTATACGGTTTACTATGATCTTATTCAAGTTTTTGTAGAATCTAGGAACCTCTCAGATTCTTTAAGAGATTTGACTTTGTCCATTCAGGTGGAACGAATATTGGAACTGGTCTTCCCATGTATTTCTGAGAACAATGTATGTTTCATGATCCTTGTTCTCTTAATTTTAGTATATTTTTTTTTTGAATATTCATGTATATAGAGAATTTGTGGTCTCTAATTAAATTCTGGAATAGAGACACATTTGTCTCTAAAATTCAAAATTTTAAACTCGGGAAATGAACTGCAAAGACAGAGAATCATAATCACATGAAATTCTTAACCAAACCCAAATCCATTTAGAGCGACACAATTCCAGGTCCAAAATCATGAACCCATATGCTAAACCTGTCCAAACATGAACATGCATAGTTTTGTCTTTTTTAACATAAGGAAAATTGTATTGCTAACTGGAAGATACTACAGAAAATCTATTGTCTTTTAATACCAAAAAAGGTCAAGGAGCAAAGGCAATCTTAGAGACTTCCTGCAATATCTTGAAGCAGTCCTTTTGTTGTTTGATACAAGTGAGTTGAGCATTGTGTTTTATGTGATGTTCCCATCTAATTCAGCAAACATAGTTCCCAAAAATACCACAAAGGACAAAGGTTATTTAGCGATTATTGGAGTTTGGAATTAATTTATTGAGGATACTAAAGACAGCTGCATTCATTGAATATTAGCAATATAAAGTATTCATTGTAATTGCTACATTATCCCTTTATCATCATCATCTTAAGAAGAAGAATTAACTAGCCCTGATCCAGTCTTAATACAGACAATTACATTTATCAAAGATAACGCTCATTGCAATCAACCTACAAGCAGCAACCTGTGTATATACATTGAAGCCACCCATGTTCGATGTTTTAGATTGATCAAGCAAAACGAAACATTAATCTCATCCTGATTGCTGACTATATAAGCTGAAGCAGTGAAAGGAAGTTAACAGTGATTATGTTTCATAGAAGGCATCGATTCAGAGTGAACAGACCACATCAAATAATTATTGGACTTGTTCAAATCAGTCTGTTTGATCACCTTCGCAGTAATGCGATATGATTGTCTACAGCGGGAACAATTAAAAGTAATGGTTCTTATATTCTTTAAAGAATGGCAACCAAGCTTAAGGTAAGATGTCAAGTGATTATAGAGAATATCAAGCCTTCAAACATGATGCTAATCTAAATATAATGAAGCCTCCAACAAACATGAAGTAGTAATCAAGTAAACAAATATAATCGACACTATTACATGGATTAGTTATCCAATGGGGTACGATTTGTATAACATAACAATTATTTATGGGGAGGTGCAATAAAGAAAGGGTAAGAAGGTGTCCGTTCCAAAGCAAGAGATGCAACCATTCTACATTACGAGTATATAAGAGGATCGATATTCATTTCAGAAGGTATTAAGTGCATTAAGTGCATGTAAGAGGTCTCGCAAGAGGAAGAGTGTTGCAAATACTTTTCCAACAATCCACGGTAAGATGAAGAATGTAAGGAAGCCAAATCCGTGGTGCAAATACTTTTCCACAAGGCATTAAGTGCATGTAAGAGGTCTCATAGGAGGAATAGTGCTCTAAGTACTATTCCAGCAAATCCATGGTATGATGAAGAATGTAAGACAGCCAAGAGGTCTTTAAAAGTGAGGAATTAGCAAAGAAATCAAGAAGAAATCCAACTAATTGGTACAATAAAAAAAAGAATATGTAAATGCAAGAAGAAAGGAGTTATCTCTCTTGGAAAACACAATCCCAAAGAGTTTTGGAAGGAACTACAGCAAAAGAGAAAACAGATTGAAAACAATATTATAGATGTCCAATGGCTAGAATATACTACGCTACTTTATGAGAAGATACACAAGAAAGACCTCCCCCAATAGTGAAAATAGTGGTGGAACTCTTCACAATGGATGATACCAAGCAGGGAATAAAGAAGTTAGCAAGTGGTAAGGTAGGGGACATAGATGGGCTCCAGGCTAAATTTTTAAAGTGGGGAGTTGAGCTCCTTATCCCTCACATAAAAGGTATCTTCAACGATGTCATTCAAGATGACTTTTTAGAGGAGTGGACAACTAGTGTGGTTATTCCCCTCTTTAAGAGTGGGGATACCAATAATCCATTAAGTATCACACTATTATGGTCAACCCCCTTTTTGGCAAACTCTTTAGGAGCATGGTAGAACGTAGAATCAGTAGTTGGGCAGAAAGTGGAGGAAAATGAGCAAAAGGACAAGCGGGTTTCAGGCCTAGGCATTCTACCGTTGATCATTGCATCACCCTTAAGCATCTGGGTGAAAATATATGGGACAATCAAGGAGAAGAAGCTTATTGCTGTTTTGGACTTTAAGAAAGCCTTTGACATGGTGCCTAGAGGCAAATTATGAAACAAAATGGAAGAATTGGGTATTTCAGACGAGTTTAAAGTTGTAGTGCACAAACTTTATAAGAAAGTTAGAGCTAAAATCAGAACAAGAGAACAAAAGTCCGAATGTTTTGGTTTATAAATTGATAAGTTGGAAGCATGGTGAAACAAAATAGATGGAGAAGGTGTGGAACTGGCAGGCTATGTGGTGAAGTTGCTTTTATACGCTGATGACCTTATCCTAATATCAAAAATAGTTGATGGATTAAGAGGTCGTTTAAGGGCCTTAGAAGACTTTTGTCAAGAGGTCAGGATGTAAGTGAATGTTGCTAAAACCAAAATCATGATTTTCTCTTTAAAGAGGAAAGGCAAACAAATTACCTTTCTTTTTGAAGGCAACTTGTTGGAAATAGTGAAAGAATACAAATATCTCAAGTTAGACTTCCACTATAAGCTTAGTTGGGAGACTTGTAGGACGAAAACGATACAAGGGGGGTGGGAAGCTTTATACCTACTCTAGAATAGGTGCGGGCAAGCTGAACTTTGGGACTGGAAAACCAAGAAGACTCTTTTTGGTTTTCTGGTCACACCGATGGTCCTCTATGGTTGTGAGGTTTGGGTTGGCGGCATGTCAAACTGTAGTTAGAGATAGCTAGAGAGAATTCAAAAGTAGCTTATAACAAGCAATCTCAAAGTCAAAACATCAGTCCCGTGTGAAATCCTTTTGGTAAATGTCTCGTGCATTGGAGGCGTCGGTGATAACCCGGCTAATAAGTTATTTAAAAAAGGTTGAAAACATGGATAACCAATGTTGGCCCAAAATTGCCATGGAGGAGGGCCTTGATCGTAGAAAGAAAACATGGATGAAGCAAAATAGAAAATGGTTGAGCAAATGGAACATCAAGTTACATGAATGTCCTAGTACCAATGAGGAAATTAAAAAAATTGTGATGGAAAAAGTTAGGACTGCAATGTGGACCAATAATATTGGGCAAAAAAAAGCTTATTACATCAAAGAGTTTAATCCAACTTGTGAACATGGGGAAAAAGTGTATTTAGGGGCAATTGTTAAAGGAAAAGCAAGGTTGTTAGTTGCACGATTAAGGACAGGATTGCATCATTTTAGATGCAAGATGGGTAGGTGGGAGAGGCCCAAAGAAGCCTAGAATGAGAGAATTTGCATATTCTGCAATAAGGGTATAGTGCAGATTGAATGGCACTTTATCATGGAATTTGTTCCCACTATAAAGACAGCTTGAAGGTCAACAACATGCACCATTTGTTTGATGAAGATATGGTCAACATGATTGCCAATTTGTTGATCAAGATTCATAGCAGAAGATCCGACATCGAGAATAGTATGAAGATCGTTTAGCGATGCTATTCTTTGGTCCCTTAGGTTGTTCAGTCTCGCGGACGTCATTAAAATCTTTCATTCATTCATTCAAAGGCATCATCAAATCTTTCTTATTTATTTCTTGTATCCCCTTTGGATCGTTCTCTTAAACCCATTGCCTTCTTGGCATAAATCAGTGGCATATAATCCAAGATTGCTATCAGGAACAGCCGTATATTGCACACTTATAAAGTTCAGATCAGACACAGCAATATCATTGCTATAAGCTATATTGGAGACATTGCATACTTATAAGGTACAGATCAGAAATAGAAATATCATTGCTATGAGCAATATTGGAGACATTTGCATATTTATACAGATAGATCAGGAACACCAAGATATATTATCGCTATAAGCAAATAGAAGCAAACTTTAGCATATTCCACACTCACAGTGCCATATCAGAGACAGCCATCAGCATCATTGATCGCACAATTCATATAGCAGAAGTGCAGATTAGATCTATAGCAGAAATCATCCTTGCATAAATCTCATCGATATATCAGAGATAGCAGTGATAATTTATCCTGTTGATAAGTAATATATCATATAGCATCATATTATAAGTGGTATCAGTTGTAAATTATAATCTATCATTCTTGCATTAGGTAGTATCAATTATCATCATTCTAAGTGTTATTAGAGTCTTTTTGTAAAGATGTCTCTTGCAATTGATTTTGTGAGTTAATAGTCCCTAATTCCTAATAATTAACATAAGGGGACATTACATTTTTCCAGCAAGGGGGCGTCTTTGGTTTTATTCTTGTTTGTCTATACCACATTGAGTACTATCACATTTAGTTTCTAGGGTTTGGATGATACTAGTGCCTGTGTCATTTTTTTTTTGGCCATAGCCATGTTCCAAACTCCGTGCCCAAACCCAAACCTAACTTAGGTATTGGATAAATGGCCAATTTGCCACTCATTCATACTGGTAGATGATCTGTTGGAAGGGGTGCTCCAGTAGCCCATGTGATTGGAAATGTAGCGGTTGGTAAGAAGAAAGGGTGAGGGAATTACTATTTTTTCTTCGTTTGAAAAGGTACAACTCTCACAAGCCTAAGATATTTTGTTAATAAACATAAGGGTATGTATTTTTCACCATTTCAAATCAGTAATAATGTGTACTTAGACCACGATTCTAATTTTTTTCTTTTACTCAAGTAATGCACTACTTTCGTCCATTTTATTAAATTGATTTGATCTTTTAAAAGGAAAAATTAAATTCAGTGAAACATTGAGAAGTTGGCTTCAAGGCTTGATTTTTCTTCTGGATTATGAATCAGGACAAACTACCAACAATTCATCTCATTACCACAAGTTACAAAGAAAGGTTTTAAGTTTTTAACCTTTTTAATCAATCAGAAATTGAGGTCAAATGCCAGCCACTGATCTCACAACCAAAGCCACAAGAACGAAGACTTATTTTTTATTACAATAAAAAATTAGGGCAAAATGTCAGCAATCATTAGAAGAAACATAAGAAACAAGAACAAAAGATCTGATACCATTTTCACACTACTAGGTATATACGATAAATATGTAATATTTACATGGTATAAAATAAGAATATATGAATACATAGGTATGTCTGAATGAATAGAGTGGTATTTTTTTATATATGAATAAAGGGGCATGTTTGATAGGATGTTCTTTGCCATGATGAGAGGTAATGTCTCTTTCTAACAATGATTAATAACTAATCATGATTAATTAGGTGTATAGCAAAATTTTCATAAGAAAAGCTTCTTGTCAATTCAATTTTCAAAAGCTTTGGAATCACTTCATTTCTATCATATTTGTACGTAATTATTCCAGAGAATAATATTTACCTCCCAAATCTTTAATGTTGAGAAAGTATCATAGATTCTTAACTTAGGAAATAGTGAAGCTGAGCTTATATCGTTCTCAGAGCGATTGAAGAAGAATCTTCTTTTTTTCAATTCACCCCCCATCTAACTTTGGATAAATTTTGAAAATTGTGTGTTGGAATTGTGTAAATAGAATCTAAAACAAATATTTTGCTTCCTTCAATTTCTAGACATCTTATGCTATCAGCCTAATTGTATTTAATGTTGCTTTAGGTATATCAAATTTTTAAGCTTTTTGATGTTGATGGCGATGAGGCAGTAAGCTGGAATGATTTTAAGACATGTCTGGAGAGGAATCCTGTGTTTATTGCATTGTTTTGTGCACTGATTGGTAAAGATGGTTTTTCCTGTATTGGAGAATAATTTTTGGTATTGAGAGGACTTAAAATAGTCTATTTCAGATGGCTATTTGAGGAAGGTATTTCTTTGTTGTTGGGAGGGCTTACCATAGGCCAGTCAAGTCGTGGGGCATTTGACTACAATTATGAATCTATGATGTAAGATACAGTACAAAAGAGATCATATTTGCAATGAAGAACATTTTAGATGGTGTAATTCATTATTATATCATGTTCTTAGCATCATAAATGTTGTATTTCTCTCTCAGATGTTCCCTGTTATAGTGTGCAATTGTATTTTTTATAATGTATTCAGTATGTCCTATGGCTAATGATGTAAAGCTCTTTTAAGCAACAAACTAACCTCAATATTGAATAATTTTGAGGTCTTTTTTATAAGAAAATTAAAATATACACTAAATACAAAATAGAGATATTATTTACTACGAAGAGGTTCTAATGTGATGGTAACAATGAGACACGAGTCTATTCAAATTTCAAAGTTCACTAAAATGAGATGGACTATACCTTAAGTTGACATATGATGAGCAGCGATCCATGTTTGCAAATCTTAAGAATATGGTCATTTTATCTCAAACTACAATACAAGCCATATCAGAGATTTACAAGACAAAAAGAAAATGTTACAAAATAAAAAGAAAATGTTACAAAGTAACTTACTGTTCAGGTCTGCTAAAGCCTTAGAAGCTACGCTTCTGCTCCTAATTCAAGAAAAATACAACTGCTTTTGTTTCATCAGTTTGTTTCTAGAGGCGTCTATTTATAAACAAACTTCTGAATTGTGCTTATATTGGGAAATTATACCCTGCTAAATATATCATGCATGTATTAATCCAAAAGTACTGACTTGAAATCTTCCATTCTTGTTATCAATTCTGAGGTTTGTTTATGCCCAGTATGCCTGCCAATGAGTAGCTCCCAATAGTGCTGTTCCCATATACGTGCATTTGCCAATCTCCTGGTTATGATCTTTAGATTATTAAGGTTTATCTGCAGGTTTACTAAGGCAGTACGTCTATTTAAATCCTTGATGATGTGTGCAGAGTTGAATATTTTTAAATTTTCCTCTTATTCAAATGAATTATTGAATTTCTGTCAAGACAATTCTTAAAGGGAGGATTTATCAGGCCCACAGTGTATTGTGCATATGGGAGCTGTGCGCCTGGCTGTGCTTAGATTACAACTCTCCCATTCAAAACAGTGCCTCAAAGATGGAAACACATGATGATCTTCATTAAACCCATTTAGGGATAGAGTCTATTGAGGGAGCATAGTGCACCCTGATTAGACTTTTTTTCATTTATTAATTAAATTTAAAATAAGAATACACAACTCTCCCATTCAAAACAGTGCCTCCAAGATGGAAACACATGATGGTCTTCATTAAACCCATTTAGGGATAGAGAGACCATTTTCTATCTAGGGAGCAGAATGCACCCTGATAAGACTTTTTTTTTGCATTTATTAATTAAATTGAAAATCAGAATACAATTGTATTATAATTTTCAATTTAATTAATAAATGAAAAGAAAGTATGTCGCTGGATTCTGCTTCCTGCATAGATGTTGCCGCATAGAGAGTATGTTTTAGCATCATCATTTTTTTTTTGATCGGTAAAAGGCTGAAGCCAAAATTTTATTAATATTAAAAATAATTTTTACAGTATAACCCCACTCGCTGCGGGCGCTGGTAGGAAAGAGTGGGGTCAAGAAAACCTCTAGCCTTGCCCGGGACAAAAGTCCTATACCTGATATAGAAATATACGTGGGCATTCCCACAACTCGAGCTTTGTCGAGATTTCATAAATACATTGGTCCGTGGGCATACCCACTACCGAAAAAATTAACAATTTACAAATTTTAATGACCATGATAGTGACAATTTTGATCACATTTTGAGATATCATTCTGCGGTCCTATAACTTTAGAGGGAGCTTATACTTGGCGCCGAGTTGAGTCCTTCCCCCTGAAATGCATAACAGTTTCTTCGACAACCAATGGTCAACTTATCAACTTTAAGAATAAATTTACCTTAGGCAGTGAGACCTTGTTCCGAGAGTACCTCATTAGAAA
>MU227443.1:1299347-1319406 GCA_018584345.1 Thuja plicata
TATATATATATATATATATATACACACACACACACACACACACACACACACACACACAATCAATTATATTATTATCCCTTTCATCTAATATTTGATTGCATTCATACCATGAAATTGGAAAGAGGAAATCTTAAGTTAGAACTTCCCAAAACATTCGTCAATTGAATTCATTATCTTAATTCTATCCTTAAATCAAACCTTTCCCTATTCAATAATTAATGAATCTTTACAAGCCTTCTAACATTAGAATAAATAAGTAGGGGAAGAGAATCCCCTTGTTGAAGACCTCTAGAAGCCTCAAATAGCTTTGAAGGTTCACTATTGATAAGAACAACAAAAGAAGAAGAACTGACACAACTCATTAGCCAATTTATCCACTCATTGCGAAAACCAAAGGTAATAAGAACCTTTCATAGAAAATCCCACTTAATCAGATCATAGGCTTTGGTTATTACTAGCTCTGTGAACATAGATTTTTCCTTAGAAACTACTATAGAGTGAATAAATTTAGTATCAATAACAATCTCATCGAGGATTTCTCTACCACAAACAAAACTACCTTTCTTTTCAAAGATGAGTTTGGTAATCCAAGACTTGAGCCTTTCTGAATTCAACTTCGTGATTGTTTTATAAATCACATCACAAAGATCTATAGGTCTAAATGAGTCCAAAGAGTTAGCTCCTCCCTTTTTTGGAATCAAGGCAAGGAATGTAGCATTCATGGCCCTTAACATTTGTTTCTTTCTATGAGATTCCTCTAGAACCTCCAAAAGATTCATCTTGTTTATTTCCTAAAAATCCTAATACTGCTCTATAGTAAAGCCATCAAGACCTGAATCATTTCCTTTCTCCATTTGGAATACAACTTCTTCCAGTTCAAATAAAGAGATGAGTCAAATGAGATCTTCATTCATCTCATCAAAAATAATATATGGAATGCAATAAAGGACCAAACTCTTTTCCACACTAGCAGGTGGAGAATCCTCATTGAATAGGGCTATAAAGAATTTTGAGGCTTCCTTTAAAAAATCTCTGAAATAAAAATTTCAACACCCTCTGCAGATGTGAGAGAAGTGATTGAATTCCCGTGTCTTCGATCTTTTACATAATTATGGAAAAATTATATTTCTAATCACCTTCCTAAAGCCAATCAATTTCAAACTTCTGCTTCCAATAAATCTCCTCACACAACTTCCATTCCTCAAACTTCTTCATAGATACAAATTCCTCCCTAAGTATCTCTTTAGATAAACCCTAATCCTAGATTAGATGAGTGATAGTATCTACTTTATATTGTCCTTTCATCTTAGTTGAGAAGAGAATGCCAAACTATTGCATATTCCACCTTTTAACTTAAACTTGAGATACTACTATTGTTTGACAAATGAGTGCATTGTTCTCTCATACGCAGATCTCCCTCCCCTCCATCAAACTAAAATAATGTCCCAAAGAGAGGTGTCATAGAGCCATATAAGCCAAAATTTTAAAGATGGGATTTTTGAGACTCTAAAGGAAGAAGCCACCAACCTAACTAACTAATGATCAGAATCCCTCCAATCTAAAATCTTAGAACTAGTGATTCAATTATTTCCCATCCAATAACAATAAATTATAAATCTATGTAGCCTCTCTACTATCCTCCTCCCCACATCTATTAGTCCATGTAAATACACCATTGTTAGGCTTTGTATCCACCAATTTTAGGAAGTCAGTATTGTCCCTTAAAAGTTTAGAGGAAGGCTCAAGCCTAATAAAGCCTCTCCTATTCTCCTCCAAATTAGAGACTGCATTAAAATCCCCCACAAGCATCCAAGGTAGATAAGGGGAAAGATAATGAACACACCTAATATGATCCAAAAGCAAGGATTTTCCAAGAAGATTAGTAGGAGTATAAACAATAGAAACAAGTAGAGTCTCACCAGAATCAAGACTTGAAGATACCATAGAAATAGAAGACCTAAAAGATATCCATCGTATATGGACAAGATTACACAGGTCCCAAAGGAAATCCACACCCTCAGAACTGTACTAAGCCCCAATGCAATGACAATGACCTCAAGCCCAAATTTTGGAGGTCTTATTAAGCATACCATCAACCAACAATTTTATTTCCTAAATAAAAACCATATTAGGAGAGTGGTAACCAATCAACTCTTGAATAAAAAATTTTCTCGAGATTCTATTCAAACCCTTTACATTTCATCAAAGCACAATTATCTTTGGGAGTGAAATAAATGGGAGTCAATGGTTTTCATTACTTTGATTCCACCAAATTTTTGCCAACCAATTTTACTTTTTCTTTATCCTTCTTGTGGCCCACCATAAGGGCATTTTCTAGAGCACTCTTTTTAAGGGGTTACTATTGCAAGCCTAATGCAGGTAAGACCCCACTACCCTTTCTAGAATCTAAAATTGCCTTCTCCAATTAGGGAGAAGGGGTAGCCACAGTTGAACCATCATCAACCTGTATAACCTCATTCAAAACTAGCTCACCGGGGCCCAAATGAGTTTGATCATTATCTATCTAAGTAATTGGTAAACCCACCCAGAGCATAGTAAGGTTTTCATTCTCTATAAGCTTTGAATGGACAACCTCAAGGAATCAACCCTCGAAAGTAAATAAACATGAAATCCCTCCTTCAAGTCATTGAAATGACTACAAATTTCACCACTTTGTCTATACCTGAGTTTTATTTTTTCCCCCTTATTACAATACTTTATTAGTATAAAACCCTTCTTATCTACTATACCCTCTAACATTGGAACTTTCCCTTTATCCACCTTAGGAGCATGATTAAATCTAGGGCATTTCTTTTGTAGATGACTATACTCATGGAAGATCTAACACCAGAAGGAAAGGGATTCATAGTAAGTTATTGCATCTAGGAGGAGGGCCCAAGGAAAATTTCCAAATAATTTGACAAAGGGTTAAATCAATTTCAACACAAATTTGAGTATAGGAAAAATACCTTTTTAATGCAATTTTTGTTGTGAAGGAGCAACTGACTTTCCCAGCAAACTACCAATCAAGTGAAAGATGTTTGATTATTGTAACTCAAGAGAGAGCCATAGAAGGTGAAACCAGACGAGAACTTGTGAATGAAGCTCTTCTACAAAATTGAAGCTCACGTGCCAAAGTTTAGCCAACTTGGTTTTAAAAGTAAGCCCTCGCTTCAAAGACCCTATTTCTATCTACCATACTTGAGAAAGAAACCAAAAAATAAGTAGGAGATGTTTTCTACAGCAAGTCAAATTCTGATATTTCTATCCATATTCAACTATGTAGTTTTTGAGTCAAACCCATTGACCCATGTTTCACGAGTAGTGGTTCAACAAGAACCCGTATCCCATGAGAATGAGTGGAACACTTGTACACTCGTTGCATCTAGGTGATGGTCATAGAGGTGAAGCATCAGGACTTCTCATGAGGTCACCCATCCCAATACTACTCTAGCTCAAGTGCACTTAACCACAAAGCTTCATATGGCTTGGAATTGAGTTAACAACTCTTTGATTTATAAAGGTAACTCTTCCTCCTTGTTTCTCTTTTCATCCTTCGGTTTTAGAACAAAAAAAAATCCCACTCCATCTTCTTCCTCTAGTGTCTTCAAAAATAAATTTTCTCCTACCAATAATATGTTAGGATCCCCTTTCTTCACTTCACCTTCTTCCAAGATTGACTGTATCTTTAAAGTCACTCCATCTTTTTTACAGTAATATGAGTTCTTAGCTCCATCATACACTATAGCTCTATCAAACTGCCAAGGTCTACCCAAAATAGATGACAAGCATCCATGGTCAGGACATCACACAAAACTCGGTCTTTATACCTCCTATGGAAAATTCCACCCAAGCTTGCTCATTAACTAATACATGTTGATCTTTGTTCAATCAAGTAACTTTGTAATGGTTAGTATGAGGAATCGGTAGAACCGTAATCTATGATAGCTTTACAAACCTTGTACCTAGTACCTTGCATTTGACTTGAAACATAGATCTTTTTTGTCTTGGAACTTCTTTGATGGTCTCTTTGAGGAGTTCTCTGTGAATCATCAAATTCTCCCCTATCTCAAAATCTAGGGCGACTTCTGATGTCTTGCTACTAGAAGACTCTTCTTGCACATAATTGATTCTTTTCTCTCCTCCTTGTGATGCAGAACCCTTCTTTAGACACCTATAGGTAGGATTCCCAAAGTGTTGACAATTATAGCACTTTATTGAAGAGAAATAAGATTTGCTTCCCTGGTTATTGGTTCTTCCTCGTGAACTTTTATTTGAACCTCTTCCTCAGTTGTAACCACATCTTGTGTTACTGGATTCTCCTTGATTCTCAGTGAGTTTGGAGTCACTCTGATTTCTAGCCTCAAATTTCCTTTCACCAAATCCTCCTATGTGACTTCTATTGTCTCTTCCTCTTCCTCTACTGTTTGAATCTTGTTTCTTTTTGAACTTCTCTTCCACTTTGAGAGCTAGTTGATAGCACCGATGTATTGTCTTCAGAATTAAGAGACTAATTTCCTCTTGGATATTCCACTTGAGACCATTCAGATACCTAGCCACTTTTAGGCTCTCCTCTTCCATTACATGTGACCTTAAACACAACTTGTGAAACTCTTTTGTATAGGTACTAACCTCTAAGTCTTTGTGTCTCTGATTTTGTCTTTTCTTATGCAATTGCCCTTCATAATCATCAGGTAGATAAGTTTCTATCATTTTAGCCACCATACCTATCCAACTAGTTATAGGATTCTTTCCTTCTTTGGTCCTTTCATCTTGGACAAACTTCCACCAAGTGAGAGAAGTCCCTCTCAATCTTGTCTTGGCTATTCTAACCTTTTTAGCTTCGGTCACATTATCACAGTCAAAGTGATTTTCAAGACCTTCTATCCACTCCATGACTACTTTTGGTTCCATCTTGTCGTTGAATAGAGGCACACCTTCCAAGGAGTTACCACTCATTTCTTTCAAAGCTTTCAGGAATGGCTCTTCTTGAAGCACAAGGTCTGGCTCTGGTATTATGTCTTCTTGATCGGCCACTAACTTACCCTTTCCTTCAATTTCTCTCATCAGTTCACTCACTGCTGCAATCCTAAGTTGCACTTCTTCTAACTTAGTTGCCATTTCGGCCAACTGTTCCTTAAGGAGTCTATTCTCCTCTTTTTGTTCTTCTACATCCTCTGCCAACTCAGCATTGGACACCATTTTGAATGAATCTACAGACTCTTCTGAAGATAACAACCAAACAACACAAGCCCAATCTTTTATGCTCTAATACCAATCTGATGCAGAATGGGATCCTTCTTCTGAGAGTCATCCTAACTCTTCTCTAAGGTCTCTCTCCCAGACCTCCTAGGGCTCCTAGGGTACTCTCAACCCTAATATGAGGTAAGTCACTAAAAACTTCACCTCTTTCTCAAGACCCAGTTCCCATCAACAAGTTATTCTTCCATACTCACTAAACCTACAAGGGTAGATTCACTCTGGCTAAACCAACTCGTTCAGCCAACGCACTCACAACATCTTTCTTACTTTCTTTCCCCAGTTGGACTAGTACCAAGCCCACCTAGGGTAAGAGCTCAAAAATCATGACTAACACTTCTCCTACCAAAAAGAAAACTATGTACAAGGGCTCCTCTCAAATTCCATCCAAGCACATGGTTCTCACCATGGATTCAAGAACCTTGACGAGCCATTCAGTATTTACAACCCAGAACAGGCCAGGAACTTACAACTTGCAAAATGAGAACAAAAGATTAACCTACTTGCACACTGAGTAAACAACAATAATTCAAAAATAATAAACACACAACTTGCAACTTTTCATTAACTGGAAATAAAAAAATCATACATCCAACTCTCGAACCTCCTCTCAAACTTCTTCTTGAACCTCTTCCTTTGAAATGAGGGCTTGGGAGATCTTAAGTAATCTTCCCATCATTAGAACAGACTTAACTTCCCACTCAAGTCAAAAGCATCTTTTCAAGAACCATTACAACTAACCATACTGCCCACTTAAGACAAAAGTCACTTTTTTTGGGTCATTATAACTGAATGTGTCGAGGAACATTAGTACATGTCGAGCATCAGTACATGCCGAGCAATCAACAGTACATGTCGAGCAAAAATAGTACATGTCAAGCAACAATAGTACATGTCAAGAAACGTATCTAAGGTTCCTAATGCCTTGGTTGGATTTCCAAAGGCTTACAACCTAACTCTGAAACACACAATTAAACTAAAATCATACATCTAAGCAACTAGGGTGTTTATTCACCAATTTGACCCATTTTGCACTCGATCATTACAAGATTGAATGAACAAACACCTTACAAACCAACTTAAACAAATCCAAAATTTTCCTAAGGGCCTTTAACCCTAAGTTCCCTAGGTGCTCCTACACCAATGCTCACATAGGTGAAGCATCGAGACTTCCCGGGAGGTCACCCATCTTAGTACTACTCTAGCTCAAGCGCATGTACCCATGGAGTTTCCTCCAAGGTTATGCCCACTTTTATTGCAACCCCATTTGCAAAACCTTCAACAAGTGTTGTGCCTTATGAACCATTCATTATAAAGCCCCTTAAGCTCACCAATCGATAAGTGGGAGATATTTTCCATGACAAGTCAAAGTGTGATATTTCTATCAGGATTCTATGGTGTAGTTTTGAGCCAAAATCATTGACCCATGTTTCATGAGTAGTGGTTAAACAAGAACCCATCTCCCATGATAATTAATGGAACTCTTAGCACTCATTGTATCTAGGTGATGCTCATAGAGATGAATCATCGGGACTTCCTAGGAGGTCACCCATAACATTATAGGAAACTTCATGGTTAAGTGCTCTTGAGCTGGAGTAGTACTGGGATGAGTGACCTCCTAGGAAGCCCCAGTGCTTCACCTCTGTGAGCATCACCTAGATGTAATAAGTGCTAAATTTTCTATTCATTCTCATGAGAGATGGGTTCTTGTTGAGTCACTAACTCATGAAACATGGGTCAATGAGTTTGACTCAAAAATACAGAGTTGAATCCTAATAGAAATATCACAATATGACTTGCCATGGAAAATATCTCCTACTTATCAATTGATGAGCTTAAGGGACTTTCTAATGAATGGTTCATAAGTTGAAACACTTTCTGAAGGTTTTGCAAATGGGGTTGCAAGAAAAGTGGGCATAGCCTTGGAGGAAACTTCATGGTTAAGCATGCTTGAGATGGAGTAGTACTAGGATGGGTGATCTCCTAGGATGACTTGGTGCTTCACCTCTATGAGCATCACCTAGATGAAATGAGTGCTAAGTGTTCCATTCATTCTCATGGGAGATGGATTATTTTTGAACCACTACTCATTAAACACAAGCCAGTGAGTTTGACTCAAAAAATACACAATTGAATCTTGATAACAATAGCACAACCAAAAAATAATTATTTATTGATAGCATTATCTCTATATCTCATTTTGGGTTACAAGTCCTCTGCACCAATGAACCTAGAAATGGTAAAGAGGCTTGGAACCTCATGAATTTTTGAATCAAAGTGTGGCTACAAAGATTGCTTATATCATCGTCAATTGAATCTGGAAGAATCACCAAGACTGGACACTCCAAACTCCTCTCCAAACAAACGTTTGCTTTCTTTCCTTTTTTCATACCATGCAAAGAAGACCCCTCATCATTTTTCAGCTTCTTTAAGTGATTCACATTCTATGTATGCATGTATTGAGAAGAAATCATCTTCCCCATATTCTCATCAATAACTAATTTCAAAAATCCACTAAACTCCCCCATCAAAACCACCCACAATAAAATTAGGCTTGCCAATGGAAGCCACATACCAACCACCACTCAAGCACCAAAAAACCCTCACACCCAACACAAAAAATCTCCATACCACGTAATAAAAAGGCCCCCCAAAATTACATTAAACAGAAGAGAAATTGGCCCCAACCCACAAAAAATTCACACACTCACACCTTGGAAGGAACACCTAACCCCCAACATAGCAAGAATGACGTGCAAAAATAATGGATAGGTAGACAACGTTATGCAGAGGAATGAATTCTCAAACAAAACACACATTGATTCAATCATTTTAATTTAGATGTATCCAAAGGTTTAGAAACTAGATGTATTGCTCCTTGGAACCTAATTAGATGCACACTCAATCTTGTCCAATCTTACGCTTCACAACCTTCTCACATTTTATTTGGAGGTCTAAAAACCATCACTCCCATTAGACAACTCAAATCAATGCAATATTTCTCTAAACCCTCATTCTCGCAGGGTTTATGATTGTCAACCTGCAAAATAAAATAAACACTCATACATAACTCATAGAAATTATCAAATCAAGAGCTCTCCATTTACAAGAGTGTGGACAACAATGTCACAGAGCATTTCACCAAGTTTCATAAATTTTCAACAATGGAACCTCCAAGAATAATTTTTTATGCTTGTTGGTGTACAATGGGAAAAGGGAGGCAATATACACAAGAGGTTTACCCACCTTTTCTTAATGCATAATCTGAAGGAAGATGACCCAATAGGCTCAAGAGAGGCTTTAAGCGCTATGTGAGTGACATGATCCTTTGTTGTTATGATTAATAATGAAATGGATTTGGAGAAATGATCTAATGATATAAGATAAATGATTAAAATAAGCTAAATTAGGCAATTTCAATAAAATATAGATTGACAGAAATAAACATACATCTACAATGACAAAAAATGGAAAGCCAAAAATTGTACCGACCTATAAACCAAATTTGAGAGTGATATGTGGAGAACAAAATGCCTTGGGTGTTTTGTTCCTAAGGCTTTTGCCCAGTTTCAATTACAGGCCTCTTGGCTAAACCTGTACTTGTCAAATCAAGTCATGATAGTTTTCCTACCTTTACCTATACAAAAAAAATAAGGAAGAAGGTTGGATAGAGGGATTTGCCTTAGTCAAACCCCTATCTGGATTTAACGGTGAAATGAAATGAAAGAAATAAAATAATTTTTTCATATAACAGATGCTAGATATGAAAAATAGAATGTATCATACCTTGATAATGCAAATGCTTCTTTGAATGTGATCAAATATGTTGATGCAATATCTTTGACTTAACATAAAAAACCCAAAAGGAAATCATGAAAGACAAAACCTTGTGTAATGGATGTTGTAATTTTCCACGATGTTTGATTGAGAAGAAGAAAGAAGATGTAGATGTGGGTGTATCTCCTTCCTTGATATTAAAATCCTTTACTTGGTCTTCAATGAGGGAAAGAAGATTTATGCATAAAGAAGAGCACCTTGAATACTTGAGAAGAAGTGTAGATCTTAAATGCTTGAATGATTGCCTTGATTGCTTGATCTCTTGAATATCAATGCTTGATTATAGTTATGGATGCTTGATAGTCTTGATCATGGTCGCTTGATAATGAATACTTGATAATAGATGCCAAAATGAGACGAGATATGGTGTTTATATACCTCTCAACACAACTCAAGGGCTAAAACACAAGCAGGTTAGTTGTAGATCAAAATATCCCACTAAACCTCTAAGACGGGACCCCAAATACAATTTGGGCCTGATCCCTAGGGAACAAAATACCCTGGGCATTATGTTCTAGCCAATTAGAGCTCAAATCGAGACCATAGGTCCTGCAAAATCAGGGGACGTTAGATTATAGTGTACAACCAATTCTGAGATTGGGGCAGATCACAAAGGCCACTAATAGTAATATAGGGCCTATGTGACAAAATGAATTATTGGGTTAGAGGAAAGAAAGAGGAACACACTTAAAAATAAGGGCTTGCCTCAATTTTGAGCAAGATTGAAATGGTAGAGGACCCCTATTTTAATCTAGGTGTCTATTAAGTGTCATATGAGGCCCTACTATGAAAATACATAAGGTGGGAGCTAAAGAAATCCAGAAATTATACAATAACTGAATGCTTACAATTTAGGATGATACAACTAGAAACCCTTGTCTAGAGATAGGGAATTCAAGAGGATTAATGGCATAACTCATTCAAATCTCAATGAAAATTCCTTAAACCTATTGCATTCAGAGCTTAAGACTCAGCACCAACTTTCCAAGGAAAGTGCAGGTTTGTACTAGACCATACAAAGTTGTACCATGCATGTACCAAGAAGCCAATGTTATTTTTACCATATGTTTCTTAAAACTTAATTAAATGAATAAAACCAAAAAAATTTGAAATCTTAGACACAACATTAAATTTTCCAATTATTTTTAGGCTTGTCCTATTCCCTAAAATATCATAGAAAGCAAATGTCAGACTATTATGGTAGAAAAATTGTCGTAAAATTGTCTGGAACAAAGCATTTTTAACCAAAAATCTTCTCCAAATTCTTGGAGTGTGCTTTAACATTCATTTCATGTTTATCATCACTATAAAATAGTTACAACTCAAAATTACATGCTTTTCTATCAAATCCTGATGTGCTTTTGCTTTTAAACTTGCTAAAATATCCTTTTTTGCCCTTTAACACTACCTATGATTGAAAACAATGTAAAGACACCCTACATGGTGTTCTAAGACCTTATTTGCATAAATAAACCTAAAAATAAGGTTGAGGAACAAAACCCCTCTCTAACAAGTGAAAAAGCACCTAGAAATTCAAATGTGCATTTTGGAGGGAAAAGCAAAATTGGAATTCCTAGGCCAAAACAAACACTCTAAATTATTGAAAATGATCCCAAAGGATCCCCTACGACCTATAATAACTTGTATGAAATTTATAACATCAAAATGACTACAAAATTGCATCACATGGGATGCTCTGCATCATACTCCCTAGGAGAAATAAAGAACTCAGGTTCCACTTGAGAGATGGTCTTCAACTATCTTTCCATGCTTGAGAATATTTTCTTTAGTCATCCATTTGGCATCCTTTGGTGGTAGGTACTTCCAATGGACCAAATACTGGAAGTATTATTGGCCTCTAGTCTTCTTTCTCTATTTGGTGTTAATAATCCACTCCAACTCCATTGGTTTGGCGTGTGTGTAGACCTTATGGCAAGACATGTTGTCTATTAGTGTCAAAACACTTGGTCATTCAGTATTTCCCGAGTGGTCAATATGACCCGAGTGATCAGTATTGCCCGAGTGACCAGTGTGACCCGAGTGATCAGTATTTCCTGATTCATTCGACATCGCTCAAGTGATCAGCATATTGCCCAAGCATCATTTTGTCGTTCGAGTAGACTTCTGGACCCGAGTGACAGTATAAGGCCGACTTGGTATATATTGTTTTGTCTAATGGAAGTCGACCTATGAATTTAATTATTTTGGATAAGATATATATGTAAGATGATTTGTTTATCCAAAATGTACAGAAAATATATATGTATGAATGTATCTGCGAATATGAAGTTGCATATTGATTAGAAGATTGCAGAAGTATAAAGTACAGAAGAGACTCATCCATCATAGCCAGGTGATTAGTTATAAATCAAAGGATCTCATTCAACAAATCAGATTTTCCTAAGCAGATCATCTACTGGTTCATTCTAACAGGTGGATCAACAAAATCCTCTAACCAGGTGGACCTAACAGTCCTTTGTAAATCTCTTAACAAAGTTGCATTGCTTTTGTATTGTATCAAATCCTTTAACAAGGTGGACTTAACAGTCCTTATTGCTCTTAACAGGATAGGCCATCATCAGTGGTCAATGTAAGCTCTAACAAGCTAAATTTATACTGCAGTACTAAATCTTGTGGGTACCATCCCCACCCCAGTTTTTCTTTCTATTTGGAAGGTTTCTGGGTAACCAAATATTGTGTTATGTGTTGTGTATGATTCTTTCCTTTTAGTTCTATGCATTCAAATCAGATTATATAATCTAATTGTGTGAAAGAAGATTAAGTTTTATTGGTTCCTAATTCACCCCNTGTGTGAAAGAAGATTAAGTTTTATTGGTTCCTAATTCCCCCCCCCCCCCCACTCTCAGTCACCTTGCATGTAATATATTTCCAACAATTGGTATCAGAGCTAAAGGTTCTCTAACAAAGGTTTGACAGGTTGAGCAAAGATCAAAAGTAATGGAAGTATACAGACTGGTTAAAGCCATTGAGATTGAAAAGATAAATCTACAAATAGCCATGGATCAAATCAAGAAACTCAAAGAGCAACTCTCTCTTTCCCTGAAAAACAAAAAAGATTTAACAGCACAAATGAATGAGAGGAATTACATAGAAGAAAGAATTGAAGATTTTTGCAAACAGAAGTTATGAAGAAGGTGATGCAACCATTGAAGACTTGCTTGCAAAGAATCTCAATTTACATGAAGAAGTCATAAAGTTGAAAAGAGAACAAGGAGTTCATTCAGTCAAATTATGTGAAGTCATAGAACAAAAGAATCAAGTAGAAGATGACAAAAATTTGGCACAAGAAGATAAAATATTTCTGAGTACAAGGTTAGAAGAAAGAGAAAATGAAATCCAACACTTGTCACTCCAGCAAGAAGATTTGGCAAATCAACTCAATAATACAAATCAAGAAGTTGTCAACCTAAGGACATAAAATGAAAGACTGCAGAATGATCTCAACACTAAAAGGAAAACCAATGAAAGTATTATGAATTCACAAGGTAGTACAGATCAGTTAACAAAAGTCAGACATCATGGACATACTGGACTAGGTTATACTGAACAAGGTGAATCCTCAAAGCAAGGAACCCAAAAGAACATGAAACCTACTTGTAACCACTGTGGAAAGTTAGGGCATACATCAAATAAATGTTGGAGCAATGGAAAATCAAAATTTAATGGTAAATGTTACAATTGCAACAAGCATGGACATAGAGAAAGTGAGTGCACTGAGAAACCTAAGTTTGAAGCAAAATGTTTCAAGTGTAACAAACAAGGTCATAGATCTTTCGAGTGCAGAACTACGAAATGGAACCCTGCTGAACAATTGACCAAATAAATTTTTGGCTAGGATTACAACACATGGTACATATGTTGGCATTGTGGAGAATATGGACACATTGGTGCAAATTGTATAAAGACTCACCTCCAAAAAGGAAATCCTACCAAGAGATGTTATGTGTGTAAACAACTCGGTCATCTAAGCAAAAATTATATGAACAGAGAAAAAGTGGATACTGGTTTTGAGAAAGGAAAATCAAAGGTCTTAGAAATCAGAACTTAGATTAGCAAGCAATGGGTAAGGAAATCCTCTGAAAGTTTAGATCAAAACATTGAAGGATCTAATGGCACCCAAGATAGTGAGTTGGGTGGATCTACCATCACAGAATAGAGATGCAAGGAAATGACTGGAACTATGCATTCAAGCCATCATATACTAGTTCTAGATATGCTAGCAAGTCCAAATCCGCATAGTGATGCATTAGGACATAGTATGGTGCTAACCGAGTTAGGATCTTTGTTGCACCCAAGCTACTCTAAGCTTAACCGAGCTGAGTCGGGTTATATATAAATTGAGAAGTCATATTTCTCTGAGATTCTGAGTAAGCCTGGGAGAACTACCCGAGCAATGCCAGCTACTATGTACGGAGCATTTAATGCAATACTTTAATGGTAATAACTCTTATAAATGATGAATTGTAAAGGTTATTGTTTACAAAGATTTCAGTTTGCAAAGCAATTCAGAGCCCTTAGCGATTCAGAGTGAACTTGTGTTTGAAAGCAAAGTTTGATCAAATTCTCTGAGTGTTGTGGCATCCACATCCAATAGTAAGGTTAAGAAAGGTTCAAAAATGTTGGTAAGAAATGTTGTATGTAACCCTCCAGAATTTAAGCTTCATTCACCAGTTGCAGAGGAAATAGATCCATTGGGAGCTCATTCCCTAATTCCTCCTAGGGTATTACTAGTGAATGACATTCGAAGCTTCTATCGTTGTAACATCTAGGATCTTGGAAAAATTGAGTTGAATTCAGCATGTGAGAAATTGTGCGAACATGGGAATCTGAAGCCTGAGCACAAACATCTTGAAGTTAAAGGTTTAACCCACATCCTGCACATGCCGAAGAATTTCCAAATCAAATGGATTAGATTCGTTCTTAGCCATGTCCATGATATGCAACTATGGTTGGAACAGCCTATAAAGATCACAAAAACAATGATACACCGAGTAACAGGGTATCCCATGCTCGAAAAAGCTAAAGCTACCAAAACCCTAACAAGAGATAAGCTAGTTGTGTTAACTCTTGTCGAGTGGGATGATAGAGGCATGAGACTGAATGGAGTTACTGACATGGAATTGAAGTTCGGAATCCATGTGATAGATCACAAGATATATAGTTCCAGCAGACCTAATAGTGTACATTGTGAATTTGTGGACTTAGCATACAAGGTGGTGAAAAACAATCTGGAATTTGATCTAGCCGAGTTGCAGCTCATTCAACTAAGAAAGAATATGGAAAGCAATGGGCATCTAAATCAAATCCATGTAAGTTTGGTTCTCTCCTGGTATGCATATTCTTTTATGTTCAGAAGTTCTTTCCTTCTAAGGGGACAGTAGCATGGAAGAAGGATAGACCTATAATTCATTAGATAAATGGATTCATAGATGAGTTAGGAGATAATTTTGAGAATATCATGGATGGATATTTTGAGAACTTTAGACAGAAGATGCAGAGCAGATACATGATTCCTAAACAACTAGTTGAAGACTATAAGGATGATATTTTTTTGTCTAGTTGATTGTGATAAGGTTTACATACAAGCTGTAAAACCTAGGGTTGCATGGGTAAAACCTCTTTTCTATGAGGTTAACATTGATGAAACCAAGGACATCGTTGAGGCTCTTGTAAATGAACCTGCTAACCCTAAGGCACCATACTTTGGTACCTATGAAGAAGCAAAGAGAAGGATATCTATAGAGATAGAGATTCCTAAGATTTTGAAGAGAGGAAAGAAGAGGTTAGACAAGTTTAAATAGAAATATGGCAAGACCTCTGAATCCCCTTCTATCATTGAAAGTAAAGAGAATACAGTCAAGATAGAGGATGATGAATCTGAGAAAGAAGAGGAAGAGGCAGAAGTAGAACCTCCCAAGAAGAAAAAGAGGCTAGCTCTCAAAATAACACCTAAAGCCCCTATACTTATTATCACCACAAGGAGATCAAGAAGGAGACTTGTATTAGGTAAATATAATGATGATGAGGAAGAAGTGGACACAGTTGTCTTCGAGAAACCACCACTTACACTTGAGAAAAAGTTTGAAAATCTAAAAGGAGGCAGTGGTATGGGTTCTCTTAAGTCACTAAATTATACTTCAAGGATCGAGGAAGAACAAAAGAAAATAGAGGAAGCAGTTGTGGAGAAAATAACCAAATGGAAATATGACCCCTCCGAGTTGAAGAGTCATATGACAGAAGATTTGTTCAAGGCAATATCTATCCCCTAGCACAATGTAGTCAGAACTGAAAAATACATAAGGGAACATACCTTAAGGGATGTCATGCCTACTATGAAGAACAAAGAGATAAAAGAGGCAATGACAAAATATGAAAACAACCATACCCCCAGATTCAGGACTTTCCAGATACTAAACAAAAGGATAGAAGATGTTGTGAAGTCTTCCACAACAGTGTGGAAATATTTATTTGAAGTGAAAGGAGATGATAAGGCAGAAGTACCAAGCACAAACCCTCCTAAACAGACCAATGATGATACATTACTCAAGGTACAGATGATTGAAGAGTCTAATTCTGAGAAGATTGCAGTGGAAGTAATGACATCATTACCCCAATCACCTATCCAAAACATAATGTCTCCGAGCAAGGACAAGGTTACAGAATCAACATCTGAAATAATAGGAACCAAGCAAAAATCTCCACCTATTATTGGGCCAAGCACAACCGAGTCACAGATGGACAAGGTAAATTCAGCCAGTATTGATTCTTCAGTTAATCTTGATTCAATAATTGATACAGTAAAAGTCAATGACCTAATCCAATTGAATACTGAGATACAAGTTGAGGATGGAAAAGGTAAGGAAATTGTTCCTTCACCTAATCCCAAGATCAAAGGTAAGGAGAAGGAAGTAAATACTAATGAGATTGATCTGGAAGAGGACATTATGATTCCAAATTGAGATCTTTCCAACTTATCAGTAGAACGAATGGATACACTTGGAGAACTATGGAAGAAAAGAGCAATCCAGAAGAAGCTCCGAGAAGAGAAAAAGAGGAACAGAGTACTTGAAGATATAAAAGGCATATTCATAGATGCACTACAGACTGAGGTCAATGAGAATGACTCCATTATGGATAAACTTTTTGACATAGTTCATAAGTTTAATGAGGACATGAATGGTCAAGAGAAACTGCTTGAGAAAGCAGAGAGAAAGTTTGAAAACAAGGTTCTAGAGAATGTTGCAAAGAAGATTGTAATTGATTAGGTGTAGCTAACCAATGTTATTATAACTCTAGAAACCACTGTGACCAATGTGGTAGAATTATTTTTAAAGTTGAGTGATACCTCTAACTTTACTATGGAGATGAAGAGTAAGTCAGTAAAGATTGATGCAGATCTAAAGGAAAGTGCAAAGCAGTGGTACTTGATTTGAGCACAAGCTCAGCACACCATTTGAAGATAAAATATCTGACCAATCTACAAAATGAGTTACTAAGAGAAGAAGCAAGGACTAGAGAGTCTCTTACAGTCATTCAGGGCCAACTCCTACCACACATAGATGCAATGCAAAAATGCATCACACATGCCAAGACACTCATCCATGACAAAAAAATTTCAGTTGCAAAACTAATGATAGAATTGTCAGCTGAGCTATAGATAGAATTGCACATCATGAAGGTGCTACAGGACAATTGGGACAACACTCTATCTCAAATTTTGAAGGTATATTGTGATTTCCAATCCTACTTTGGAATTACCTTGTAGATATAATTTCGCATTTTTGTCAGAAACAAGGGGGAAAAGTCATTGTATATACATTGAGGAAATACATGTACAGTTAAGTAGAGAAGAAGAGAAGAAGATATACATAACAAAAACAATTTTGAAAAAAAAAACAGAGTCAATTGGACCCAAGCAGCAGAGCAAGATATCAAAACCTGAGCAGATAGTAAGGGGGAGTTTTGACTTATCAAAATCATAGTACAATGATAAGTGTTTTTGTCACTAATGCCAAAGGGGGAGATTGTAGACCTTATGGCAAGACATGTTGTCTATTAGTGTCATAACACTTATTCATTCAGTATTGCCTGAGTGGTCAATATGACCCGAGTGATCAGTATTGCCCGAGTGACCAGTGTGACCCAAGTGATCAGTATTGCCCGAGTCATTCAACATTGCCTGAGTGATCAACATATTGCTTGAGCATCAGTTTGTCACCTGAGTAGACTTCTAGACCCGAGTGACAGTATAAGGCTGACTTGGTATATATTTTTTTGTCTAATGGAAGCCGACCTACGAAGTTAATTGTTTTGGATAAGATGTATATGTAAGATGTTTTGTTTATCCAAAATGTACAGAAAATATATGTGTGAATGTATATGTGAATATGAAGTTGCATATTGATTAGAAGATTGCAAAAGTATAAAGTACAACAGAGACTCATCCATTACAATCAGGTGATTAGTTATAAATCAAAGGATCTCATTTAGCAAATCAGAGTTTCCTAAGAATATCATCTACTAGTTCATTCTAACAGGTGGATCAGCAAAATCCTCTAACTAGGTGGACCTAACAGTCCTTTGTAAATCTCTTAACAGAGTTGCATTACTTTCGTATTGTATCAAATCCTTTAATAAGGTGGACTTAACAATCCTTATTGCTCTTAACAGGCCAGGGCATCAAAAGTGGTCAATGTAAGCTCTAACAGGCTAAATTTATACTGCAGTACTAGATCTTGTAGGTACCATCCCCACCCCAATTTTACTTTCTATTTGGAAGGTTTCTAGGTAACCAAATACTGTGTTATGTGTTGTGTGTGGTTCTTTCCTTTCAGTTCTATGAATGCAAATCAGATTAGATAATCTAATTGTGTGAAAGAATATTAAGTTTTATTGGTTCCTGATTCACCCCCCCCCCTCTCAGTCACCTTGCATGTAATATATTTCCAACAGTGTGGTAATGCCCTTATCCAATCAACATCGGATATGGATTGTATACCTGCTCCTTCATCAACAATGATGGTTTTATTTCTTTTCTTCTTCTAATTGTGTTGTATTCTTAGTTTTTCTCTAACTAAATCTTCATCAGCTTGATGCTTGGCTTGATTGGTTTACACTCGTTTGGGTCGCTCTTCCTTCTTGTATCTTCTTTGTCTTATATCCTTCTCAATTGCAAGACTCCTAATTTATATTTCTCTATCATATGCCTCATTATCGTTGTCCATTTCTTCATCCTCTTCATTCTCTCCTTGGTCTACACCTATACAATCATAATCATCAATAGACATAAGATAAAAACCATGAGGTCAATGTGCCTCTTCACTAGCTCCTTCTGCTTTCTTTCTTGTTTTCTCTTTTATCTCAACTATACCTATCTTCTTATCAATGCCAAATTGTTGATTCCTTGAATGTATCTCTTTCCAAAGGACCTTTGTATATGTTTCTATTTGATATCCTCTCATTAATTCTACACTTTCTCTTATGCTTCTCTTTGCTTGAAGACACTCTTGATCTTCCTTAATTCCAATGTGATTTAATTTGCATTCTTTATTAGCTTCGCATTCTCCTTTCAAGGCAACCATCTATTGCCTTCTTATTTTATTAACAAGCATCTTTACGAGTACTACAAGCCACTATTGTACTACAAGCCTACTATCTTTCCTCAACACTAACATTTCTCTGTCAAACTTTGAATCTTGTTTCGTCATATTATCTTTCTTCTTTATGCTTTCCTTCTTACTATGTTGTTGCATCTTATAACCTTTCCTCTTTTTATCTGCCTGATACCTCATCTAGGACTTCTCTTCTCTTTTCTCACTACCCAGTCTTTTAGTACCTAGTAATCTTCGTTAACTTGTCATTCTACAACACATATCTGTCCAAGAATCCATGAACACAACTAACTTATTCTTCAACCTTTTGAAACTCTCAACCTTGTCTTCTTAGACCTTTTAGGGACCTGATACAAAAAATGATGCAGAGGAAGGACTTCTCAAAAAAATACATAATGATTCAATCACTATAATCTAGGTGTATTCAAAGGTTCACAAACCATATGCATTGGTCCTTGGAACCTAATTAGATGTACACTCAATCTTGTCCAATATCAGGCTTAACAACCTTCTCACATTTCATTTGGAGGTCTACAAACCATCACTCCCATTAGATAACTCAAATCAATGCAACACTTCACTAAACCCTCAATCTCTTAGGGTTTATGATTGTTTTCCTGCAAAATGAAACAAACAACCCTACATAGCTCATACAAATGATCATATCAAGATATCTCATTTTATAAGAGTGTGGGTAGAAATGCCATAGAGCATTTCACCAAGTTTCATGAATTTTCAATAGTGGAATCTCCCAGAATAAAAATTTTATGCTTGTTGAAAACCCTAGGCTAGGGATAGGACATCAAGAAGAAAAACACCACAACTCATTCAAATCCTAATGAAAATGCCTCAAACCAATTGCATTTAAATATTAAGAATCAATACCAATCCAAGGAAAGTGAAGGTTTGTACCAGACTTTACAAAGTCATATCATGCGTGTTTTCAGATTGTAACTATAACACCCCAAAATTGGCACCTTACAATTCTAATAAATTTTGGTGCATTTTCTCATCATCGATGTCCTATTGTACTAGGCAAATTCTCCTTCCTAATTGTCTTTATTTGACTTAGTCTCAAATGCAGAAAACCTAAATTTGCATAAATCTTACAGTATATTTAATTCCTAAATTTTCAAGATTTATTAGCTAAAAATCCCTATGATTAATTAATTTAATTCTAAAGTCCTAAGTGTTTTTAAATTAGATTAATCCCACCCCCTTTAGCTAATACACATCAAAGGAATTAAATATTATTTGGTTATTTGAATGGATTATCCTCACTTGAATTTAATAATTCAAACAAAGTAAAAAGCCACCCATGTGGCAATAAT
>MU227443.1:1319456-1332588 GCA_018584345.1 Thuja plicata
TATTATTTGGTTATTTGAATGGATTATCCTCACTTGAATTTAATAATTCAAACAAAGTAAAAAGCCACCCATGTGGCAATAATTCATTTATTTAATTAAATAATTCCTTCATATTTGTCTCACCTTCTTCCATGAAGATGAAGAGTCAGTCATTTCTTCCCAAGAAACTCTTCATCCTCTCTTCAGGCTTTTCTATATTATGGACCTTCTTTCCTTCATTTGGAGAGCAATTTTTAGAGTACCAAAACTATAGTGAATTATTGTCTCAATTCTCTCATATTGCTAAGACTTTATTGCATATTTAGTGTAATTTCATTTAGTTTAATGGCATCTTTTTATCTCAATTTAGTTTTTTTATTTATCAAATAGCTTAATTATGTCATCTTTTTCAAGTTTCTTAGCTTAAAATCTGCATCTTCATTCCTAGATTACAATTGCATCTCTCATATAGAATGATTTCATTTCAATTTTCAAAGCTTTCAAATCCTCCATTTTAGCAATGGTCATGGTTGTTGGATCTCGTTCTGAGAGTGATTAAACACCCCAACTAAATAGGAGGCAACAGGTCGATTCGATCGATATTGTGGAATGAGCAATTCATGTTCATCTTCGTGATTCAACGATTGAGCAATGACTATGTTGTGTTGTGGCTGATTTAGAGATCAACATTCAGACACATACATTTTGGCACCCACCGTGGGGCAGAAAATTGATTTCTGACCTCACTCTCAAAAATTTTATGACAAAATTTTGTACTCTATCGTACGTCCGTACTTCTCTGTGTACGGATTCTCGCGCGAGAATTTTGAGCATACCACATGAAGTTTTGCTTTAATTAGCAATGTCTCACATGACAAATCACTTTCTCGTGCCAGCTATTGCATTTCCTCACGCGACACCTTGTACTTCCTCGCGCGAGACTTGGTGACAGTCTCTGGAATTTCACAGTTTCTGCAATTACTGTTACTATTTTCTTGATTATTTTCACATGTTGTTTTTATCTCTCTGATTTCTTTGAAAGTGTAATAGTGGGTTGCAGGTCGCTTGACAAAGACATAAACTTGCTAATGGTTTTCTTGCAAGATGGTTGTCGAAGATCATTTTAAAATGTTGTACTTGTTTATTGCTTTCATCACATAGTATAACTAGGGCCTTGTTAAAATTTCTTGGGAATCTTGATAGCAAAATAGAGGAATAGGCTCTTCATTACATGGAAGCCATGCCCATGGATGAATCCAAGACCTAGACGTTGCTAACATGATGGAGACCTAGGGAAGCAAGGAAAGTTAATAAACCTTTAGCACATTCACTTGTCAGGGGATTATGCTCTTCTTTCTTTGAGAGAATCAGAAACCAAAAAGCTTGTGGATTGGTTGGAGGAGAGTTATCTCGGTGATGAATATGTCTTGCATGTTTGGGTAAGGTGAAGAGGTAGAGAATTATGCTCTTCTCTCTTTGAGAGAATCAAAAAATCTGACCCTTGAATCCGAGCCAAGTTTTGTGTCACCTTTAGAGGGCTTGTCGGAAGTTGAACCTCCGGGAATGACCCAAGTGAGTATAAACCTATCGTCGGTGATTCCACCTCACTATACTAAAGTGTGCTTTTTTTATTCCAAAGACTCCAAAGCCATGGTAACTTCTTTCTCATGATTATGACTATCATCTTGAGAAATCCTTATCTGTTGTACTGAGCGGCGCCGTTCCCAGCCCTGCTTATGGGGGTGTATGAATTTCAAGTGTTGGTGTGGCTGCGAGGCCCCAGCCCTACATCGGGGACACCGAGGGTTATTGTGAATGGAAGCCCACTAAAAACTTTCTTAGTTAGTTGCCTACCCGGATCACCTATGAAAGAAGACATAATCTTTGCGCAGGGAGGGGGAAGAATCTCTCCCCTAGATTCTCAACATAGGTATGCACCTAGATGATTGAAGTGGTATATGATGTTGGTCCCTGCTTTAAGGGTAACCTT
Source organism: Thuja plicata (assembly GCA_018584345.1). Lineage (NCBI taxonomy): Eukaryota > Viridiplantae > Streptophyta > Pinopsida > Cupressales > Cupressaceae > Thuja > Thuja plicata. The sequence continues at coordinate 1,321,426 of MU227443.1, forward strand.
CAAACATATATTATTTAATCCTTGGAAACACCAAAAACACGGGTGCCCTCTCGGGAGTGATACAACTGTGTGAGGTGCACGCATACACATAAGTCAGTGAGGCACATATTTTGTCTTCTCTACCATTTTTTATAGGGATAACTAAGTGCCTATTTTGAGTCTTAAACTGTCCAATCGTGATTAAACAAAGACTCCCATGATTCTGCCAAGTTGCCTTGTCCTTGGTAGAACTATTTCTGACTACTTCTTGCGTCACTATTGCTTGATCAAAACTTTGTGCTTCTTAACGATTGCTTGTCACATTCAAACTGAGATTGCTGATCTGAACTGTCATAAAACTGTCCTAAATCTAGAAATTCTATCAGAGAACAATCCTGACTGTATCTTGAAATCTGATTTTTGCCTCAAAAACTGAGTTGATCTGTTGAAACCTAGAGTTGATCTATCGAAACCTGGAGTTGATCTGTTGAAACCTGGATTTTTCTCATGCGAGATTCCAGAAATTGAGCATTTCCTCGCGCGAGCTTTCATTTTCTCGTGCATAGTTAAACATTTCCTCATGTGAACCAACACTTTCTCATGCAAATCTATACCCTGGTGTCCCAAAACAGTGAGCTATTCCCCATCGACTGATGAGTTTTTCGCTTGATCTAATTTTTTTCCGAGATCTGATTGCATGTTTCCCTGTTGTCTACAGTCTGAAACTGATTGTCTTGAGTTGCAAACTGACTGATTCTTTCTCAAACTCATTTTGTCTCTTTGTTCTCTATCCTACCTTTCTGTGCTTTTGTACCTTGCGACGCGATAGTCGCATCTCGGCTATTCTAGCCATACTCTCGACGATTCATGCCGGATGCATTTCACATCTTGGTTGTTCTAGCCTTTGTCTCATTTTTTCTATTTCTAGAGATAGAGTTCTGAGTTGGATCCTAAGTCCTCTCTCATTTCATCTTCATCTATGCCTATTACGACTAGAAGTGGCAACATATTTCCCATTTGTGGTTCTGGAATAGGTAGAGGTAGATCTCGTAATCAAGGAAGAGGTCATTCCGAATCTATTGTTCAATCTAATAGTCAAGAGGGATCCTCACATTCCTCCTTTCCATTCAGTATAGATCCCATTCTGAATTAGAAACCAATGTTCCAGCTGTGCTATAATCCCTTGTTTCAAAGACAACCTGAACCATTGTTTCAAGATCAACAGAACTCATTTCTTCTAGATCAACAAAACTTTGGAAGGTCACCTACTTGGGTCGACCCTATTGATGATCCTTGCTACCTTATTGATCCTTTTCATCATACCAATCCTTTTGGTCCTATCAATCCTTGTGGACCTATTGATCCTTCTGAACCCATCGACCCCTTTGATCCGCCAAAAGTTACATTGGCCACGAACTCTCATCTCGATACACACACTCACACTGAAGTTGTACACACAACACAATCCCACATCAACAACATGGGAAGCCCTTTTGATTTCCTACAAGGTCAATACAGTGAGGTCCATGACCAATCTCAAAATTATCAGGGTCAATAAGGTGATCAACATCACCATCGCCCTCCTACACATGACCAAAGTCAAGATCACAACCCAAACATTTATGAGATCCTCGGTAACGATGATGATCTGACAACTCAAAATGATATAGATGCTACAAAATCTAACAAGGCTCTCATCAAGACGATGGAAATTCTCCTTGTAGAAGATAAAGAGAAATATTTTCTAGAATTGGCAAACCAAGGAGTTAAGCTACCCCCAGATTTCAAAGTGGAAACACTTGTGACTAAAGAAGAAGAGACTGAGACTACCAAATTGCAAAAGATGATTCAAGATATGCAAAACCAAATTAGCCAACTTGTAAAGGATAAGGACAAACCCGCACAACAATTCACGATGGAGAGCATCTGTCCTTTTCCTTTTGATAGGAGTCTTCATATCCCACCTTTTCCCAAGGGTGTGGAACTCCCTAAGTATGATAAATATCTGGGTACCACCGATCCTCAGGATCATCTAAGAGAATTTGGGGCCCTATCTATGGAGTTCATTCATGATCAAACTTATTTAATGCGTCTCTTTCCCCAAAGTCTGGGTGGACCTGCCATGGAGTGGTTTTCTCGACTACTCACCGGCATTAAGACTTTTGATGAGATCGCAAATCTCTTTATCCAACATTATTCTCACAACATACAACATCCCGTCAACATCAGGGACCTTTGCAATCTCAAGCAGAGACAAGGGGAGCCATTCCTAACATTTCTCTAGAGACGGAGACAATTTTGCACCAAGTATCCTCGTAAAATACCTGAATCTGAGAAACTCGATATCTTCTTAGACAATCTCACTCCTGATTTTGGGTATCAAGTACAACTTCAAGGTCCCCTCAATTTTGATAGCATGATTAAGCAAGTTGTGAGGATAGAGGCGTTTATGGTTAAGAAAGGGGAATTGACTTTGCACAAAGACAACAAACAAAGTTCCTCCTTTTCCAACAAAGATAAAGGGAAGTTTGTCAACAAGAATAGGGACATTAGGAATGATGGAGTGGTTGATAATGTGACCCTGGCTCCTTCAAAACCAGTTTTCAATCTCACTTCTGGTATACAAGTGATCAAAACTGCTGAAAAGGCTACAACAAACACTCAGCTGCCTTCCAGATTCTCTAGCAACAAACCTTGGGACCCTCGACCCAAGCGTGAATTCACTTCCTTGGGAGAACCGCTTGATGTAGTTTACAAGAACTTTGGTGCAAAACCAGGTTCTCACTCCTTTGGACAAGCATCCATATGTTCCACAACCACGATCCCATTGGTGGAACGATAATGCATACTGTGACTATCACCAGAACAAGGGTCATAAGACTTCTACTTGTCTTCAGTTGCACCATAAGGTCCAAGATCTGATTGATAATGGTGATATTGTTGTGGATAATCATAATAAGAATTCAGATCACCAGGCATTTAAAGATCCCTTTCCTCCTCACGAGAAAGGTGAGTCTTCCAACACTAAGAACAACGATGCCAAGGTTAACTACATGCATACCACTAATGACAATGTCATCAACATGATCGAACCTATCAAAGTTGAGTATTGTGATGTGATTACTATCAAGGGGAGCGGGGATGCTCCTAAGCCTAAGACCCTATTTTTCTTAAGAGGCCCTGGGTCTCGCTCGTCTAAACTTGAATCATCTTAGGATTGCGCAAATAGCGTTACCAGATCCCTCGCTAAGATCACCCTCAAGGGTCCTGACCCTCCTGCTACTACATCCACACCGAAGCAACCTGCAGATAAAGCTGTTGTTGGCCCTACCAACAAGACCATGAAAGTGGTCCCCACACCTCCTACTACTAATTATAGCAATCTCGACTAGTTGTAAAGAACCAATGCTCAAATAACCATCTTTGAGTTGTTGAAGATCTCGCCTGCTCATATGCAAATTATGGATAAAGCCCTCGCAGAGGCTAACATCCTCAAAGACATTAATCTTGATGAGTTTCAATCTATGGTAGGTCACTTGACTTCACCACATTATTTGTCTTTCTCAGAAGAAGACAACCATTCAATCAGCCACCCGCATAACGCCCCTTTGCATATAGAGGTCATGATTGTCCAAAAGCTCGTTCACCATGTCCTTATTGATAATGGTGTTGGCCTCAACATCTTCTCAGCTCACTTGCTTGCTTAGCTAGGCTATGATGAAGATCACATAGATTCTCGCAAGAAAATTACTATCAAAGCCTATGATGAAGAAGAAAGAAAGTCTAAAGGTTTAGTTGTGCTACCCATTCGGGTTGGATCTGTTGAAAGAGATGTCACTTGTCAAGTGCTGGACATTCCTCTTACTTATAACATACTGTTGGGAAGATCGTGGATCCATGAAATGCTAGCGGTTCCCTCTATGTATCATCAGTGCATCAAGTTTCCTTTCCACAGTGCAGAAGTGACTGTTCCTACTAATATGGGCCATTCTTGTAATATGCTCACACAGTCAGCTGATAGTTTTGTTCCTGCTAATAGAGAATACATAGAATTCTATGATGCCGGGCTTAGAGACATGGAACAAAATTTGAAAATCAAAGACATAGGCATGGGGGGGTATCAAATAGAACCTGTGCTATCATTAGCAGCTCTACCTCTATCTCCTCATTCTTACAGGAGACCTTCTGAGAACAATAAATCTTCTACTCCTCCTGAAATAGTTTATGATGGTGCCTTTGTACGGGCTTCAACACCATTAGAAGATGAAGATGAGGAAAGAGCTAGTAAAGCTTGGCTTTACAAAGGAAAAGACATATCTAAATAGACTGCCCCAGCTCGTGAACTAGATCCCCATAGTGAAGGTCTTAAAATCATGAAACGCTTTGGATACAAAGGGAGTGGTCCAATAGGGATGAATGGTAATGGGCTAGTTGAATCTATTAAAGCTAGGGGTCAAAGGACGAAAGATAAAACTGGTTTAGGCTTCAAGAAGATCCCTTTCCATCTAGGGATTAACAAATTTGTATCTGAATCTAAACCTGGACTAGAATCAGAACCTGAGGGCACAACTACAGTTGACACCGCAGAGGATAGCTCTGATGAGGATTACTTTCCTTATCCTATTCCTCCAGACCTAGCAGCATTCTTTGCTGAGCCAGATGACATCATAATACATGCCAATATAGCCAAGGCTGGCAGTGACTCCAATGTCGCTATTCCATTCACTACTCTTACATACGAACAATGGAAAGTGTCACAAGACCCTGGTTTCCAGGGTGAATGATACATACCATCACAGTTTCAAGAGCAGCTTGTGCAATAACAGGCTAGTGTCACAAGAACTCTTAAACCTTCATGGTGAAAACATCCCAGTCAGAGTTCAGACACAGATTCCCATGAATATGAGTTTGATAGTCTTTCAGAAGGATCCTTTGACGGGAAAGTTGATACTACACATACATATGAAAACCTTCTCAACATAGGTAAACAGTCTAGTGTAAGGTCTAATGAGTCTGATTCCATAGATGTTAATGTGTCTTCTACTACGGTCGCTAGGAGTCAAAGGGATTCAAATACACCTTTGGATGAGATTGTTCTAGGTCTCAGCTTACTAGTCTGCGCTTTCGATGATTATACCATGAATGCACTTGAACCCGTCACTTCTCTCTCACTCCAACATCCCGAGCTAATAGACTGGAATTCCCCTTCCTCACCCAACAAAGTCCTCACATTCCAGAATGACTATGCTCTAGCCTGTTATCTCCATGATGTTGAACCTATAACGTCCTCCACTAGCAAAGACAATGTCAACATGACCGAAAGTGATATCAAGTATCTTCGTCATAAAATCAAAAAGAAAAAAATAGGCGCTCTGACGGTGAAAACCACATTGTGGCAGTGTCAGAGCTGAAAAAAGTAAAAAGAATATACGTACCCGAAGGTGAAAACCTCTCTGAGGTGCCTGAGGATGAGATACTTGATGCACTTCCGAGTCATTTCCAGGAACGATCATCGGTGCTAATTGAGCTGACTCAGCCAGTAAATTTGGGTACAAAAGAACATCCACACATTATTCATGTGGCTAAATCATTGTCTGCAGAAGAAATCAAAGAATTCACAGATTTCTTCAAAGAGAAAAAGATAAACTTTGCATGGACATACTCTAGCATGCCTAGTGTAGATCCCGATCTTATCATGCATCACTTGTCAATAGCTCCTAGAGTAAAACTAGTCAAGCAAAAGCTCAGAAAAATGCATCCACATGTGGCTATACTTGTCAAGGCAGAGTTAGAGAAACTTCTAAAAGTTGGGTTCATTAGAGCAATTGACTATGCAAAATGGATCTCCAACATAGTTCTAGTGTCGAAGCATGACAAATCTATCAAAGTCTACACAGATTTTAGGTACTTAAACAAGGCATGCACAAAAGATGATTTCCCACTACCCAACATTGATATGATTGTGGATATGACAATAGGGTACGAAATGTACTCCCTAATGGACGGTTTCTCTGGCTACAACCAAATCAAAATTGTGCCCGAGGCCCAAGAAAATATTGACTTCACTTGTGCATGGGGTGCTGGAATGTTATGCCTTTTGGTCTCAAAAATGCTGGAGCCACTTATCAGAGAACAGTCACTACCATATTTCATGATATGATGCACAAAACAATAGAGGATTATGTTGATGACACCCTTGCTAAAAGTATGGATAGGAAGGCACATCTAACTGATCTAGGCCCTATACTGGATCGTATGGAAAAGTTCAAACTACGTCTCAATCCTAAGAAATGTGCATATGGAGTAACTTCTGAAAAATTGCTTGGTTATATCATCTCCGCAAAAGGTATCGAGGTGAATCCTGAAAAGGTGCAAGCTATCATGGAAATGCCTCCACCTTGGAATATTAGTCAAATGAGAGGTCTTCAAGGTCGGCTTTAGTCTATCCGGCGCTTCATCTCATAGCTAGCTGACAAGTCACAGCCATTTACTAAGACTCTACATAAAGGTGTAACCTATGGATGGAATAAAGAATGTGAACAAGGTCTTCAACAAATTAAACAATGTATGGCTAATCCACCTATATTAATGCCTCCTATTCATGGGAAGCCATTAATCTTATACATCTCAACCACATAAACATCTTTGGGTTCTCTATTGGCCCAAAAAGATCAAAACAATAAAGAAAGAGCAATCTATTACATCAGAAGAATATTGGTCTCCTATGAAATGAATTATTCTGTCATTGATAAAGCTTGCTTGGCGGTGGTGTTCGCTTCCCATAAATTACGGCATTACATGCTTGCTCACACTACAAGGCTCATTGCAAAAATTGATCAATTAAAGTACTTACTCAATAAAGCTGCCCTCGCGGGTAGATTTGCTAAGTGGGTCATGATACTCAGTGAATTTGACATTGAATATGTGGAAAGAAAAGCTATCAAAGGGCAAGCAATTGCAGATCAGTTGGCTAAGGCACCTATCATAGACTATCAACCATTAAGGATCGAATTCCCAGATGAGTCCACCATGCTTCTCACACATCAGGCATGGACCATGTTCTTTGATGGATCATTCACCCAGTTTGGGTCAGATGCCAGAATCTTGTTCATTACACCTCAGCGGTATTCATTACCAAAGGCTTACAAAATGTTGTTTCATTGCACAAATAACACTGCTGAGTATGAAGCCTTGATTAATGGATTAAAAATTGTTATTGAATGGCATGTCGATGAGCTAAAGGTATTTGGAGATTCACAGTTGGTTATCAATCAGGTGAATGATATCTACCAAACAAAAGATGAAAAACTGGTGCCTTGTAAAAAGATGGTTGATGATCTCAAGAAATACTTTGCACACATTACTTTCCAAAAAATTCCAAGGGCAGATAATAAAGTAGCCGATGTCATGGCTACTCTAGCTTCCATGTTAGAAATTCCATAAAATGACTTCCGACGTGAATTCCTAGTGGAGACGTTATGCTACTTTGCTTATAATTCCCCTAAATCTTGGATTATCTGTTTAGTCATTGGACATGACTCATCCCGCTACCACCATATTTACTCCTACCTTTGTGACCAGATCATTCCAGACACTTACACCTGAAACAAGAAACGTCACTTAATCTGTAGTGCTTCACAGTTTGTCATCATAGCTAACGACTTATATAAGTGAGGTCTAGACGGTACCCTCCTTAGGTTTGTAGAACCTGATGAGTCCAAGTGTGCGTTAGTAGAGGTGCATGAAGGAATTTGTGGGTCTCACTCAAACGGCCTAACACTGGCTCACAAACTTATTAGAGTTGGTTACTATTGGCCGGATATAGAGAAAGAAGCTACACAATTTTCTAAATCTTGCAAATAGTGCCAGTTTCATGGAAATATGATCCACGCTCCTGCCAAGGAGCTCATTCCTTCTGTCATCTTTTGGCCATTTCAGCAGTGGGCCTTTGACTTGGTGGGTCAGATACATTCATCTTCTTCAAGGGGACATAAATACATCGTTACTGCTATAGACTATTTTACCAAGTGGGTCGAGGCAGTGCCTCTCATCGTAGCTGATGGCAAGTATGTGGCCATGTTTATACCGAACTACATCATCTGCAGATATGGTGTACCCTCATCAATAGTCACTGACAATGGGGAGAAATTCAAGAACAAGGATCTAACAGATTTAAGCACTAAGTTTAGAATTATTCAGCACTAGTCTTCTATCTATTACCCCCAGGGTAACAGACAGGCATAAGCTTCAAATAAGACTATTCTCAAGATCTTACACCGCACAGTACACAAATCTAGATGAGATTGGCATCTCCAGATTAATCTGGCTTTATGGGCTTACCACACCAGTATACAGACACCAACAGGGGCCATGCCCTTTGCTCTAGTTTATGGTGTAGATGCAGTGCTTCTTATTAAGTTTGAGATTCCTACCTTGCGAGTCTCTCTGAAGGGCCTCATTACTGATGATGATATCAGAATATCTCGACTTCAAGAGCTTGAACTATTGGATGAACGTCAAAAAGTGGCGTTCAATCATCTCCGAGCATATCATAAGAGAATATCTAAAAGCTACAACAAGAAGGTCAGACCAAGAGAATTCCAAATGGGTGATCTCGTCCTGAGAGAGAACCCTAAGAATCAACAACAACGGGTCCAAAAAGGAAAATTTGAACCAAACTGGCTTGTTTCATATGTTATCACTGCAGTATTTGGGTCTGGCGCTCACCAGCTCTCTACCACAGAGGGGGAACAGCTCAAAAAGCCTATCAACGCTCTTCATCTGAAGAAGTTCTACAATTGAGATCTCTTCTGAATGCTCATGTACATACTCTATTATGAGAAAATCCTAAAAATTGCAAAATGTCCTGAAAAAATGATCATCTTAGTGAAAACCTGGCAAACAGGCGCTTTGATGTATCTATTATCCTGGTGAAAACCTGGTAAACAGGCACCTTGATAATACCAAAAAAATAAAAAATGAAAAAAATACAAAAAAATGAAAAATACAAAAAAATTGAGAAAAAGAGAAAAATGTGCCATTGATGAAAACCTAGTAAATAGGCGTCATGGTAGAAAAAATAGAATTTCTGCCAAGATGGTGAAAACCTGGTAAACAGGCGCCTCTTGTTCTGCAATGCTCTATCTATCGCGGCATCCCTTGGCTTTCTTGCAATTTTCTCTCCTACTTTCCTGCCTTAGTTTGCTTTCCTGCTTCAGTTTGCTTTCCTGCTTTAGTTTGCTCACTCATTCATTCGCTCTCAGTTATTTCTGAGATTTTTGCTCGACTTCACATGGATTGAAACTGGTCACCCTCGGGGGCATCTTCCTAGTCTAGGGGGCATTGTCCTGTCTTTTGGATTCTCTCTCCTCTTCGCATCAGTCACCAGTGGTTCTCACTGAGTCTGCCTATTGATGCCTAGATCTCACGCCGATCTTTATACTTGAATATCTTTCTCGCGTAAGTCACCAGTGATTCTCACCGCGTTTTCCTACTATCGATGTACTACTGATATTTCTCACATCAACTCACTATCTGCATATTTGACATCAATCCACTTTGGGTCTTTTCAAGATCCCACTTGACTTGACACGACCCCAACGTCATAGCTTGGGGGTAATCCACTCAGATTCATCCTCTCTATATATGAGTCAAGTCACTCATCAACGTTCATTACTTGGGGGCATGGCTCCCCACTTTGATCACATCTTTGATTTACACTCGAGTCAGTAATCTTGTTAGTTCTAAAGGACAACTCTCTTCTGACACAAACTGGTGTTTCTCAACACCCCATAAATAATGTTTTTCAATACTATCTTTGGACACATCTGTGTTTTTCAACACACATTGGATATCGCAACGTAAACATCTCTTGATATCAATCAAACACATCACACTCACAAGCACAACAGTGTTTTTCAACACCCTAAACACATGCACATTCATAAACTTTGAAACATGTTGAGCTATGATTGAATCCTTCTTTGCATGTTGTTTGTTCTCATGGTTTTCATTGATATTTTCTTTTGTCTACTACTTGTTGGTGTAGTCCCGATGATCCGGCAACGTCAAATAAACACGATCGAGGGATGTGAGGCTTTTCCACCTTAGTGCGAGAAGCACTGCATCTGCCTCAGAATCATCTCTCGTCATCATTTTCTCGATTTATGTAATATTTTCATCAAAAGTCAACTCTAGTCAATTCTGGTCAAACTTGGTCAACTATGGTCAAACCTAGTCAATAGGACCTCCCGATCGCTCTAAATCGATTCTACCTTCTCTTGATCTATCTCTGAATTCCTCTGGATCTTCGATCTTACTTCTATCTGCAATCTTTTGTTGTCGATCATCTTTCTGTTGTGTCATCTTTCGATTTCGCTCCCGAGGGAGTAGGATGATTGCATCATTGAATCTTTTTGCATCATTCTTGAATCAGTCTGATCATAATCAAAAGTCCCCATTGCTAGGGGCATCTCATCACTTGGGGCATATTCAATTTTTCGTACCTTATGGTCAAAATTGGATATTCCATGATCTTGAATCTCTAGGGCATCTTGATGCCTCACATCTTGTCATCTATCTTTCTAGGTATCTGAGCAATCTAACTCGGATCCTCAAGGATCAAGCTTCATTCTGGAGATGATTCTTGAAATCCCATTGGGTATTGGGTCAATCTAACCCTAATTCTTGAAATTCATGCTTCGTTCTGAAGATGACTCTCAAAAGCTCTTTTCGACCATTATCTGGGTAACCTAACCCAGATCTCGGAGGGCTAACCTTCGTATTGGGGCAATCTAATCCTGATTCTGGAGATAGTCCTAAATCTTCATCAACTATCAGCGGACATTGGGGCAATCTAACCCCGATTCTGATCTTCTCTCAATTGGTATTTGGATCGTTGTCTTCGCAATCTAACTTAGACTTCAAAAAATCATGCTTCGTTCTGAAGATGGTTCTGCTTCTTGATCTGATCGGTGTCTTGGCAACCTAACCTAGACTCCCAAATCTTCATCTGTCACATCAGACTATTCTTTGAATCAACACGCTGCTCGCACATCAATTCAAAGAGGGGCAAAATGTAACACCCCAAAATTGGCACCTTACAATTCTAATAAATTTTGGTGCATTTTCTCATCATCAAAGTCCTATTGTACTAGGCAAATTCTCCTTCCTAATTGTCTTTAA
>MU227443.1:1341220-1356651 GCA_018584345.1 Thuja plicata
CCTTATAAAGGATGTCGAAACCCTAAACGGGCAACTGCTAGGAAATAGAAACTTTCCTAAGACTAACTGAAACTGCCTAAGTGAAACTTAAGCACTAAAGAGCAATTGCTAAATTACTCTAACACTTACCCCCAACAAACAAACCATTTTTCTTGCAGGGACACGTTCAGAGCAGTGAATTAGAGTGCAATCTGGATACCCTTTTCGGCAAAATTTTTGGATCCAGAAATAGATTTTTCATCGGAGTTGTGTAGATCAAGGGCGACATTCTGGGTCAGAATCGACATCCTGTTTTGGGTCAGAATCAACATTCTTTTTTGGGTCAGAATCAGACTTTTTGGGTCAAAGGTGACATTCATTTTTGGGTCAAAATCGACCTTTCCCAGAAAAGAAAAAGATTTTTGAGTTTTGTAGATCTCACAATTTTGGTTCAGGATCGTGAAAATCAACAGTTTTTGAGATCGTTTGACAGGGTTTTGAGTAGATTTTTTTTCGGAGGTATTTAATTTTTATTTCTTCATTTCAATATTAGTCTTCTAGATCTACCTTTCAAATATTTTCAATTGCTCTTCCCTAAACCCTCTCTTTAAAGAGGTGAGGGAGAAGTTAATCCAAGCCATTTATCTCCTTTGTATAGATTAGGAATTGACACTTACCTTTGTGTTAATAGGATCTCATTGGAGGATAAATCTTGGTATTCTTCCTCTCCTAAGTATAGGGTGTGGATCCATTTTCCCTCTATACAGAAATTATAACTTAAAATTTGAATCTCTAATTTCAAATAAAGATGGATTAAACCTCTCCACATTAATCCAAAATATACAACATGGTTACATATTTTCTCTTCCTTCTTTTATATATTTTATTATTTGTCTCAAGTATTTAATAATTAAAAGAAACTACCTACATAGTATCTGGCGACCAAAAAAGATTGTCTCATGCAGGAAACTTCTTTACAACTGTCATAAAACATTTACGTGACTCAAAATCATTCCGCATTAGAATTCTTTGATCTTATATATCTGTACTTATTATATCCATAATATTATTATATACTAGTAAAAGTACCTACGAGTTATTGGATGACTTATATTCACACATATAAAGAGCCATATTAACCAAGCATTACATCAAATAAAAAAAATGCAAGTATACAATGCTTGTATATGTCTATCCACGGTCCAATAATACTTTTAGATGCTTTTACTAGTTTAATAACACTAAACCTTTGCAACTTTAATTTCAAATAGGGAGGGATTAAAATTATCCAAATTAATCCTAAATTTACACACATATTTTGCCTTCCCTTTTTTTATAATTTAATATTCAGTTCAAATATTTAATAATAACAAAACCACTTACTTAATATAAAAACTATTCAAGTAGTTGTGATGTTTAAGTTATGGTGGTGTTGTTCTTGTTATCAAGGTTCACAAACTACTGAAATGTTATTGTTGAATGTTTTGATAGGGATGAGATCCCCCATATATGATGTCATCAATACATCATTCCAACTCAAACTATTTTCGCCTCTTAAAAAAAATTAATACAACCATCAACTCTAATTTTTAATAAGGGACGTCAAGTTCAAGTAATAAGAAGATAAAGAGAGAGATGGGAATTGATAGATAGATAGATAAATATAGATAGATAGATAGATAGATAGATAGATAGATAGATAGATAAAAATTTAACGCCCACAAGGCAAATCATAGCCTATGGGATAGCAAGGCAACTTAAGCCAACTTTAATAATTCGGTTCGTTTATTCAAGTTGATGATGAGTCCACCTATCTTCTCATTGTACTCCTCGCTGAATAGGTTATGCCAAGAGCTATCAGATATAGTATTCACAAATTTATCCTTGTTGTCCTTGTAGGCTTCACATTCTAAAATAAAGTGATGTTCAGTTTCCACTTTCCCAGAATTGCAAAACATGCAAATTCTCTCTTCCCAAGCCTCCTTTGGCCTCTTCCAACGCCCGGTCTCACAACAGAGTTAAGAGAGTTGGCTCTTAGCTGAGCAATAAGAATTTTAGCTCTCTAAGAAATTTTGGCTCCTATGTACACTTTTTGGAGTTGATCACATGCGGGGTTGAACTCATTGATATAATATATTTTCTTCCTTCCAATCCCATTTCCCCAATTTCTCTTGTAAAATTTTTCCATAACGAAGACCTTTATTTCTTTGTTATTTGTGGGACACGTATTGAATTGGATATTCAATTTACTCATCCACTTGATGTTTTGTTACATCCAAGTCTTTTTTTCGTTTATACAGTGTATTATTAAAGACAACGTTAGGCCATCTAACTCCTTCCACTTTTTTGATTCTTTTTAGATAGCCTATGAGGCGAACCATAACAAGTTCCTCGATAGGGGCAACCCCCATTTCACTTAGCATGATTTCATATGGGACGGTGATTTTGATTTTAAATTTGCTTGTGATCAAATGCTTTTGGATTCCCTCGATTTTTTTCCATTGTGCTATTGAAGTGTTGCTGGCCCATAATTCACACCCATAAAGAACAACCAACAACACAAGAAGACCAAACAAGGTTTGAATAGTTTTCCAATCCCAAACCTTCACTTCACGACACCCATTTTGAAGAGCATAAAATGGCTTCCATCCACCTAATGTCCTTTTATTTCTGCAGTTCGCCCAACTTAGATTTTTGTTGAAATCAATGCCGAGATATTTATACTCCGCAACTTCCTCAAGAACGCTGCCACCAAAATAGAACTCATGTTGATGTTGTTTTTTATTATTACAGAAAACCATAACTTTAGTATTTCTAGTGTACGGAGGTAAGTAGGGGGATATATGCATAGATAATGAGATAGAGATAGGGGAAGAGATTAGAGAAGAAATATGTGGAAATGGAGATGGAGGAGTTGTGTAGAGGTAGAGGGGGAGTAAGGAAGATGGATGTAGAGAAAGAGGGGGAGGGAGAGGGGGAGGGGTGATACTATACTAAGAAATATTTAAATCTAACATATTTTGTAGTATATTCAAACTACAATCATTTAGCCAAGCATAATATTAAATTATGCAATGGTAAAAAAAATTTAATGTCAATGTTATATTTTACTTAGGTTTAAAAGTAATCAAACATATTAATTTTATAGAGATATGATAGAAGATAATTAAATATAAATTATTAATTTAAAAAATAACAAATTAAATGAAAAATTAGAAGATATTACAATTTAAATAGTAATTTTAAAAAATTAATAACACATTAAACATATTAAGTTAATCAATGATTAAATAAAAAAGTAAAATTTTATTTTCTATTAAATATATATGAATTGGATTCATAGAAAACTGGTTACAATCAGGTGTCAAGCTTTACCTAGTGACCAAAAAGAGCACCAAATATATATGAATGGTAATTAACCTATATACATGTTCAACAACACCTGACTGACATGATTAGAGTAGCATAAATAAAAAACTATCTAAGTTACGAATTAGACAAAATGGTTAATCAAAAAGGCTGCATTAAAAGACATCATCATATGACATCTTCTTCCCTGTGATTCGTTTGTCCAAGTGTACCCATGGAAGACCTCCCATGCTCCCAATCTGACCATGTCATCCTTGAATAGGTCTTCCAACTTTTTCTTCTTGATCTTTATCACAACAGTGACCTACATAACAATGTCATGGAATATGAGTCTCTTAAGAGACTCAGTAAGGCTTCTAAGATTACCACCAAACACATTATCATTCCTCTTTTTTCATATGTTCCACATAATTAAAGAAGAAAGAATTGCAAAAAAACTATTAAAAGGATGTTTCAAACCATCAATATGCCCATAGATAATATCCACAACAGAGGCTGCATAATGTTAGGGGAATCCAAAGAGTTTCCAGACACTAGTGGCAAAGGGACAACTGAAAAAAGTATGATTGATTGACTCAGGGAGAGGGCAGAAGAAGTAGACACTAGGCTCACCATTAGGCAGTCTAAAAGGCAACCTGTGCAAGAGAAGCCCCCACATGAAGCACTTGATTTTAGGCTCAGAGAGGGATGACCAAAGGTTGCAGAGAATTTTACACCATATGTCAGGCTCGAGATTGAGGTTCCAACATGAGTTTAGGTGGGGAAAGATGGAGGATTCTTTGGTGAGGAGGCCATAGATTAGTTTGGTGTTGGTTTTAGTGATCAAGGTCCCATCAGACCATCTAAATCGAAGGTGGCAGTCACTATTAACATACAACTGCTTATGGAGGAATAGATCAGTGCAAGATTCCTTGACAATAGAGTAGGTCCTAAATTGTGAGTTGGGGAGCCCAAGCCTGTTTTAATATCCTCCCATTCTACAATTTGGTCATTTTGAAAAATGTCTGCAAGGTATGAAATGCCTATCTCATTCCACTTTCTGGATGAGCATCCCTGAAGTAGTGCCAAAGGTTTGTCTCTGTTGGTGAGATTCTACCAAATGGATATGTTGCCACAAATCCTATCATGACAGTGAAACATATTGTTGTTTGTTATAAGGTGCTTGACAACGTTCCAGGATTTCCAGATAGATATGAAGACCACTGAGCCTTGTACGGTGAAATCGATTTCTCATGCTATCATGTCATTCATAGATAGGTTCCTCCAGAGCTTACCTTTCTTGGGGTAGCCTCTTGTTATGTTACTTCTGATAGGGGCTTTCCAAGGTTCATCACCCTCCAAGGCTTTAAATATCCATTTAGTTGCTAGTGAGATGTCTTGAATCTTGAGATCCTTAAGCCCTAAGCTCCCCCCGCTTCTTTCTTTTGGTGCACCACTCCCACTTCACTGGATGCCCTATTTTGTTATCTCTGCCATCTGACCAAAGATAGTCCCTGATAATCTTCTAGAGGTGGTTGAATTGGTACTGATAGAACAACCAAACAAAGGAGAAGTAGAGAGTGTAGGAGGACATGATTTTTTGACACACTTGGACTCTATCAGCCAAAGAAAGATATTGGTTATCCCATTTGCCAAGATTTTTAGCCACTTTGTTTTTACCCACTCCCACGTGACTTTAAGGTTAGGATTGAGGGAGAAGGGGATGCCAAGGTATTTGATCAAAAATTCTGGCCCTTCCCATTTGAATTTCCACTGAGAGAGACAGTTAGGGGGTTCAAGAGACCATCCCAGAAATAGTGATTTCTCCATTGAGATTTTTCTACCCGAGGCATAACAAAACAAGTTGAATTTATCCATGAGGTGTGATAGATTGTCTGGTTCTAGTTTTAGCAATAGGGCAGTGTCATCTGCAAACTGAATGTTGGAGATCTCTTTGCCTTCAAGAATCTGAATTCCCCTGACTCTGGGTATGATAAAATTGTCTGTAATTAGGTGGCCTACTACTTCAAAAACAATGACAAAGAGGGCAGGGGTTAGTGGGCACCCTTGTCTTATTGATCTAGATAGTACAAAACTTTCTGATGTCCTTCCATTTATTTTCACCATACCAAGGGCTCCATTCATTAAAGTCTTAACCATGTTAATAAAGTAGTTGGGAAAGCCCAAAGAGCTCATCATCATGTAGATGAAACCCCATTCAATTTTGTCATATGCTTTTTCATAGTCTAGAACGAGCATGCATGAATGCTGATTAGTTTCTCTAGCCCATTCCATAGATTCCCAGCAAGTAACCACATTTTCCAGGATATATCTACCTTTCACAAAACCTGTCTAGCTGTAATCAATAATTTTTGGAAGCAAGTTTTTGAGTCTAGTAGCCAGAACTTTGGCAATGATTTTGTATGAGGTGTTAAGAAGAGTTATAGGTCCCCAATTTTTAATCAGATATTTATCTCCTTCTTTGGGGATAAGTTTAATTAGGCCACAATTGATGTCTTTCCCCAATGTTCCATGCTGGAAGGCTTCACTATAAACCTCCATTAGGTCATGGGAAATCCAATCTATATTCCTCTTATAGAATTATATAGGGATCCCATATGGTCCAGGGGCCTTCCCCAGAGCCATCTGAGTAATCTAATCCTTGATCTCATCCAATTTAATAGGTAAGCTGAGTAAAGTAGAGTCCTCCTCACTAACTTTCCCTGGGATCACCTGACTGATTTTGGCTCTAGCTTCTGACATCTCAAGACCACTATCTTCAGATGTGAAGAGTGTGTGGTAGAATTTTTTGAAGGAGAGGAGAATCTGTTCTTGATTAGTGACTCTGTCTCCTTCAACCCATATTTCCTCAATTTTGCTTCTTGCTTCTTTCTGTTTGAGAAGGTTAAAGAAAAATTTGGACCCTCTATCACCATGTTCCATCCAGTTAGATCTGGCTGTAATCTTTGTGCCCTTGAGTTTTGAATTTTGGATTCTCCTTAGTTCATCCTTTGTACTAGACATCTTTAGAATGAGTTCTTCTAATGAGGGATTGAGTTGTAGATCAAGTTCTACCTTGGAAAGTTCTTCCTGCAAGGCACCTTCAGTCCATCTAGCATCTCTAGCTTTCTTGCCTCCTGCAGTTTTGAAGAGGGACCTCCAACTGGAGATGTTCTGGGCCCACTTATCTCTTGCATAAGAGTGTCTAGTCACATTGTCATTGAACCACTTAATCACGAGGATACCATTATCCATTCTTGGATCATTGAGAAGGGAGGCGTTGAGGCAAAAGGAGTCATGTCCTGAGCTACTCTTACGGATGAGTCCAAAGGATAGGAATCTGACACTGATGGGGTGGTGGTTAGAGAGTGTGAAGGGGGTGACTCTGACATCTCTGCACACCTCATCTTTATGACATTTTTAAAAGGGCTTCCCGATTAAAGTAGAATAAGTCCAATCTGGAGTAGATTCTTTTTTTATTCTATTGGTAGTTGCACCAAGTGTACCATATGTCTTTATTGTCATCTTTGTAGCCACTTAAGGGATCAATAAGCTTGTTTTTGTGTAGGAATTTGTTCCAGAAGAATTGTTCACTGCCTTTCCAATCCAATTTATTCCCCCCTAACTTGTCTTGAGGGTTAAAAACCATATTGAAGTCTCCCCCCACAATCCAACAGATGTCTTCCAGTAAAAAGGGTCACTTCCATAGTTTGGTTCTTTCCCTATAGTCATTAGGGGCATATATTGAACATATACCAAATTTGAATCTATTATCCTCAAGAATAAGCCAGACTGCTCTGTTACAAGGTGAGATGCCCCACTTCAGTACTTTTTTATCCCATTGGGGACTAAGGAGGATGAAGATGCCTCCTTTCCCCCTACTGTGTGAAGTGGAGAATGAAGTAGCTTCTCTCCAGATGCACTTGAGAGAGATGTCAAGACAAAACTTATTAGCTTTGACTTCTTGGAGCATCAGGCAATCGATACCCTTAATGGTTCTTCTAAACCTCTGGACTATGTACTTTTTGTCTGAGGATTCCAATCCTCTGACATTCCAGGAGGCTATTTTGAGATCCATAGAGCTTATGTGGGGGGTATAACATTGTTCCTAAAGCTTGAGAAGCATTTAGGGATCTCATTGGGCTGCACATCTTTAGGCTCTTTCTTATTACTAGAGCCTAGTGGTCTACCTATTTTCTTTTTACCTTATATGGGCCTCGAGGTGTCTCCTTCCTCCATGGGGGTTACCTTCTTTAGGAAGAGAGCTAGTGACTTTGGGAACCCTTTTAGTTCTATTGAATTTAAGGACTTCCTCCCAGGGGCTATCAACAAACGGGACAATGGCCCAATTTTGGTTAAAACCATGTTCACAGACACTTCTTTGAGGGAAGAGCCCTGAGTGTGAATCTGTGGGGTCTCACCTTCCCTCAAGATGACATCATCCATTCCACCAAGGGTAACAAGGGGGAATGCTTAGAAGGTTCAGATAGAGGGTAGGGGGGGTCTGGGGGTTTAGCAGGGATGACAAAAAGGTCAAAGTCATGAAGAGAACTCTTGGAAGAAGGTATAATGTTACAAGTAGCCGAGGAAACCTCTAAAGTATCCATGTCGTCTTGCTCCTTATCCATGGCCCCTATCTTACCCTCATCTGAGGTCTTCTCAACAATACTCCCCATGTTATCCATAGTATTCTGGATGGGGTCATCTGGAGGGGGAGGTTGTTCTACAACCGTTTCATTAACATTTCCTCTCCTCCTCTTGAAAGGGCCTTCAAGTCTTCTAATTCTATCCAAGGCCAATTGCTGTGCATTCTTGGAACGTCTTATGTTTCTGTTCCTAGGGGTGGGAGCAACTCTACCCTCAATGTTGGTGGCATCTGGTGAGATTTGTGAGTTGGGGCCAGAGTTAGACAGACCCAAGGAAGCAGACAGAGCATCGAGGGAAGAAACAATGGGGTCATGCAATATAAAGGGGCTCGAGGTAGGTTATGGGGTGGGAGCCGATGAAGGGTTAACACATTGTGCATTGGCGGGTGGTGGGGGATTGATGCTAGGGTTAGCTTGAGCATGGTTAACGGTCAAATCTCTTAGGGGAGGTCGAGGGTGAGGTTTCAAGGTAATGAGCGGGCAATTTTTCCTTTTGTGGCCGTCTTTCTTGCACATGAAGCACGAGTTGAGCCCACCTAAATACTCCAGAGGGCATGAGAAGTGTTCTCCTTCCAGATCAAAGATTAGGGTTTTGGGGATGTCCACACCAGGTTTCAGAGAGTAGAATCCTAACGTCCATATGTAGTAGTAGAACATTGGACTGATCGAAACAGATGACTCTACCAAGAGAGTCCAAAGCATCTGGAAGTACTTCCAAGAGAAATTGGGGAATATTCTTGGCGGTAATCCACCGTGGGCAAGAGAGGGTCATGATCTTGTCGAGGTTTGCAGAACCCAATCAACTTAGGGCACGTAAGCTATAGGATCCGATGGACCAAAATTGCCTATCGACAACCATTTTTTGGCTAACAGGGTCATTAAAGATGATAATGAAAAGACCTTTCTGAATCATCCTACACAATGAAAATTTGAACCCTAGTTTCAAACCCAAACATAATGCAGCCAATTGTTTAAATAAACACGGAAAGGAAGCTTATTGATGTCTTGAACAACCAAAAAAATAGTAGTATCACAAAGCTTGTTTCTTTCCGCTTTAATTAAATCATTCATAATGGTGTTAGGAGAAACGATAAGTGGTTTAGGGGATGCATCCTTACTTCCTGGTTCATGTTCACCGACTTCGCTGGATTTGGTTGCTTGGGAAAGCTAGAGGAACTTTGCGCCATTTTTGCTAGTCTCTGCGTTCACCAGGGCCTGCCTGAAAGTCTTGGGAGGATGCTTAGAGTTCACAGAGGATCGAGAGCCGTTTGTAGCCTTCTTCACATCATCTTCAGGAGCAGAAATGGTGTCATCAGATGAGGAAGCCATCTTTAATAGAGGGTAGAGAGAACATTAAAGTCCCTTAGTGTGCGGAGGGCCGAATAGGCGCCACGCAAACTCAAGTTGTAGAGTTACAGAGCCCTAACCTCAAAGATTATTTTTAGAATCAACTATGTCTTATATTTTTCAAAAATAAAATTTTAATGAATTAGAATGAAAATATTAAGAAAATATATACTTAAAAATACAATTATCATATTACAAACTATAATTAACATATTACAAACTATTAAGAAAGATAAATTCAATATTATAAAATTAAATAATTATTAAAATAAATTAAATTTTAAAAAGTAAAATAATATTTGAAATTAAATATTAAAAATACAGATAAATTATACAAAAAATATTAGTTAATTTTTTTTAAAAGGTAATTTTTTTTTAAAATTTTAATTAGACAATTTGTTTTTCATTTTTTATATCATAGACTTTGAAATTGTCATGTATAAGATTATCAAAGTTGACCCAAACAAAAAATGTTAAAAAGAAAATTTAAAATAAAATATTATTATAAAATATTTTTTTAAAATATTATAGTTACAATAAATATTTTTATTCTAATTAATAAAAAATTAAATCATAGATATCAAATTTCTATATAAGATTTTAAAAATATCATACTCTATACTCTTTTATTCATTTATACAAATAATATTCTATACAAATTATATAATATTTTATTAAAATTCATTAATACAAATTTTGAATTATCTTTTCTCATAAATAATTTAAATCTCTTACAATTGATTTTTTAGACCCTAATGATAACTTCTACAATCATATATATATGACCTTAATTAAACTTCAAATAACTTCTAATTAATTTATGTTTAGAAATAAAACCAATAAAAAAATACTCTTTTATTTAAGACTAATATAAAATTTATTTAAGGTTTAAATATAGTATGGGTAAATATTATTTCAATTTTCATGTTCCACTCATTTATAGTTTTTAATATGGAGCTTATCTGATAATCACTTACATATACTTTAATTAAAACCTAATTCATTATTAAAAGTTTTTACCAAACTTAAAAGAAAGCTTAAAATTTTGGATTATCGTACTTTTTAATTCTGGCTATATTTCCTTCCTTGATTGCTCGTGGTTTATGGCGCACGCGTTGACTGACAAGTGGCAGTCTTATGATATGTTTGAAAATTGAATATAATGTTGTTTATAATAAGTGATAAGTATGTTGTCACGTGAATTAATTATATAAATTTGTATTTAAAAAAAAAGAATTTACTACTTGTTATATAATTGATAAGATTCGAAAAAAATGATATTTTTAAATTCTTTAAAATAAAAATTAAATATAAATATTAATTTTTTATGAAAACAATTCAATTCTTCATAATAATACATAAATTAATTTGAAACTAGATGAAATGAATGCATACCTTTGATAAGAACTAATCACAAATTAGAATTAGAACTTGCTAGAATATTAACTCAATAATTATATAAAACCACGGTGTTACACCCTTTTACATCAATACAATTTGATTTGCTTTTTCTTCCCAAAAATAGACACGGATAAAGTCATGGTTCCCACCAGCCGCGGGAAAATTTTAATATCTCAGTTAGCTAGGCAGCTCCATAGGACCGTGGCCTTTTGTATTAATACAGCCTGGCTGGTCTTTATTCGTGGGCACACTCTCCCCACAAACTAACAATAAGATCCGGTTCTCACCGGCCATGTGACCGGAGGCCAAAAGCCGGCCCATCTGGTAATCGAAACAGCAAGAAAAACAAGTGGGAAAAAAACAATAATTGTCACACACACCTCGCGCTTTTTTTTTGCGCGTAGTTCTCTGATCAAACATGATTCGACCTTCTTTTCCCAACGCATCGAAAAAAAACAATTCCATTCTGCCCTCGCAGTCTCAATAGCAGGGTTTTCTCTATCTTGAGGAGATCGCGAGATCAATCCTCATGCCCAAGAGGTTATAACATCTTCCCCCACAATCCTTTCAACTCAAAACCCTCTTTTGGAAATATCTTAATTTTGTTTCAGAGATCGCGGGTTCGATTCTGCCAACGTCCTCTTATTGAATAAGGTCTACGAAGGTTTCGCATGGCAATTCTTTATGGTCTGGTGGCCCGTGGCTCTGTGGTTCTTGCGGAGTTCAGCGCTACTCCGACAAATGCAAGCGCAATTGCGCGTCAAATACTGGAGAAAATAACCGCCGATTGCCACGTCTCGTATTCGCAGGATCGCTATATTTTTCATGTCAAAAGGACCGATGGATTGACTGTCTTGTGTATGGCAGACGATACTGCCGGAAGTAAGTTACCTACCCTGCCCTTATTTGCTATCTTTATGACACTTATCACTGTGTTTCATTAAGGTTTAGAAAGTATATTTTTAATGGGTGAAATATTGGGAATGATCTATTGGGAATCTCTTCGGCCAAAATTATAAATTTTAACACTGAATTCTTTTTACTGGTAAATACTCAATGTGGAATAACATTCTGTTTCGATGACACTCCTTGGGATGCGCTTCGTTAACCCTACAAGTTTTTTCAAATTTTAGCCTTAATAGATTTTCATTGGTAAAATTTCCTTAGTGGAGTTACCTTGGCTTAGACGTCATAATTGAGAGTATTTATTCCACCAAACTTACCCGCGTGCTTGAACATGGCCTTCTTTTCTCTGCTTTGGATGTCAAGTCTAATATAACCTCATTTAAAGTTGGATGCACCTTTTTTAACTGGATGTGTTAATCTGCATTGTATTCATAGTTGGATGCACCTTTTTTAACTGGATGTGTTAATCTGCATTGTATTCATAGTTGGATGCAGTCTTATATACTACATTTATCGTCAGATGTAATTACTAGTATTGAATGCTTCATCCAGAGTTAAATGCGATAAATGTTGAGCTGGATCCATAGTTTGATTTGTGTTGCACTTATCCAGTGCGATATATGTTGAGCTGGATTTAAAGTTTGTCTTAATTTTCTCTGTATCCAGAATTTGATGTGCTATTTTACTCTACATACAGCATATGAATGTGAGTTACTGCGTGAGACTCAGAGGTTGGATTCATTTTTTTAAACCCACTTTTAGTGCTTATATAAGGATTCAGTGCAAAATGTGGTATTTTGCATAGCATTCAGAGTTAAAACAGAATGTAGTAATGCACTTGCAATTCAGAGTTGGGTGCAAAATGTAGAGATTGATTTTCTCCACCATCCAGTGTTTTATGGGGTATTTTCTCCTACATCCAGATGTAATATTTTATTTTGCATCCAGTATTGAATGCAATATTTAGCCCAATTTATACATTGTTGGATGGGATACTCTATGGATTTTCAATGCCTACCATATCTTAACTTATTTTGAATTTGGGGCTTTGCAATGAAATGACCAATGATTAACGATTTGAACTCATTTCATTCCACTGTTTCATCTTAAATTGTTAAATGTTTGTGTTAATAATCAGTAAGAGCCATGAAGTTTTATTACTTTTAACTAAATTATTTTGTTACAAATTTTCCTCAGGGATTTTTTGGTCTGTAATAGGGCATTGTCAACTTGTTAAGTTTCAGCAATGTGTTTACTATCTGAGACTGACAATACTCTGTTGACGAGTTTGACCTTTTTTTTTTCTTTTCCTGAAATCTACCTAGAAATGCATGCCCGTGTTTTGGATCTTCAAGAACGTTAGGCATGTATGTACTGCAAAATACTCTTCAACTATCTATTTGAAGGAGAAAATAATGTGGAACAAAGCTCATCATAGATATATGCTATTGCAGCATATAGGTTATAACTTATAAAGTATAAACAGACAAAGAACTTGGGAATTACTTAGCAATACAACAATTAAAAATTCTTTACTTTAATTAATGAGGGCCAAGGATAGATGCACCATGCAACATCTTAGAACAATTTATTCTACTAGCAATTTCAAAGAGTGATAAATCAGTAACTAATATTACGATGCATAATTAAACTAAGTTAAGAGAGATGGAGAATGACTAACAACTTCCTTTACAAGTTCATATGCCATTTTGCAATATTTTCAGTTACGACTTGTATAATACTATGACTCTTTGAGCCTTCACCAAATTCATGGAGTTCTGAGCCAAGTGGGCAGCACCAAATTCATTTGCTTTGACTTTGCCACCACAAATTATTAGCAAGGAGTATTTTTTCTTTTATTTGAATTTTACCCATTGATCATTCAGAACAAGAATAGTTAATAACTGAATTAATATTGTAAATGATAGTAATAATATTTTTGACGACCACAATTCTATATTTTAGTAGGTTGTATATGTTGAGAAAAATAGATGAATCGTTTGATTTAGGAGTTAATTTTCTACATATTAGATATATATTAGACTTTTATCACCACAAATCTTAAACATAAATGAAACGGAGTTATAAAGTTCACATAACACCAAGTTTACTTTTGGGAAAATCCTCTTGGGAATTAATGCCACTCACTATATTATCAGTAAAATAGGATTGTAATATAATGAGAGTTTATTTTAGTATCTTGCTGTATGTTCCAAATTAACAAATTTTGACAGCACCACTTTTCTCCGAGAACAACACCATAACAAACCACTATCCCAAGCTCTTATTATAGAATTGGGTGATTCAAGAATCCACAAATAGTATGTAAAAACAAAGAATCCAAAACAGCGGATTCACATCCCCAAGGCTGCCCAAGTATGACCTTTCATGTGTCAGCATGACCTTTCACCTACCCCTAGTGAGTTCTCACCTTTTGAGGCCAAGTAGGTCCGTTTGGAGACCAACACCTAAGTTTTGATTCTTCGTATTCTATCTTGAAGTGGTTTTCTCTTGCCTTGTTTAATTGTCTTCATGTGACCTCTAAATTAAATACATCTACCAATGTTACAACACTTACATAGATGAAAAGTGATCTAACCAAGCATTGTCGTAGTCTCACATTTAACTATCAACGTTAATTGTTATTATGCAAGGTGTACACCCTAGTCTCACACTTAACCATCAACATTAATTGTTATTATTCAAGGTGTACACCACCTATCCCAATAGTCTTCCACTTGTTGTATACATTGTATAAGGGATTACAAATACGATCCAACATGAGCTAGTTGCAATTGGCAATTATGCTCAAATTTTGCTTGCACCAAACAAGCCTTTTTGTGCTAAATGTCTTGGTAAGAGAATCTACAACCTTGTCAAAGGTGTCAACATTTTCCAACACTTCTTATCCTCCACTATGTCATGAACAAAGTGGAATTGAATAACTATGTGGTTAGTCTTAGTATGGGATGTAGGATTCTTGGCTAAACAGATAGCATTCTATCTGAAGAAAAAATATAAATGGAGAAAAGAAAAAATGTGTAATCATGTTAGTGTTAATGTTTTCAGATTATAGCAAGGAAAATACAATCTATAGAGGTCTTTCAAGTGCTAAGACACAGGATATAATAAATATTTACAATTAAGGAAAGACAATACCCGGATTTGAAGGTCTGAATTTATCTTTTGGTTGGCTTCAAATCTGCACTTTGTATTCTTTAAATTTGCCCTTCAATGTTGCCTTCGAGGACTGATATGAATCTGTTCTTGAAGGTCTTCAATGAGCTATCAAATCCGTTCTTCTAGGGCTGCTCTACTTCTGCCCTAGTTCGCCCTTGTTGTCTGCCCTAATTCGCTCTTCTAGGGCTACACAATTTTCCTTCTATGGCTGCTCGATCTGCCCTTATATGTCTGCTACAATCTGTACAATTCGCCCTTCTAGGGCTGCTTAATTCACCACAATAGCAGATGTAATTTCTGCTTGATCTGCCCCCTTTTATGCGTCTTATTCGCTCTTGAATCTGCTACTTAAGGCTCCAATTTGATCCTCTAATTTACTTCTCAAATTTGCCTAAAGAAGTCTGATATAAATCGCTCAATATGCAATGTAAATCTGCTCTAGTACTTTTGCTCATCCAACGATCTTGCTGAAAGAAGAAGGCAACGTTATGTTTTTGGTTGCTTCTTACCTTCTCCAAGTCGGTCTAATATATGAGCTTATTAAGATAAACTCTTGGCCTCCCAAGTTGGCCGACTTGGGTCCATAATAATAATATATTCTTTTATATTATTTGCTCCATATTT
>MU227443.1:1359714-1393928 GCA_018584345.1 Thuja plicata
TATATATATATATATCATGTACGGACGAACCCAAAACGAATTTTGAACCCAACCTAAAAAAATAGGACGAATTTTGAACCCGAATCTCGAATCCGCATCCGTACTGGCAACCTAGATGTGAAATATAAAGTAAGCAAAGTTATAACATCACATTCATGATTTGCTTGACTCCATTGTTCTCCTATCCTTCAAGGTCTTGTAGAAATGATGTTTGCTCTCAGATATGTTGCACGTGCACAAGATGGCATGAAAGGAATGGAGTGTGGTTGATTTATGTTGATGAAGCTATGATGCAAGATGATAACAAGTATGCAAGATTATGATTATGACTGCAAGAGTCACATTGGTTTGCATTAGATGATTAGCATTTGATGATTAGGGGAAATGAGGAGGAAAGATCTTCTGTTATAGAAGTCCTGCAAAGAATCAAGGGTTGAGATTAAGAGGTTAAAAGATGCATAGCTAAGATAAGAGGGTAGGTGGGAATTAATAAGATTAAGAGGTTGAGCTTAAATGGAGGGATAAGATTGAGTGGTAGGTAAGAGTTAGGCAGAGATGTTGACTTTGGTAACACATCTTTGAATTCTATGAACATAGACGTGTTGGGAAAAGAGAATGAAAAAAGTGAATTAAGTGACGAGTGACATCTGTTACATGCCTACGAAATTAGATTGTGATCCATGTGAATGAGATTGAAGGCTAAGATTAGGAAAAAAAAGGATTATGAATTTCAATTAATTAATAATAGAAAATAAGATAGAAATTAGATAAAAAAAAATTGCTCAATAATGGGCTGAAGCCGAAAGCAACAAGGGGCTCAAGTAGACTTGAACCTGAGCCCTCCCATGACCTCCCGGATGGGAGGCTCACAGCTTACCACTGCACTGTGGGGTCATCCCCGGAAATTAGATAATTAAATAAATCAATTTTTATTTAATTATGAGAGAGAAAAGCTAATGAATTAAATAAATAAATACAAATATTTATTTAAATGATAGAGGAAGAGGCTAAGGAATTGATAAAATAAATAATAAATTGTTATTTAATTAATAGAGGAAAAACGTGGGATTAGATAAATAAATAAATAAAAAATAAATATTTCTTTATTAATAGAGGAATAATGGTAAAATAATTAAATATAAAATATATATTTAATTGAGGACAAGTTTAGGTGTCTACAGATAACTACATGAATATCTTTTCCTAACATTGTAAGAGCTAACTGTGTATCAAATTCTATGTAAATTAATAATAAATCTGAATTTCTCTTTGGAGTGTATGTGCTTGAAAATATGCTTGGCCTGCTATATTTCATTTACAGCATACAATCAACAGCATCATGATATCTGGCCTTCAATCTGTAGTCAAATTGAAGGAACTGTTCGGGCATAGCATATGTGTAAATGGGGATTTATATTTGCTATTGTTGATTTAGTCCTAGGAAATATTTCAAGAAAATAATATGAATGATAATGTTATCATTAACATTATAGCTTTAGCAATAACTTATAGAGATATAATGATACATAAAGATTGCTTCAAGAAAGCTTTCTTGAGGATATCTCACTAGGGGACCATAGTCACATGGTTTAAATTTAAGTTGCTGGTTC
Organism: Thuja plicata; assembly: GCA_018584345.1. Lineage (NCBI taxonomy): Eukaryota > Viridiplantae > Streptophyta > Pinopsida > Cupressales > Cupressaceae > Thuja > Thuja plicata. Next base: position 1,361,325 of record MU227443.1, read on the forward strand.
GGGTTCCAATTCAAGTTTGAAAACCAAGTTTGCTGGGCAAAATTTTGAAATGGGGTTTTGGGTTTGTTTGGGTTCGTTGGTACAAAAACAATGTGTGTGTATACAGACATGTACACACACACATATACTTATGTGGCCTAGAAGCATGAATTAAGATTAGAATGTCACATAGTATCCTATAGACAACAAAAACACCATAAACTTCTAATCATAGCATCATGATCATACTATCATAGCATCATATACTTCAAGTTCAATATCAAAATATTAAAATAATAATATCAAGTTCAAGTATCATTGTTTCAACAATTGGAACTTTAGGTATAAGTTTTAATCATCAATTCTCTAAATCATCAACATCATCATCATTGGCATTAGATGAGCCACAAGCAATGCCAATGCCAATGCCACTTTCACTTGCACTAATAGTGTTCTCGCTTTCCAAGTCCTCAAATGCAGCAAGTTGAGAAGTGGAAGCATCCAAGTCCATATGCTTTGGCTCTATATCCCACATCTTTGACTCCCCTTCTTTGAATTCATATTGTTTGTGTGAAAGGGGACAAGTTGGAATGCACCTATACTAAGTTCTTTGCTCTTTTTGATTGTAACCTATTGCGCTTTACTGAGTGGATGAAAGAATATGTTTTCCAATTTCATTTTTAGAAGTCATGGAATTCAAAACAAATTTGAATTTTGCAAAAAAAAAATGGGGCACCCAGGCATTTTGGTTTGCCCTAGATGAACCGGCACGCCTTGGCGTGCACCTTGGCCGGACCCGTAAGCATACTGAAACAGAACTGGTACTGGGTTTGAATTGAACCAGTACTGGGGGCGCCAGGGTCTGAATCCTGCAACTTAGGTTTAAATGTTATTTCTAGATTGCCAGGGCCCTAAATAAAGTAAAATGGCTTTAATTTGTTTTGGTGGGAGGGTTTCCACCTTTTTATCCTTCCTTACATGTTTTTACAGATTGTGTCCGGAATACTGACCTTGAACATGTCAAGGGGCAGTACCCCCTAATGGTGTTGGTCGTTGCCACCCTTAGACTTCCTCTTTTTTTTTGTAAAGCAAAAAATATAAATGATTTTGGGCTGTGCCTGATTAAATAACAATTAATTGAATTCCATTTACACTTTGATTTACTGAGTTGATCTCAATTTCAATCGGTGTTACTATGGCTATTTAGAAAATAAATATTATGATTATGGCGAAGATGCTTGGATTTCTGACACATGTACATTGGCTCTCCAACTTCTTGTGGACCTCTTGGTGAAATTCTATTCTTTATTAAATCCATTGCTTGGGAGCGTGCTGAAGCTCCTGACAGATCATATAATTGGCCCATTCACGATTTGGCTATCATTGATGCATCTTTCGATGATGAATGAGGACAGGTTGTGTCATCTTTGAAAACAATTACCATAAAAATGATGACAAAATTGCTCTACTTATTTATAGAATAGCTGATGTTGAGACATTGGATAGTGCAGAAGATGATCCTACAAAGTCTAACAGTGGAGTATTGGACAATAGTTGTGATTTCTGCTCAAAATAGTTTGAAGCCATATTAAGATTCCTTGTCTCTGATTCCAAATGTTGTACAAGAGTACACTTTTGTATACATTTCAGCTTCTTTTACCCATATTGTTATATAAATTACTAAATTATACATTGCAACTTCTTTTTATGTAATTTGTAATTAATTTGGGAAAAAATTGTTGACCTAAAACCAGTACCACCCCCCCCCCCCCCCCCAACTCTGCATCCTGGAAAGTCAGGGAACATTGAATATTACTAGATTTACACTCCAATACAATACGTAAGCAACAGTTAATTGAGTATTCAAATCCAGCTAACCTGTAGTTTTTGTATATGTTGATCTTTTTTAAATTTCAAAGTCTAGACTCTTATGGAACTAAAATTCTCTGTATAATGTGCAACTTGAATTAAATTTACAGAAGCTGGATTGATAAATGCCTTTAAAGACTTCAAGAAGTTGGAAGATACAGAACATCGTAAAGATTCTATTGGGATGTGATTACAGAGTATCTTTCACTGCTATGTATTATGACTCTTTTACTAGTTATGTTCATTAATTACTTCGAGGAATTTCCTTGATTTTTTAAGCTTTCTGTCCCACATGTTAATGTTTCACACTGTTGGTACAATGGTGACAATCAGATCTCTTTCATGCTGTAAGATGTGTTTTCTTGCCAATTTGTGTGAATGGAAAAGTTAATCTTTAGGGATGCTTATTGTTAGTCCTTTCTTGCAGGGAGGATCCCATTTGCATTTCTAGAGGACGTTCATGGGAGATTTGTGAAGACATATGGACGAGCTGTTCATACAGCTCTTGCTTATGCTATGAATGATGAATTTTCAAGAGTGCTAAGCCAACAGATAGAATTTTACTCAAATGACCCAAATGCAGACAAAATTAACCGTATCCGGGGAGAGATGTCCCAGGTAAGGGTTCAAGTTTGTGCGCCCTTCTTGTTTGTTATTTTTTGCCATCCTAATCCATTTAGTCTGATTTTTCACTTTTCTTATTAATGTATTTCAAGTGGTGGTAAGAAGTTTTGTCTTATAGTCTCTGAAATCCATAGTTAATAGGTACCCAAAATTTTGAAGAAGACAGTTGTATTTGGAGCCTTCTGCATTGAAAATAGTTCCGATATACAAATTTGTCAAAGATTTAAGTTACGAGCTTCATGCTGAACCAATTTGATTTTTAAATGTTATAAAACAATTTTTTGGTGGTTGATTCTTCCTTTTGGGTCTGTGCCTGTTTCAGATACTAATCAAAGAACAGTCTCAGGACAGATTGCTTGAAAAATGTGATAACATTATGCCAAACTTGTGGCAAACTTCTCACGATGCTTTTGAAAATCATATAGAAGCATATATTGACACTGTTCTTCATTTACACGGTTTGAAATTTATGAAGTGTTACGGGACTCATTTATTTAGCAATTCATATCATACAAGACCAGATTAAAAGGTCATACCCATTCAATAAAATTCCCGGGGTGGGAAATATTGCCAAGTTTTAAATATTGGAGCACACGAGACAGATTCAAGCATGAAGTGAGGGCGATCTGCATGTTGCTCTGCCAAAATAAGAGGATGCCAAAATTTCCCCACCCCACATTGTCACTACATGTAATAATGGACACGTTTGATGGAGAATGAAGAAATGCAAGTTGCAAGCACACAAGACAGTATCAAGCACGATGCTAAAAGTGTTCCACCTTCGTTATCACTACATGTAATAATGAACGAATGTGAGGAGAATGAAGAAATTGACAAACTTGCATGTTGCATTTCTTCATTCCCTATTGTACTAGTCCATTATTCTATGTCAATGCCAATATAAGAGGATGCCAAAAGAGCCCCACCCTTCATTGTTACTACATATAATAATTGAGAAGTGCAATGGAGAATGAAGAAATAATTGACAAACTTGCATGTTGCATTTCTTCATTTCCCATTGCACTTGTCCATTATTCTATGTCAATGTCAATGCCAATATAAGAGGATGCCAAAAGTGCCCCACCTTTCATTGTTACTACATGTAATAATTGAGAAGTGCAATGGAGAATGAAGAAATGCATGATACAAGTGTGATGAGGAATGAAGAAATGGACAAACTTGCATCTTGCATTTCTTTATTCTCCATTGCACTTGTCGATTATTCCATGCAGTGACAATGAAGGGTGGGACACTTTTGGTATTCTCTTATTTTGGCATACCAAGGTGCAATTGCCCTCTTACTACATGTTTGAATCTGTCATGTGCTCCAATATCTTAAACTTGGTAATATTTCAAGTTGCATAGAGTAAAGAGCCTCTTCATGGTTCAAGCAGCACTAAGATTGTAAAGGAGTTTTCAGGAAATAAATATGCATATTATTTCCAATTCGACATTTGCTATGCTGATTATGTATTTATTTAAACTTGTTTCAAGGTTGATTTGAAATGAATCTTTTTAATACATGACATGCAACTGTCTTAATCAATCACGGATTTCGGAATATATTTAACTATAACTTCTCTTGACACATATAGGTATATATGATATATCTCAAATGCTATAAAGCCATGTTCATGATGGTCGTTTGTTTAGTTACCATGTTTGATACTGTAGGTATCTTGAGAGCTAATGTTTGAACTCCATTGCCAAGTGGTCAAGGCTGCAATCTGCTACAACTATTCTTCTACCATATTATTTAAAATCATCAAAATTAGCTGCCACTTATAGTGTTAGATGCAGTTTCTTGGTTTGGCCTACTATCATGATGCAGTTTTATAAGTTTTGCAATGTCTTTAGAGAGCTCAAATTGAATGTATAGGTGTAAGATGTTTGCAGTCACTCCTGATATTATGAGCATGTGGATATTTTCTAACCACATTGTACTTTGGTTACTATGCGTTCTATGATTTTTTTCACAGACCCAACCACTATTAATAAAGCCAGAACAAAAAAGAATTGGTTTTCAACAATATTTAGACCTGGGACTTAAAATCAGGTTCCTGCAACTATAATTTTCTTCAGATGATCCAAACAACAGGAGTCAATTCTGATAAAGGAAAGGGTTACCCGCATAGTGTTGATACTCAGATTCAGCAATTAGTTTTTTGATTTGGCCTCAGACTGCAGGAAAACTTGGAAATAAAAAATATATATGAAAATGTTTTTAATGATTTTTATTTTGAAAATTTCAAGTTGATTTTTTGTTGTCTTCACAGACTTGGGTGAGTCTGAAAGCTGAGAGTCCCAAATCTGCTGAAACTTGTGAGTCTCAGCTGCGGTCTTACTGAGCCTAGCTCAGACTCGGATCTGTGAGTCTTCATCAAGACTTCCAAGTCTCAACACACTGACCCAGTGTTAACACACCAATATATTAAGGACTTACTACACACACATAGGTTCTATATACCATTTCTTATGAGCTCTTTTGTTTTGAAACCTTCCTTTTTAATATAGGTTTGTTATCACTTCCTTAAAATGCAAACCTATCTGCATAAATGGAGCTTGATTAATTCAAGCTATTTCGATTGTCTTAATAGCAGGTCTAATAGTTTATGCATTTTATCAGGTTCGCAATGTAATGGTGGAAAATATTGACAAAGTGCTAGAGAGAGGTGACAGGTTGGAATTGCTAGTAGATAAGACAGCGAACATACAAGGGAACACTTTCAAATTCAAGAAGCAAGCTCGTCGTTTTAAGAATAGCATGTGGTGGAGGAATGTCAAGCTTATGTATGTCTACTATCCCCAAACTCCATTAGTAGTTGCTTTCTGCTTCTTTATTGTTAAACGTTCATGTTCTTTAATTGAACATTTATGCTTTTTTTTGACAATCCTTGGGTGTTAAGCCCATGGGTTTTATGATACCTAGGCATTGCTAAGGATGTCATTGCATTTTAATTTTTTAAGGATGAAAGATAAAACCTTTTTGCCCAGAAGTATTATAAAACAAAATTATTTGGATCTATACCTGCTGCTTTTACTTGTTTGATTGACGGAGGCTTAGCAGTTTTAGAAGTGACATTGAGAAATCTTCTATGTTACCTGGGGATGTGTACCCAGCCAAAATTGGGCTGTCCTGGGGTGGAAATGTCCAGGGACTTGGGTACGCCTCCTAAATGTACCCAACCATCCCCAAAAAAGCAAAACAAAAAAGTAAATGTATCTGGTATGTCCTCAAATTCATCAGAAACACCTGGGGGACGGTTAACTGTCCCCAAATTCATCAGAAACACCCGGGGACGGTTAACTGTCCCCAAGACGGGCAGGGGATGCCTCGATGTCCTGACCATCCTGGGGACAGCTCACTGTCCCCTACAGCAGAACAAGGGAAAAGTGTTTTTTGTTTTAAAACTCAAATAATTTGAAATAAGGGGTAGCAGGGCCAAATATGCTACCCAAATATTTTCGAGGGCATTCTATGTAATTTTGTTGGCAATTAACTATTAAAGAAAGCAGTATTTTCTCACACCCTGTGAATAAAAAAATGTTCTAATTGTGTGGTTGGTTGTTCTAAGTCGATTTTCTGATCAAAACCAGCAATGTGTAACTGTACTGAATGTGTCAAGTTCTTTTAACCAGCCGTCAGAGTGTTTGTTAAAATTTATAAAGCAAAATTGTGGAATCACCTTTAAACTTAACTAGTACAAAGACTAGCTTTAGCAGTTTTAATCTCTGGTGTTTGCTTAAAGTGTGAAGGTTCTATGATCAGATTGTATTTATCATTTGCATACCCTTGGAAACCTTAACAGTTTCAATTTGGAGTGCATCTTCGACCCAAACAGTTTCAGGTTAAGGTTTGCAAACTATTGTAGTTTGAATGATGTTAGAAACCTTAACAGTTTCAATTTGGAGTGCATCCTCTACAGATGCCATCCTCTCAAATTGGAGTGCATCCATTGTCTTAAGATATGATGGCCGCACCTCAAATATTAAAGAATTAACCCCAAAACAATGAGACTAGCTCCACACAAACACAAATCACATGCCACGGTAATGCATGTCAGCTACAGTTACATTAGTTGCAAGTTTACAAATCATCCGTCCACATTTTTTACATGTTAAAATCGTGATTTTAACAGAACCTCATAGCTCCCGATCTTTATAGTTAATATTTGTGTTTTTTTGTCTATTTGTCATGGTTAGATCACCAAAAACTCACCCCAAACCGCACATATCACAATGTTGACCCTTTTTATTGGCCATAGTTTTATTTTTTGACATTTGCCAAAAATGCCGACCTTAGTTTTTTTGTGATTTTTACTGGTCACACGTTTTTTTTTTCCAAAAACCCTAACCTGATTTCTCCTTAAATGAATCACAATTTTCTGAAAAAAATCTGTCTTCTGGTTTGCCAAGTTATTCTCATAGATGATTTTTGCTACTATGAAATTTTAAGATAGCTGACACAATTGAAATCGAGCCACACTAGTGGGAGCTAAAGGCAGGCCAAGCTAACTTCCCTGCCAGTGCATGGCATGACAAAAAACCATCTGCTGCCTGTGAACCCAGCACTCATTAAGAAAGAATGAGCCAAAGCTAAACGATGTAAATCCTTTGAGAGTATGAAAGAAAACAACTTGGAGAAAAGGTAAGTCAGTAATCATCTCCTGCAATCTTTTTTATAAGTTTTATGTTTGCTAAACTTCACTCTAATAGCAAACTCAAGAGTGAAAAAGTTGTGTATGTTTGATGCTTTTGTTTCTATATAACATAGCATTTAGATATCTTATTTACAATGAAATGTAAGGCACTTCTAAGTTCTATGGAAGGTAATAGAAGGAACTAGGAAGGCTGTATCTTAAATGTGACTTCAATCGTTCAAATTTTGTTAAAGGCTAAATCTGATCGACATTGAGATTTTTTATTGCTTCTAAAGGAAAGATAGGGTGATGATGTCAAGGGTAAATTTGTGGGACTTTCATTGTTGTTTATTGATTTTTATATTGACATAAATCAAGTTCAGTTAAACATGTTATGAATATATGATGTGTTGTTCTGCATAACATGGGTGCTTTTATGGCTGCCAGAATATCTGCCTAAACTCTCCTCTATGGTCTTTTCTGCAGGGTTGCATTGATAATCTTGATATTGATCGTGATATATGTCATCCTTGCGGTGGTTTGCAAGGGTGTGACCTTACCATCCTGTAGGAAATGAGTTTTGATGATTGAATGTTTTTATTAGTTTGTTTCCTGTATTTTATAAGCTGAAGCTGTTTTCTAGGTTGGAGTCCTAGCAGCTGATGCTCTTGCTCATAATATTGTATCTAAATTTTGGTCATTTGCTTGTGTATATTGGACTTTGTTGGCGTTGAAGATCAACATTGTTTGGTTTGTAACAAATTTCAGCCTTTCATCTACAACCCATAATTGTGCTCTCATTGTTATAATTTTCTTGGAGAAGTGGTATATGCTTTAAAATGCCTATATTTTGTTTGCATTTTATTATAAGGTCAATCTCTTTATGGACTGTATACTAATGGACATGATTAAAAGGCCAATCACAACAATAATATGCAATTCAGTCTATATTATTTGTTATTGCAGCTTATAGTAGTAATCTTGCTTTTTTAGCCTGGTGCGATTTTGTTAAAAACTTGTGAAATTCTTTGCAAGAACTGATAGTTGTTGGCGGCTTGTGTTTGTTACAAGATATTATTGGAGAATACTCAATATACTTGCTTAATGATCTCAAAAGTCTCATCATTTGGCAATACTCAGATCAGAGAGGAAGTAGAAAGCGTTATACATTTATGTACAGAAGAAAATACCAACATGAAATTATTGTTTCACATAACTGAAAAATTGTTTTAATATAGGTTCACAAGTCCAGAGCTCACGAGGAGTTTAAACCAATTCTATTTCTAATTATGCACAATTGGCAGTTAGACTCAGCCATACAGTGGATCCAAACCTATCTACCAACATAAATAGAAGCAATTGATAACTTGCTTTTTAATTAAGTTAATAGATAACGTACATTACACATTGATGCTGATTCCATTTGTCAATAACTCGTTTTGAATTGGAAGGTCTAACCAACTCACCTCCTACCTCAAATCCCCACGTTTATAAAATTTGGAGAACTAAAAATTCAAACCATTTCCCAAGTGTTCGGAAAATATTGTAAATTTTTAACATGATTGAAACAGTTGCTTGGATGCATCAAAATTTATGGAAAGAAGTTAATCAGAAATCCATGGTATTTAATTTGGTGGTTCATCTGTGATTTTAACTAAAGCTACTTCATTAAAAACACAAGAATTTCTATATATATCTTACAGTGGCTTTTTCTCTGTTGTTGATTATTGTTTGCTTTTAACTGTTACTTACAGGGGCATTGCTCTGTTGACAATGTGTTTTTTTTTGTGTTTGTTAAGGTAAAATGGGATTTTGAAAGGGCCTAGGTCCTAGTACAAGAAGGAAGATAAGGCAATAAAGCTCAAAAAAAAAGTGTGCAATCACCAGACAGCAGCAGCAAAAGAATTCCACAACAACAAAATCAGCCAACAAAGGAAGAAACAACATCCAACAGACAACCAGTCCTAAATCAGGGTGGTTTGAAGCCAAATTGTTCCAAAGAACTTTGATTAAGGACAGCCATCTTATCTCTAGTGCCAAGATCCTTCTGTACACGTCTCCTTTTTTTGTAAGAACTAGAAAGATCTTGATGACAACAAGCCATCCCGACTCCCAACCCTGAAGCCTCCCTTTGAACCTTCACAGCTCTGTCTTCAGGAGCATTCCCCTTGCTTCCTTCCTGCACAACCACAGTAATGGTGTTACAATCATTATCAACTGCTTTTGCATGTTCCTTTTTCTGCTAAACTGGATAGTGTTTCTTGTTGCCAAGGCAAACAACATTGTCACGACCCATTTTAAAGCAACAATGGCAAACAATTGGAGAATTTTTGAAATTATTCTGATGCACCCAATTACTCAGCTTAGATGATAAAGTAATCAACCCAAATTGGGCAATGCGCTGTTTGTCCAAAAGTGTTGACAACGCCCATAAATATCTCCATTTCATTATTCCAAGGGAAGCCCTGGCCATCTAGCCCAAATTGGAGACTTGTTAATGCTCCTTTTGTCGGATTAATACCCAAAGACCAATTTTCAACACCATTCTGCCCAAGGACCCCAAGACCTTTCAAAAGGATCCCTTTTCTTAAGTTCATAAATGAAAACAAGAAGTTATTCAGAAGAGCAAGGACCTCAACCTATCTCCCAGCAAGTGTGCTCTTGAGTCGATCAACAAAATTATCAGTGAGTTCAAACAATCCCTCACCCAGAGCTAGAATTATCTTATCAAGTGAATCCTCCTTTTCAACTTGAGCATCAGGCTTACATGCAGTAGCAACATTCTCAAATGGGTCAACCACCACGGGGCGTTGGCCTTGAAGAACACTACCCACGACCATCTTGTAGGATATCTTGCCTTGTAAACACCAGTTGTCTCTTGCATGACCACCCTAGCCAATGGAGCAGTTGACAGCCTAGGTGCCCCAGCAAGATCAGCAATAGGATTCAAAGAAATATTCGCCTGATGTGGCACAGCAGGGTGTTGAGGGCTGCGAAGTAGTTAATGTCTCGTTAGAGTTTGCCTAAGGTCACCTGTTACAGACACAGACAATGTTGGTCTCCTTGAAGATGACCACGCTTGCAACACAGATCTTTATGCCTCCAACCACAGCTCCATAAAGGACTCATCATAGTCGAGAAACTCTCCAAAAACTCTTGACTTGTGAGTACTCGTGAGTCAAAATGTCAAGCAGGTTACTTGCCTGAAAACTCTCTGCGATTTTTTTCCTATAAAACTCCCGATTAAATGCAAAAAACTGTGAGTTTTGTATTAAAAATTGCTCCAAATTCATATAATTTATCTTTTCTTGCTTGCAGTTTGAAAAATACGATTTTCATTGAAGGTAAAGGTTGCAAAGGCCTTAATTTGGGCTTGGCTGCCCCTCGACCCCTCTGGGGGCGCTGCCCCTTGACCCCACTAGGGGATTTACCTCCATACTCCCACAAGTGGCATTACCCCTCCTCATTGGGTTCTCCACTCCCAAATCCCCATTAGTTTTTGGAATCTGTCAAATAAAAAACTCGATTACAATGAGGGGGTGACAAATTGGAATATAACTAGTGTGCCTACTAAAACGTTATTATTGCACAACTTGCTAAAAATCTCTCTATATGAGGCAACTCTTAACATGGCTAGTGGAAGTGGCATTATAACTCATTTAGAGTTGAACTTGTTTTTTGGCCTATGGTATGTCTTAAATTCTAATTTTGATTTATATATGATATGAACTAGTAATATGCTCAACAAGCTTAGAAATATGAGTGTTTTTTAAGAATATTGTTAAATTTTTTATTTATATGAAATGTTCCAAAAAATTGTCCAGTCAATGTCGAGTTTTTACTGAGTTTTTCAAAATTTTAGGCCAAAAGAGTTATTGCCGAGTAATAGTTTTTCAAATACAGAACTTATCATCATCATCCACAAGCCTCTTGTCCAGATCAGGCTCATCCTCACCATCATCGTCATCTCCTTCAGCTCGAGCGTGCTACCACTCATGCTCTATGTCAGGTTCAAAATCCCCTTCCACGCCCACACCCTTTTTTGCTTGTTCACTTGATATTTTGAAGAATATTGTTGCAAATGCTATATGACCTAGTAACTGAAACCAGGGATGATATTTTGAGTCCAAGTAAAATCCTAATCCCGTCCCGAAGAAAATGTATTTCTGACAGACACCTTCCATAGGCAATAATTCTATTTAATTACTAAAGCAATATGAACCTAAGCTTGAAATCCTTGTAGGCGTTACCTTTACTATGTAAACTTCTAACTGCTTATCTACATTTTGAGGTTGAACTTTTTTTTTTCCATGTCAGATAGTCACATCTTTGCTCTAAAAAATGATAAGACATTACTAATTACCAGCCACTAAAATGCTCTAACAACTTTTGTGCCTACAAAGTGTGACCACTTTGTATTTTTCAGTGGTACCATGAAAATATGAATTTTATGCTATCGTCATTTGTATAAGAATGGAAGCCCTCGATAATACACTGTAAGAAACATCTATTGCTTGAATAGAATATTTGGCCAGCGCTTTTAGACGTTGCCATTCAACGTATGGGTGATATTCTAGTTTTGATTTGTGGTAGGTGTCTCAAGAAATATAAGGACGATGTTGGGTGCATGGCCTGGTTATTCTGGGGTAGAATAGACAACCCATTCGATCTGCCACATCTAATTTTGAGTTTTCCTATAATTAGTATGTGATTTCTTGCAAGTTTTTATCCAAACAAATCTTGATGAATTAGAAGAGTTTTATATGTAGTACTCATTTTCTGCTACTATTTAGCGTGCCTGTTTCTAATTGATATCAGGATCTTATTATTTGTTATTGATGAACCTAAAGAAAAAGTAGCATCAGTTTGATGCGTCATACAATCTAACTAGTAATATGATATACGAGAACTTTTCTATCAAATACTTTAAACAACTTAAATTATTTTGATATGAACTGTATTGCTACTAATATGGTCAGATGCCTTGCGAGGGCCCTTCAATCAGATACTTTAAACAACTTAAATTCTTTTAATTTGAACTGGTGAAAGTAATTGAAATAAAATTAGGAGAGCTAAATATAATGCGAGTACGATTTTATCTTTTATTTAATAAAAGGCACCAAGCGAATGGGAAAAATTGTGAAAGATGTTCCGATTTGTTTCGTTCAAAGGACTTCAACTTTAGAAGTGCAGAGTGCTTAAATCATGACGATATACAACCAAAATCTGCATAATCATAGTTATAAGTTTATAGTTATTGGAGTAGATGTTCTACATATATTTATTGTATAGATTTTTTTTATGAATTTGTAACATAGGTTGGATAGACGTTTCAGACATTTCTTCTTATTTTAGATGGGTGTATTTGGATATATATAACATTAATTGTGATGAATTTTTGGCATAAATAACTATTGAATTAGATTGATTTTAAAGTCTATTTTATTTAAACTTTTTTAATATCATTTTAATAATACCTTAATTCAACTTCAACTACAAACAATAAAATACTAAGGATATGTTAACTTTGAACACATTTATGAAATGAATAAAAATTGTGTTAAATGTTATAAAATGTGATAGTTTGATATTAAACAATAGAGGAGAAGTCTCTTTAAAATAGAAAAGTACAAGATGATTTTTCTAAACGAAACAATTGTTAATTGAATACAAAAATAGAAACTAACAAAATGAAACTCACAAAAGATAACCATTAAAAATATTACATTATTATTTTAATACCCTTTTTTAGTACGCATCGTACTAACCACCCTACAAAAGACAATCTACAAGCCTTTTGATCACAATTGCATAGAACGCTACCCCTTTCTCATTAGAACATTGCGACATCAATCTGTTGCAGAGATCCTCCTTGAATTGGCAAAACTTCAGGAAATGACCAAAATAACTACAAACTATATAACTTGATGTTGGGAAACAAAGGTATCACTATATGTAGCCAAAGACTCCAATATGAAATTGAAAACACGATTTTGAGGAAAAATCAATAAACTCTTGTGCAAACTGTTGCCCTAGCAAATCTAGGTATGATTCAGAACCTCTGTAACATACCACAATTTTTGTAGAAAATTTTGACAAAACCCTCCAATGATTGTTTTTTTAGGAAAAATAAAATAAAATCTTGAAATGATTTGAGGATAAAACTGAAAAAATCAAACACGATTTTTAAGAATAAAAATTGACCAAAACAAGACATTATTTTTTAGAATTAAAATCGGTCAAAACCCACCACAAAACCCGAGAAACAAATTAGAATAAGAAACTTCCTTTTTTGTATGGAAAATGATAAAACCTTTGTAGAAAACAATTTTTGAGGCAAAAAATCAGACAACCCACAATCATTTTTTTATGGATATTAATTTTATGATACTCTTAGAATCTTTATAAAGGGAAAAAATTGTGAAAAAACACCAAAAAAATTTATGGGAAAAAATTATAAAAATCTAAAATACAAAATCCCACGCGAACAAGCAATTTCATGATTTAAAGATGATTTTCCATGGGAAAATGTGAAACCCCAACCCATGGTAAAAAACAAAAGAAACCAAAAATAAAAAAAACTCATCTTAATTTTTAAGGGGAAGAAGTATAAATCTTGAATATTTTTTTAATGGACAAAAATTATAAAAACCCTTCCATGTGAAAGACCCCACAATTTTTGTTGGAAAAAATTAGAAAAAAAATTAATAACCCATGATTTTTGTAGAGAGAATCGTGCAAAACCTAGCCCCGAAAATCTGCAACATGTACCCATAAATATCCAAAGATCACAAATTAAACCCTTCTTGCAGAAGGAAGAGGGTGATCTATAGACATTTTTGGCAAAAAATTCCTTAGAACCAAAACCCTAACTCGTGTTGGAGAGCCACCACAATTTTCTTGAGACAAAATGCGCAGGAGGAGAACCGAAACAAAGGATTAGAGGCACTCTGAATTGCCTAGAAAATCTTGATTTTGAAGAATCATGTCTACAAACTGTGGTCTAACAACAAAAACAGCTTTCAAAATGGTTCGCGAGAACAACTTTTAAAAATTTCTCAAGAAATTTTTAAGATTTCCACAAACGAATTTTTTATTAAAAAAATCGCCACTCTAAAAACTGAAGACAAAGTCTTCTTAAATAGAAAAGTACAAGATGATGTTTCCAAACAAAACAATTGTTTGAATACAAAAATAGAAACTGTGTGCAAGGAAATGTGTATCAACGTAATGCAAATAAGTAATAAAGACACTCATAACACAAATATAGTGCAACATACATGATTAGATAGAAAGAGACAAGAAACAACAAGAATACAAAACCATAGTGAACCCTGTTGTAGCCTCTTTGATGCAACAATTTGTCCAAGATAGTATGGTTGTATGTGTGTTCACGATTTCAACAACATAACAACAATAGAATGCTCCATTAGTGCTCAAGCTTACAAGATGATCGTGGAAATGGCTTCAATGGTTTTCACAAACATGAAGAGTTCTCAAAGTTCCATAAGTGAAGTTTGCACAAGTGAGGGATTGATATAATGAATGAATGATGTGCGGATATTTGCTTAAGTCTTTGAGGATATTAGGGTTTTCCACATTAATGGGAGGTTGGCTAGACGTCAACATCAGAGTGGTTGAGGGGAATTGGGGCTTGAGAAAGGGACTTGCCAAAAGGTTTAGTAGGAAAATGCAAGTGGGCGGAGAGAGTGGATAAGGATGGATTAAGCAAATGAGACATTTACCTAATTAAGAAGGGACTAAAGTGGCGCAAGTGGATGGGTTAGGATTTGGCATGTGGATGAGGTTTAAATGAATTTTAATTTTCTTTTAATTCAAAATAGGGCAAAGGGTTTTAATTAAATAAGTATGTTTATTTAATCAAATGGAATTGGACTTCAGATAAATTATATCAATTAATTTATCTAGCAAGTTTGGCCAACAGGGAGATTAATTAAATAAACATGTCATTTAATTAATACAACTTTCAATGAACTAACAGGGGAACATTAATTAAATAAATAAATTATTTAATTAAATAAGTCGACTATAGAAGAATGCTTGAAACAAATTTAGTATGATCAATATTTAATGATCAGATTTGGGTGTCTACAGTTTGCCCCTCTTTGACTTCGTGTTACAAAGTAACATCATTTCAAAGAAGATTAAGATATAGAGCTGGGAATAAATGATTAGATTAGAAAAGATGTCCAGTCATTCAAAAGAGTGACTAGGAGGAAAGATTTTTGCCCTTCTTTGACTTGGTGTTATGAAGTAGCATCATTTCAAAGAAGATTAAGACAAAGCGTCAGTTCGATTCGTAAGAGTCCCTTGGTGTAAGAGGGTGGCATTGTGGAGGAAGAGGGGGATATATTTCCTAATTCCCTAATTAACACTTCCCCTCCTATCCATTTAAATAATATTACCTCTGGAGATGAAGCATTAATGAGTTGTGTTTGTCCTTCTCCTAAATTTTTTTATGAAAATACCTTAGAAGCAAAGGTTGATATCCTTGATGCTCTCCCTTTTCACAATGAATCTTTTGATAAAAAATGAACCTAATCAAGTCAATACCATTCAAGATACCCCTCAAAGTAAATAATTGATTGTTGTAAAAGGTGATACACAACCTAATTATCATGCAATACTATACACATATACCAACAATCATCAAGAGGACAATATCCTTGATGTCCTCTTTTCTACAAATGCAACCTTAACATATATGGATCCTAATCAAGTAAATGTTATTCATATGAAATATCCACCTCCTTCTTCAATTATTTCCCCAATACAAACAAGCACACCATCAACTCTTCAAGATGATGATTGGGGAATTTTAGACTTCATACCGACTTTCCCTAGTAAAAACAAAATCCTTGAATTTGAGACTCAATGCCCTTCTTTTGACACATCTATTGACATTGATTGCGCCTCTTCAAATTTCAATCCAATTTCACCTAAAATAAACCCTTATATTTTTTATATTCAAAACTTTTATGATGAACATGGTATAGGATGTGTGTAACAAATCATTAAAACCCATGAGAAATCTACATTACATTTTTCCAAAGAAACTCTAGGTTCCCAACCTTCCCACTTGTCCAATAAATCTATCAATTATTCTCCTAATTTCTCATCACAAAAAGAGCATATTTTGTTTGAGCTTTTAAATGCCAACTTAATAACTCTTCCTTTAAGAAACAAACACAAAAATAGAAAACACAAACAAGACAATTCTTCTATTTTTATGTATCATCAAATTCCTTCTCATAAGACTAATGAATGTTACAATTTGAAATGTAAAACTCAAGAATTCATTGATTGTGGTATGATTCAAATGACATGTAACAATGAATGACACCTTTTTCATGATCATTTTAAATAACATCTAAGTTCCTATTTTGTTGCTCCTCACTATGTGACATTCCTAGCCTATCCTTTGGGGGCTAATTGTCATTTATGATGATGCAATTTTAGGTGTAATGATACTTTGTGAGAAACATAATTGTCTTCCTTATTCCTTATCTCAACGCTTGGGGGGAAAGGGTACTATTTAACTCTCCTATACCAAGGATCCATTTATTCCCTTTGTTGAGTTGTGTCTTTTACAACGTGATATACTTTCTTGCATAGTTGTTTGTTTATGTAAAGATCTTCTCTTTTTTTAGGATATTTACATTTTGAGTTTACAACTTTTTCTTTGATAGAAAGTGCATATCTATTGTAAATGAACTTTCACTTGGGGAGCATAACGTGTTTTCCTTTTCCAAGTATTCATTTACCTACAAATAGGGAAGGTGTGTATTCTTGATTGTCCTTCCTCATTTTCTCTTCTTTTCCAAAAGATCTAATATCCCTTCGTTGACTTGTTTATTTTATAATATGGCATCCTTTCCTGCATGGATTTGTTTGTTTTACATAAGGATCTTCTCTTTTTCAGGAGATTTACATTCCGAGTTACAACCTTTTCCTTGCTTGAAAGCACATGTCTATTATAAAATATCTATCACTCAGAGTATATAATGGGTTATCTTTTCCCTTGCTCTACTCTGGGGGAAATGTTTCATTTCTCAATCTCTTCTTCCTTTCTAAGTATTCACTTTCTCTTAATTATGTGGTATTTTTTTGTCACATGATATCCTTTCTTGCATGGAGATTGTTTGTTTACATAAGGATATTCTCTTTTTCAAGAGATATACATCCCAAGTTACAACATTTTCCTTTCTTGGAAAGTGCATGTATATCCTAAACAAATACCGTTACTTGGGGGCTCATAATGTGTTATCCTTAATCAACAATCCCCTTTTCACCTATAAACGAGGGGCTAAAAGGGTGCATTATTGTTTTCCTCCCCCTCTTTGTCTTGAAGATGTTATCTTTGTTCAATAAATCCTCTTGAGGGTAGATGTCTTGTATCCAAGATCTCTTCCATTCAAGGGTCTCTTCCCACTTGTGGATATCCTTTCATGATTATCTATTCCTTGCCTAACAGGAGTTTTAACTCTTCGCTAAGGTTTTTACTATACATTGTTGATTTAAGGATATCTCCTTGTTGTTGGAATTAGATATCCTTGTTCTCTTTTGCTTATGATTCCACCATATTCTTATGTCACCGTCATAAGGAGGGGGCCATACATATGGTCGCCTCCTTGTATATTATGCAACCTTATTGATCTCTAAGGAGACTATGCTTTCCTTAGGGCTGATCATCTTTTGGTCCTTGGACTGACCTTTTTTATAGATCCATATGGAGACTATAATTTTCATGGGATTGGTCCCCTAAGCTTCCCCGTGTGCAAATTTTGTAAGCCGCCCCAAGCACACATTTTGTAGGCCACCCCATGCACAATTTCTGTAAGCCGCCCCATGCACAAAATTTCAAATCCACCCCATACAAAAAATTTAAAAGTCGGCCTGTCCATAATTCTTTCAAGGTAGAAATAGCTAGCATCTCATAGCTTGCTAGACCATCAATTCTCTCTCTCTCTCTCTCTCTCTCTCTCTCTCTCTCTCTCTCTCNCCCTCTCTCTCTCTCTCTCTCTCTCTCTCTCTCTCTCTCTCTCTCTCTCTCTCTCTCTCTCTCTCTCTCTCTCTCTCTCTCTCTCTCTCTCTCTGATGAGTGGAACTAGCATAATGCAAATTGCTAACCTTTCTACTCTTTCCTTCTCTTCTCTCCCATGGATCACCTAATATAACACAACTTTCTGTTATGTTTTAGGATAGCTGCAAATGTAATAACACTCCATGTTGTATGTTTTTTTCCAAATGCAACAATCTCTCTTTCATTTATATTTGGAATGAGGCTATGAGAGACATGTTCCTTCATGGGACATGTCTATTCATTATTATTTATAAGAAAGGACATGCCTCTTTGCATTAATTATAATTTAATCAGTCTTATAATGTTTCATCAATCAATTATTAATTTAGAATAATTTAATAATTTATTATTGAATATTAAATTTCATATGATTAATAATAATATAACATATATATTATATTATTATTGATCAACATATATTATATGTATTCTAATGATCATACGAGTGAAGCTACAAACATTAACACTCCCTCTTAGCTAGGGAGGATAAATCAATCCAATGTCAACACTCATATGACACTTGACAATATCAATCATATGATGTAAGCAATAAAAGCATCATCCTCGTGATGTAATCAATAGAAACATATTCCCAAGATGTGGATTGCCTCCATTGACGATTCTATCCACAAGCTCTCAGGTGGATTGCCTCCATCGACGATTCTATCAACAAGCTCTCAGGTGGATTTCCTCCATCAGTGAATCTATCCACAAGCTCTCAGGTAGATTGCCTCCATCGGTGATTCTATCCACAAGCTCTCAGGTGGATTCCCTCCATCGGCGATTCTATCCATAAGCTCTCAGTTGAATTGCCTCCATCAACGATTCTATCCACAAGCTCTCGTGTGGATTGCCTCCATCGGCGATTCTATCCACAAACTCACGAGCTTTAGAGTGGATTGCCTCCATCGACGATTGTATCCACAAGTTCCCAGGTGGATTGCCTCAATCGATGATTCTATCCACAAGCTTCTCAAGCTTTAATGTGGATTGCCTCAATCGGCGATTCTATCCTCAAGTTCTATCTATTATGATCTGTTTCAACCATCACAATATGTCTATCACACTAGAAGTTCAATGGTGTGTTTAAGGAACCGAATCCACCATGCAGGAAATCATCTATTGTGATATGTTTCAGCCATCACATGATGTCTATCACAATAGAAGGTCAAGTTATTGTAAGATCGTTACCTTCAATAATTATTACAAATATAAGTGGTAATCATTTGGAAGTCGTCACTTCCTCATGATGTACACAGGGGGCAGGCCCATTAAAAATATGGAGTCACACACATGACATCCATCATGCCTCAGCGTAGAGGGTGAAAATAAGTGATTTTACCTCAAACTTCTCTCACATAGAAGAACTCATTGAGTAGATATCAATCTGTTGATCATCCAAGATTGCTTAAACTAAACTGTCAGATTCCCTCTAAGTCTGATATCAATCTTCTTAGCTCCTTGTCCAAAGTTACCTCTGAAGAGTCAGACTCCCTCTGAAAACAATTTCTTGTACTTTCGTCCTGAAGGTATGTAAGAGAGAGATTAAAAATAGCTTATAAACTAAACTATCTCATACAAAAATACCAAAGATAGAAGCATACATGATTTTACTAGCCAATATTATAGCATAAATTTCAAACTCAATAATTTATATGCATTAACAAAACATGGAATAATTATCTTAAGTTTCAAATATTTCCTTTTGTAGGGTGAGCCCATATAGGAAATATCAACTCTCATTAAAATTTGAAGTTGTTTGCGGTGGACATGCTGCAGGAGATCATAATGTTGTTCATGCTAGCCATGTCCACAACCTTCATGCATAGTGAAAGCCTAGAGTGGATGATCACCATTTTCTCACTCTCCACTAAGGATGGTTCAAATGGAAATGTAACTTTGGTTATTATTCCTCCCACAATGTACAATTCCCACTCTTATATCATTGAACAATACTCATGTCTTCTTATGAAATGACTTGATTGCTCCAAGAGAGGTGACAATCTATAATCAATTATTTCTTTCTAGAAAGAGACACACTTCCTTGAATACATTCTTGTTTTTTTTAATGCTTGACCACGATCATAACAAATTGATATTTCTTTAATGAAAGTCGCTTTTAGGAATTTCATATAGACCTGTACACAGTTCATCATAACTTTTGAACCCCACACTTTCTCTCCAATCGCTCCAGTGAGATTCTTAAAAATGTGTTTGTTACCAACATATCCCAAATTCAGCAAAAGCCAACGGTGGATTTGTGAGATATGGTCCCTGTACTGAGTCTATATTTTCTGAGAAAGTCATGCATTCACCATCAACAAACTACTCTCTTATATTTGCAGTTTGGCTCTGATACCATGTTAAGTTTTAGGATAGCTGAAAATGTAATAGCATTCTATGTTGTATGTGTTTTCTGAATGCAACAATCTATCTTTCATTTATATTGGGAATGAGGCTAGGAGAGACATGTCCCTTCATGGGACATGTCTATTCATTATTATTTATAAGAAAGGACATGCATCTTCCCATTAATTATAATTTAATCAATCTTGTAATGTTTCATCAATCAATTATTAATTAAGAATAACATAATAATTTAATATTGAATATTAAATTTCATATGATTAATAATAATATAACATATATATTATATTATTATTAATCAACATATATTATATGTATTCTAATGATCATACGACTGAAGCTATAAACATTACCACTTTCTAGATTGTTGGATTCATGGTCTATCTTTTTCTTCTCATGCTCTCATATCTTTTCCATTGGCTTAGATCATGGAGTATTGTCTCTTCCTTTAGTCTATGCTCTTTTCCTTTCCATGCTACCATATATGCTCTTGCAATAGCTTTTTGAGTGTGATACTAGCGATTGAGACATTTGGTCCATCGAGGCCTCTTCAACTAGTTGACTTGGACTCTTAGCAAGCTTTAGGCTTTTGTCTTTATTTTATGTGTCCTTTCATGTAGATGTACAAGCTAAGATCCTTTGTTTGGGGGATAATTCCCTTAAACTTAGTGATGTCTTATCTCTTTGTAGTTTGTCAATGATCATTTATGTCTCATTATTCTCTTTCTTTCTCTTCTCTCTCATTTCCTTTATCATGAGCATGAGGTTGTATCATACTCCCACTAAAGTGGGGGCCAAATGTACCATAGTAAATTGTAAGCACTTGACATGTGTGTATGATTTCATGATTATTTAGCACCCACCTTAGTGTTTTTTCCATAATAGGACTTCATATGACACTTAATGGATGCCTAAATTCAAATATAGGTCCTTTTATCCTTTCAAATTTGTTTAAAATCAAGGTAAACCCTTATTTCTAAGTGTTCTCCTCTATTTTTCCTCCAATCCAATAATTTATTTCATCACCTATGCCCTATGTTACCATGATTTGTGGCCTTCGTGTTCTTTCTCGATCTCAAAATCAGTTGTACCTTGTAATATGACATCCCTTGATCATTCAGGACCTATGGTTCTATTTTGTGTCTCGATTGGGTGGAACATAACACCTAGGGTATTTTGTTCCCTGAGGTTTGGGCTAAAATTGGCACCGAGGCCTTGTATCGGTGATTTAGTTGAGTATTTGGATTTATAGTCAGCCCCCTTGAGTTTTAACCCCCATGATGTTTTGAGAGGTATATTAACCACTCTATCCAACCTTCTTCCTTGTTTTTATGTGTGCAAGTACATGTAGCGCAGTTGCCAGGAGTTGATTTGGCAAGCCTAGGATGTTTCAAGAAGACTGCAACTAGATTCGGGAAAAACACCTGGGTATAGAACACCCTAGGCTTCTTATTCCTAGGAACAATATGCCCAAGATATTTTGTACTTGGTAGATCACCTTCAAATTCACTATAGAGGTCGGTATAGTCTTTAGGATCCCTTTTCAAGTAATTTTTAGTTTGTCTTTTTTGAAACTATCAATATTTGCTTATTTAGCCCTCTAAATCATCTCAATCAATTCATTGTTGTGAAGGATCATTGACCTGCTTAGAGCTTAAGACCTTCTATTGGGACAATTTCCTTCCGATTGTGCATTAGGGAAAGGAGGAGCAATCTACCTTGCTTACCTTTTCTTATTGTATAGTTATGTTATTACTTTACTTGAATATCAATGAAATGAGGATATACTTGTGCGTTGTTGTGAGAGTTGGTGTACTTACCATATATGAACTTGTAAAAATAAAGATGCATTTCACTTTTTATACTTGGATTGTGTGATCTTGAACGATAAGTGAAGTAAAATTACAGGTATATTATTATCTTAATTTGAGAAAGATGATTGGTTTTAGTACATTGATGGCTAACATGTCTGAATTTTTTTTGTACACTAAAGAATATGTTGGATTGCTTAGAAAGAAGAGTTTCTTTATGTGTTATTGTAAGATAAGGTCAAATTTTTCTAGTTGTAAGAATATGTTTATGAGATGGATGTATATAAATGTGTTTGGATTGATTATTTTGTAAAGATTATTCTATATTTTCTGTGATATCGACTATGATGTTAAGCCTAATGTGTGATATGTTTATATATTAGCCTTGTGACTTCTAGGAGTAAGTTGATTTCTATGGGGGGGATGTAATACCCTTCCATGTGACTCTATTTATGTCAGGTGTTTATGACCTCTAATTGGTACGTGTGTGTGTGTGTTAGTAATGATGGTGATTTGATTCTAGCTTACTCACGATGATACTTGATGACATATTATGTTATCACCACTTGGTATTATGAGATCAGTGTTTATGTTCCTCGTGTTATAGGTTTATGATTATTTATATTTATATGATTTATTGATGTACTAACCCTACTAAAATTTTGATTACAATACATAGCTTATGTTATTACTTTATGTTGATCTGATTTAGCATGTTTGTATGATGAGGAACGAAGTCGTGTTCCTCACTTGTGAGGGCCACACGATGTTTTGATCCCCTTCATTGCCTGTCACTGTTTGATATGATATATATGTATATGTATATGCTTAATCTTTGTGATGCAGGTTTGCAAGTACCGAACATAGACTCCAACTAAATTGGCAGGTCTGAGTGTGCCTTTACATACTCGATGGTAGTTGAAAATAAAGATAACATTAAGGTCCAATCTGTCTTATCCTAGTGTTGCCTTGAGTCACTTGTTCAGGTTGTTAGGTAGACAACTTCATATTCTCTTTGAGCCTTTTTGTTTGTGGTTGGTTGAGCTTGTGATTGATCTGGTTGCCTTTTGGTCACTTGCATCATGAAATACTGCTTAATCAACTAGATTTAATTAATTAATAAAATTATCCTAATATAACGTAATTATGCTTAAAATATTGTTATATCATTAAGTATTATTATTAATATTAATTTGATATAATTATTAAATTACCTTAATATAATAATTAACGATGATTAAAATATATTCTATTAAATTATTAAACATCGATCATTAATATTAATATCATTTTGTTATCGATTTATTAGGTTAAAATATTATGTTAATTATAATTAGTTTAGCATTAATGATATTATGATGTTTGTGTTAAACTGTCAATTTAAGAAATAATAAAGGGTGTTTATAATAATTTTGTGTGATTTTTTTTAGAAAAATAAATATTCAGTTTATAACATTAAATGGACAATTAATGTGAAAATAATTAAAAGCTTTATTACATAATTAAAGTAATTATTTTATTCATTTGTCTTTTGGCTTTTCGTGAATGGATTTTTGTGAATGACTTTTCATTGTCATCTTTGGAACTGAGAAGGTTTTTCTTTCTGGCTATTTCTTGGGGGTTGTTTTGGTTTTTGAGGAGGATCAGAGAAAAATTTGTATGGATTTCGTTGCAATGGATTTGGAAATGGGAATCAAATTGGGAAAAGACGTATGTTCTTGGGGAATTGGATTGTTTGATCTCAAGTTTTTTATGGACTGGGAGTTGGGATTGTATGGTATGTTCATCTACTTCTTGATTCTTTATTTGCAGACTTGAGGTATGTATTGAAACCACATAATTGTAATGCATCATCTTATGCAATGAACATTCATGTTTATAAATCTGCAAAATATATTTGTGTTTGTTCTCTTCTTCCAGGTTGCTTCTTCCACGAAGTCTTGTCCTTTTTTATTAATTTATTTACATCCAATAGTCTGTAATTTATAACAAACCTTTTGGGGTTTGCTACGTTTCCCTTTGTTTGGGTACCATTTCCTTGATTCCCACGATCTTACCCACGGTTCATTCTTATATTTGTTATTTTCTCTTGTTTGGCATCCTTTCCCCAACCCTTTCTTGTCTATGGGTAATGAGTGGCAGTTGTATTTTGTCTTTTTTGAGGCATATGGATGTGATGCTTCATAATTCACTATGTTTTCAAATGGATTATGCTTTCAAACCCATTATGTTTTCAAACCCATTATATTAACAAGCCAATAATGCTTTGAAATGTCATAGGTTTTTTAATTGATTATGTTTTCAAGCCGTATATATTTCCAAACCAATTATGTTTTCAATTTGTATATGTTTCAAATTGATTACGACAAGTATGAAATTGACAAGCCTAAAATTTATAAATTAAAACATGTATGTATATAGGTTTTAGGAATCCATTTTCATATATTATATAGAGTTGTCATCTTTGCCACATTCCATTTCGTTGTTCAAAAGAAAATGTCTTTTATTCTTTCTTTGCCTTCTGTTTGGGCATTTCTTTTTATCCATGTTGGTATGTGTTTTATCTACTATTAACGTCACTTTAGAACCATGTGTATATTGTTGTTGCCTAGGCATAGTGCGTTGCATGTAATGCATTAGTTTTTGTGTGCTTTTCCTTGAAGTTGTTATCTAAAATGAGAGTTGTATATTGTTTCTTAACAACAACATAGGTGTTTATATTTATTTCTGAGATGTGCATATTTGACCTTACTAGTGAGGAGGTGTTACCTCATAATTATCACAAAATGAATCTTACCTCCGCGTTCTTGGTTTGTATGTCTATTAAAGGGCATTGTGTTGTTTCCTGGAAGGTGTCGATCCGTCTGTTCTTGGGGGACAATCTACATAGGTTTTTCTTTGTATTCTTTTAAATTAAAATTGCCTATGAATTGGATTTAAAATGTAGGTTAAGATGTAATTTTAAAAGTAGTTTAAAATATAGTTAATATATGTTTATTAATTTGTTTAAGCTGGAGATGTAAATTAAGTATGATGTAATGTAGTTTGTTTATTAGTAACAAGAAAGGTTGATTGCTCTTTCCATCATAGGGCTACATTGATTCAAGTTGTGATGAAAAATCTTTCCTTAAAAATAATCTATCATTGTTATTTATGTGTAGTGTATGGTCAAAATAAATATATATAGATATAATTGATCCTATATGGTTATGAATTAAATTAAGTTAAAGAGTTATAATTTGATTCTTGCATTGGTTCTTGGTTGATATTCTATTTGTTGATATTCATGTAGTAATTGTTAAAATAATATTCTCTACGATAAACCTAATATTCTATAAAATAAACAATTATATGATATTATTAATCTTGTAGTGTTAATTTTGTTCGTTGGAATTTCTTAGTCGTGATCATTTCTTATGTGGTAGATGGGTTTGGTGGTTAATGTTTGAGATTTCATTATAGTAACTAGAGGAGTCGTAGGACGCTATTGTGTTTTCGATTTTGATGAGGTATTATGTTGTCTTGTGGGGGGTTCATTGTTTTACGTTGTTTGGTGTTTTCATGCATTTGATGTCTTCATGGTACTATTGAGTTTTGACATTGGTTTGTGAAGTATTATTGTATTCCAGTGTATTAATGACGACCTTTGGTATTTATAAAATTGGATCAATATATTGTTACGATCTTGGAGTTGCGATGAAATGAGATATGGGATGTTTGATTTAAGTTTTGGAACCTAGAAGGGTTCTTGAGAGATTTCTATCATGATTCTTATATTAATTGATGTTGATATCCTTAATATGCTCAATGTTTTAGGATCCCGTTGATGATTTTGAGATCATTATGCTCCTATGTTTTCAGTTTTGTTGGGGATGGTTTTCTAGGAACATGATTAGGAGAGTGTCTTGGAATGGAGGTCGAGGCCCTAAGTGGCTACCGGGGTAACCCATTGTGGAGTTGTAATCAAGTGATAACATAATAAAATGAGTTGGGTTGTGATTAAACATTGATCAAGATAATTATGTTTCCTTAGCCATAGCCATGAGAAATCATGTGTGGACCATGGATGGGTTGGAGAAGGCCAAGATGCCTATGAGGCATTGAGCTAACAAATTGACTTCCTTTTCCTCATGAAAGGTTATCAGTAGGGATTGGGGTCTCGAGAGAGACTGCTAGGATAACCCGCGAAAGTTTGGAGCTATCTGATGAAACTCTCTTGTATGTGCCTTAGAATTCCCTTTAGTTTGCCTCGTGGTTTTCCTTTGGTATCTCACGGTATCCCTAGTGGTATCTCGTTTGTAAACCTTGTTGCATCTCTCATGTGTCCTTTATGTCAAGTTTTGGTTTTTCTTTGTGATGTTCCTATTATGTGTTGTAGCCTTGTCTTGTGTTTTCTTGTGTGGTGTGGGGCCTTCTGTCTATCTCCTATCTCGCTGGGGGTGGGCCTTAGGGTTCCACGTGGTTGGGTAGTAATGTCTTCCCTCCACTGAGGTTTAGAGATTGGTTCATGAGATTTTGGATGCACTTTGCATCTTAATTATACCTTTACTAAAGTTTCATGCTTCATGCGGACAAGCAACTTTTGTGTCATGTTATGTTATATCGATTAGTGACATTATAATTGTTTACTCTCTATAGAAATGGATGTAAATTTGTAACAGTAAAATGTATTAATGACTATTTGTAATGCATATTTGAGTTTTATAGATTGATGTGAGTATCGATTGTCATGATGTACTTATATGACATTATTTTTATGTATTGGTAACATTTTTATTTGAGGTTTAAAATGAATATATATTATTGATGTTAATCTTGTGCATTAATTCATAATTATTTAAGTGATATTATCATATGATGACATACTGCTTAGTAGCAATGTCAAGGAACCTAAGAGCATGTAGTGTAATGTTTTAATGTTCAGCATATACGCACAATGTTAATATTATACCACATAATTTAATTGGTTTCATTTGGTTTATCATTATGTTAAGTTAAAAATATTATTGTAGTTTTAAAAAAAATGTGTCATGTTCTTTAGCATTTATATGTTGTCCTCTTAGGTTCCTTGGTGGGGCATTACAATCCATGAGTGATTTTTGGGTGTCTTGAGCCACCTCTTTTCCTTTGTTATCCTTCTTTATTTTAGGTGTTCCTTTTTCTTTTCCTTGATCAGTATTAGCTTGTCCTGCATCTATTATGGCACCCCCAATATTGGGCAATGGGTCGACTCCACAAGTAGGCTTGAGACCTGAATATTTCTCTAGTGGTTGTTCATCTCTGTCTCTTGTAGGGTTTGATCGTAATGTTGTTTGTGCATCTATAACAGGGGTTGTTGGAGCTAGTGGAGGTGTGCTACTCTGACTAGATGTTTGTTGGCCCCTCGTTAATGTAGTCCCTTCACTTTCCCTCCTCTTCTCTGCTATCCACATTTTTTCCTTTGAATTATTGGTATTGTACTAACATCTAAATCATCCTCTTTAGGATTATCCCAGTTATTAGAATCTAAAGGTTGATCTTGTATTTGTGTGAAATGTAGGGGATCTATCACATCAGATTCATTATCTAAAATACTAGCTGAGTCACCTATCCGGGTTGTCGGGTAGACAACTTCAGATTCTCTTTGAGCCTTTTTATTTGTAGTTGGTTGAGCTTGTGATTGATCTGGTTGCTTTTTGGTCACTTGCATCATGATATAATGCTTAATCAACCGAATTTAATTAATTAATAAAATTATCCTAATATAACGTAATTATGATTAATATATTATTATATTATTTAGTATTATTAATAATATTAATTTGATATAATTATTAAATTATCTTAACATAATAATTAATGATGATTAAAATATATTTTATTGAATTATTAAACATCGATCATTAATGTGAATATCATTTTGTTATTAATTTATTAGGTTAAAAGATGATGTTAATTATAATTAGTTTAGCATTAATGATAATATGATGTTTTGTGTTAAACCAACAATTTAAGAAATAATAAAAGGTGTTTATAATACTTTTGTGTGATTTGTTTCAAAAAAAAAAATCTATTTATAATATTAAATGGATAATTAATGTGAAAAGAATGAAAAGCTCTATTACATAATTAAAGTTATTATTTTGTTTATTTATCTTTTAGCTTTTCGTGAATGGCTTTTCATTGTCATCTTTGGAACGGAAAGGTTTTTCTTTCTGGCTATTTCTTGGGGGTTGTTTTGGTTTTTAAGGAGGATCAGAGAAAATTGTTTATGAATTTCATTGGAATGGATTTGGAAATGGGAATCAAATTGGGAAAATACGTATGTGCTTGGGGAATTAGATTGTTTGATCTCAAGTTTTTTATGGATTGGGAGTTGGGATTGTATCGTATGTTATCTACTTCTTAATTCCCAATTTCCAGACTTGAGGTATGTATTGAAACCATATAATTGTAATAACATGTACTTCATTTTTAAAAATGGAGCGTGGTGGGCGGGAGAATTTTTGGAGGCAATGGTCACCTGCAACGTGATGAACAGAGGACCAAAACCAGTATGGTAGAGGTTTCTTTAGGAAACACACGGGTTTTGCCTATCAAACACAGTATGGGAAGACATGGCTTCTCAATAGGTGTCCTTAGTCAAGTTTCCAAACAAATACTCAGACTTTCAGAACATGGAAGGAGAACCCTAATCTACAATGGAAACCGAAACTGATCTGGAATGGTAGGAGGAGGGCAAATATGGACTCTAGGAAAATGCAGACAAAGGATTTTGTGAAGATCGGGAAACAATTTGATTTCAGGAAAATAGAGCACAAGTTCTACAAACCAAGCGACCAACAGTCAAAGGGAGTAGCGAGAAACCCTGAGGATCAAGGGAAACAACCCATGGAAAACATCAAGTATGAGACCATTTCAACCCTTAAAATTTTAGATGCCCATTGAAGGGAAGCAATTGTTTCTTTGAAAGAAAGGGCTTTCTTTTTTAAATGGTTAGGCCCTTGGCCATCTTTAACAAAAATAAGAGCCTGGTGCAAAGATGTTTGGGGACAAGGATGCCGACTTAAAACCCTAACTAATGGTTTCTACATGGAGATATGTTCAACAATGGAGGATAACGAGTGAATCCTCCAAAATGGGCCTTACTTGATAGAGGGAAGAGGCATCTACCTAAAGGATTGGGAAGTGAATTTCAACCCGCAAAATGAAAAAGTGAAAGAACACCCAGTGTGGCTAAGCCTACACAACCTGCCAGCAGAATATTGGGGAGAAGACACTCTCAGAAGAATAGGGAGTAGTATCGGCTCATTTATCAAAATGGAGGAAGTGATAAATGATAAAGATGCATCAATCCATCCATGAATTTTGATTAATCTACAGGAAAATAACCCAATCCCGGATACAATCACTTTGAGCACAAAAAATGGAGTATGGGGGAAAAAAATCACTTTCTGGAACCCAGAAGCAAATATAAACAAAGGCCAGCATGAGGGTTTTGAACCACCACGGAAAGAGAAAGGTTTAGCACAGGATTTGCTTCTAGATGCATTAGAAAAAGGACTCTAAATTAGGAAACAATAAAGTCTGAGCTAGCTGAATAATTTATTGTACGTAAGGCTTATGAGTCACCACTATGGCGAAAAGAGTTCAAAAGGGATTTGGAAGAGACTCTAATAGGAGAAGAAAAAGATGCTAAGGAAAGCGTGTCTACACAAGTGGTTAAATGCACACCCTTTTCACAATTTTTTGAGGTAGCTGAAACTGAACAAAGGCCTCCATCTCTGGAGATTCCTGTTTCCCACCATCAGAATGAAGTTAAACATGATGAAGCAGCTTTTCTAGTTGATGCTGAAGAGGTTTGTTGTGCGATCATCCAAGACACTCTGGATCGGAGCAACCCACCCATGGAGGAATCTGCAGAGAAACATCCAAACCAAGTAACAAGTGAAAATGATATTCAATTTATAGGAAATGTTGGCCCTAGTATAGCCACAAGGAATTTGAAGACGAATTTCAAGGAGATAGAAATGTCACCAATAAGAAACTTGAATAAATCCTTAGAAGAAGAAAATGAAAATGCGGAGGCCTCAGAGGAATGGAAATTAGAGTTTGAAGAATAGCTTGGGGAAAATGATGTCAACAATCTAGGCCTCTTTGAATCTTCGGGAGTCTTAGAGAAAAGATCAATTGGACAAACAACCTCATCCAGAAAAAAAACCAAACACTAGAATGAAAGGGAAAAGAGGGGCAAAGTGTACAAGGGAGAAGTTGAAAATAACAGGAAATGTTGCTGACCAAACCAAAATTTTGAGATCAGGAAATGGCCATGCCACTTCCCGAGAGCAATTAAAACCTTATCGTGGAATGTCAGGGGCTGCAATGCCCCTGACAAGATTTATTTGATAAATCGTTGTCTTGATCAAATGAAACCGGACCTAGTGTTGCTACAAGAGATTAAGATAAAAATTGAGGATAGAGATTTTTTTAGGAAAAAGTTTGGAAGATGGAAGTGTGAACTGGTGGGTGTGTAGGGAGCTTCTAGTGGTATGGGGATTCTCTAAAATGAAGGGACTGTAGATGTCACAGTTATACAAAGTGATCAATATTGGCAACAACTGAGAGTGTGTGTGAAACACCTCCATTGTTTCATTTCCTTTTTCAACATTTATGGCCCAAACAACATGGCACATAAAAGGATGATATGGAAAACACTAACAGGGATCCTGGAGAATATGGATGATGAGGTAGTCGCTTTGGGAGGGGATTTTAATGAAATCCTTACACCTGAAGACAAAAGAGGAGGTAAAGAATGGAATGATGAAATCCAAAGGGACTTTAGCTCCTTTGTAACGGGGTGTGGGTGAAGGCATTATATTTTTCCATTAGTATACTTAAGGAAAAACATGATTTGCACCATCAGTTTAATCCACACCGATAGACAAGGCACAACACCACCCGACGATAAGGTTACTCGATAAACATTGTTAAGTGTTATCCGATGACAAAAAGGTTAAAGGAAACCCAACGAGTAACAACAATGCAACCTGACGGAACAACATAGAGAGGAACCTGACAGACAAAGGGAACCTGACAAATAGTTCAAACAAAGGAACGCCAACAAACTTCAAGTTCAACCCGACGACCAAGAACCGACAGTCAGTTACATCGCACAAAAAGTGGATCTGACTTTCCATGTCATATAAATCATTGAAGTTGTATTTATAGCTTCTTGATTTACTTTTAAATCCATTATGTGCAGAGGAAGCAATGTATTTATTATTGTTTTAATTAGTTTTATTGATTTAAAACATGCAAACTAAAGATCAAGGTAAAGTTGTAAACCTTGGATCTAAGAGTTAACATTGTAATGCGTGATTCCAAGATAGGTCAAATACTTGTATAAATAGGTGCTCAATCCATTTGAGAAAATTTGTTGTTCAATGAAGATAGTAGTCATGGAGAGAAACTAAAGACCAAATAAGAGAATTCATGCAGAAGGACAGAAAAAGAATCAAGTCAATTTCAAGAATAGAACAGAGGCTACCGACGAGCAAAGAAAAGGTATTCATCAATCAACTAAGGTGATATTATTATTTCTTGAGAGCTTTAATGGATCTGTAATCAGCAATTGTAGATTGTATGCAGTCAGGTCAACATTTGTACTCATTCTAACAAGTGTATTACACTAATGAAATCCTTTCAAGAAAGGTGGGCTTAACCGTCCTATTGTAAAATCTCATAACTGAGTGCACACTTAAATTAATGTTGCTAAAGCTCTTAACATAGTAGATCTTAACATGTCTCCACCTTAATACTCCTAACAGGGTAGATCATCAGAAGTGATCAAATTGTAAGCCTTAACCAGCTCCCTTCCATCCTGCAGATAGTGAAGTTTTGTGGGTGCCATCCCCAGTGCACTTTTTACTTCCTAACAGGAGTTTTCTACGATACCATATCTTGTGTTATGTGTTTATCATTTTCACGAATGTTTCTATGAATGCTGCAAACCATTAAAGATTATGAATGAAAAATACATACATAAGAAATAACATCAGTAATGGTCAGTAATGCAGTAATGTATGATTACTAATAATGAATTAGGAAAGGTGTTAAAAGTTTTAGAGGTACTGATTCACCCCTCCCCTCTCAGTACTACTTCCCATTAATTCCAATAATTGGTATCAGAGCTAAGTCTCTTCTTGGAAAGCTTAAAGGCTTAAGAGCAAAG
>MU227443.1:1394203-1433214 GCA_018584345.1 Thuja plicata
GAAATAGAAAGAACACTTGCTATTGATGACAGAAGGAAGATTACAGAGAAACTACAAGAAAAGGAATTGGAAATTCAAAGACATGCTGAGCATCACCATGATCTCACAAATCAGATTATTCTTATGATTCAAGAAGCAAACAAAATAAATGTGGAGCTCATTGAGAGAATACAGATTATCGGTGAACTAAGAGAAGAAAATAAAAAGCTAAAACATGAGGTTCGAATTCAGCAACAACATAATGAGATTATCAGAAAGGCTGAAGAGAGCAATAAAAGAATGGATGAATTTCTTGAAGGACAACGAAGAGTCAACAACAACAACGGTATAGGCTTTACCGAAAATGGAGAATCATCAAATCAAGCAAACTCAAAGAATGTCTATGAAAATCCGAGACCAAGAAAGCTAACATGCAAACACTATGGAAAGCAAGGGCACACATCAAATGTATGTCGAGGTAAAATGAAAGGTATTCCTAAATCTACACCTACATTCATAGGATTCTGTTATAAATGTAACAAGAAAGGACATAAGGCTTATGAATGCAAGACTAAGATAGAGCTGCCAAAGAAGGAAACCTACATGGACAAATATTGTCCTACATGCAAGATCAATGGTCACACATCTGAAGAACGCTGGAAAAAGAAAAAGCAAGCATGGAAGCCTAAAGGTCAAAAGATTCCTTATCAACCAAAGAGAATAGGTAAGCAATATACATGGGATTACAATATATGGACAAACTGTACATCATGTGGTAGATATGGTCACATTGCTACAAACTGCATGAGAGCATGGACCAAAAGGTCTAGAGGCTAGACAAACCCCAGAATGGCATGCTTGCCTTGTCATAAAGTTGGTCACCTCAAGAAAGATTGCAAAGACCGATTGATAGAGATAAGCACATATCCCAATGGAAACACCAATGAAGATATCCGGAGGGCAAGAGACAAAATGTGGATAAAATATTCAGGCAATGATGAAGCTAGGCCAAGCAATGCAAATGATGACACCCCATCCAATGGATCTGGTGACATCACCACCACCACTTAAGCTGAACAAGT
Organism: Thuja plicata; assembly: GCA_018584345.1. NCBI lineage: Eukaryota > Viridiplantae > Streptophyta > Pinopsida > Cupressales > Cupressaceae > Thuja > Thuja plicata. The sequence continues at coordinate 1,395,265 of MU227443.1, forward strand.
AAGTATGGAACTGCACTATACGAATTCATATTTTGCATCAGTTCCATTAGAAAATTGATAGATATTCAAAATATGCATGAATAAAGATGCATATTATGTTACTTGTTACAATTCTGAGAAATCAACCCCATCGGTATACGCATACCAAAAATCATCGGTGAAAAAAGAAGATAAGTTGTTCTACACTTACCGGAGATTTTCGGTTAACACACAAAGTGACTAAGTTGCCAATATAACCTGACACTCGTCGGTAAGAAAGGAAAGTTAAAAGTTGTCACTATAGAATATTGATATTCATCGGTACAAGAAACATTGTTAACAACTGTCCCGGACAACTCAAATTCACCGATGATGTTTCAGAAAGTCTTCCCGACAAAACCCATCTTCTTATCCCGACAAATTTGTTGAGCATTCATTACAAAGACTTAGGGAAAAAAGTCTATAAAAAGTCGACGGGACAACTTCATTTTTCACCTACGATTTGAAGAGAAAGAAGAGTGAAAGACAGAGCAATTAAAGAGAAGAAAGTAGAGTGTCCTCAGATCAATCTAAGCACACAACAAATAGATCTTTCACCACCATTGCGAATTGAAGTAAGTATTAAAGGCATCGAAAGATCTCTGTCGTCATTTTTCAAGAAAGCCCTAAATTTCCAGAATACGCTAAAACTTGAAAAATGATGGCAACCACCTCAAGAACTGCTAAAATCAAGAATGATAAGAGGAATGTGGTTAAGTTTATCAAGGAAAGTACATGTGTAGAGCCCAAGTATAAGATCTGCCCGAAAATTGCATCAAAACCCGATGAGACCGACGCGTCTTCAAAAATCCCACCTAGGGTTTTGCTCATAGAAGATGTTAGGTCTTATATTCACTGCAAGATTGCAGAGCTAGGTGATCTTGAAATGAATGAAGCCTTTAAGAAGCTTTGTGATGCCGAAGGGAAACTAAAGGAAGAACACAAACACTTGGAAGTCAAAGGGTTAACTAATGCCCTACATTTCCTGAGGGAATTCAAAACAGAATGGATAAGGTTAGTCTTGAGCAGAATGCATGAAAAGAAGCTATGGCTAGACCAACCCAAGAAAATAACCAAGGATGTTCTTCATGTTGTCATTGGTTATCCAATAATAGACAAACCTAGGGCACACAAGCATCCATCCATGAAAGAAGTTGAAAAACTCACCAATGCAGAAGGAGACAATAGAGGTCTCAAAGTGAACACAATCACCGACGAAGAACTAAAATTTGGTGCATGTGTAGTTGGGTATAAAAAATTTCAAGCTAGCAGATTGAACAATATTTCTGCAACAACAATAAGCACAACCTACAAGATAGTGACCAAAGGAATTTAGATGGATCTGTGTGAGATCCTACTAAAACAACTTGATGAGAACATGAACACAATCAGGTCTACAAAGACCAACACATGTAAGTTCGGCTCACTTATCATGTGTATCTTTTTCTATTAAGTCACTAGGAGACAATTTTGAGTTTGTTATGTCTTCCTACTTCCTTGAGTTCAAGGAAAAGATGATGGAAAGGACTATGATTCCTGAACAACTTGTAGAAAAACATAAAGATGAATATGTTTTATGGTGGACACAGATTTCACCCATATCAAACTAGTTGTACCAAGGACAACTTGGTTAGCACCAATGGATTATGATTTCAATATTGATCAAGCTACAAGTGCAATTGAGGCATTAATAAATGAGCCCATTGATGGAAAACAACCAAGGTTTGGAACATATGAAGAGGCCAAATCAAAGATAAAACAAGGTCTAGAAATCAAAAAGACTATAAACAAAAAGGATAAAATGGTTAAGAATCTCAAGAATATTCTATTGGTAACAGATGATGAACAAGAACAACCAGAGACAACTGATGAACAGGGCACCATCGATGAGGGACATGAAGAAAAGAAATCAGATTATGAGGAGATTGAATCTAATACACCTCCACCTCCACCTCCTGCAAAGAAGCAGAGGACAAGGAGTCAAACTGTTGCAACTGATACAACACCCCTTAAGAAAGGTCAAGTAAGGACCTACATAAGGAAGCAACTAGCTAAGAGAACAAGGAAATAGCCTGTGAAAACAACACCTCCAAAGAAGAGGAAAAGGTTGGTTAGGACAAAGGCTGACATAGAAGACACTTAAGATGATGAGCCTGATGTAGAAAACAAGAACTACAGGAATCAAGCAATTGACGAAGCTGTCAAATCCATTGCTACACATGGTACAATGACTGATAAGAAAATAAGACAATGTGATACAAAACCCAGAGGACCAGAATAAGATACAAGAGGCAGTTATAAATTCAATGATCAAGAACAAATATGCACCTGCAAAATTTGTCAGTCAAATACCTCAAGAGATAGGTAAAAGGGTATATCAACAATGGTCATATGCTCTGCAAACCGAGAGAGAAGCAAGGGAGAGAGTGCTAGTGACACTTATGCCTCCCGAATCCAAAGTTGAAGAGATCAAAGAAATACTCAAGAAGCACTCAAGTAAATTTGTAGCCAAAATAGGGGCATACAAAGTATTAGAGAACAAATTCATAGAGCTGGAAAAAATGACTGAAACTAAATGGATACAACTTCTGGATCTACCGACAAAGTCAACAAGTGGTGAGAATCAATTACTTCTCACCAACACACCTCGTTGAGAGGAGACATACAATGCAAGTCCTCAACACATTGCTCTAGACAATATTGAAAGTGATAATGAGCCTATAAATGTAGACACAGTCATGGATGATATCATCCAAGATATCACTAACTATGACTCTAACAAAGATCCGCAAAAGAAAGGTGATGTCATATTTATCATACTTAAGGATCAAAGAAAGAAGCAAGGATTGCAGACATCAGATGCTCCAACAATAAATTTTGCTGATGAACAAGTGCAGGACACTTCAATCATGGACTTCAAAGAACTAGACCCTGCAGACCAAGTGTAAAAAGATGAGGATGTCAATGCTCCAAAAGATAAAAGCGACGAGCAGGACACCACTCTGAATACATCCCAAACAACCACTCAAAGAAATATGCCTGTACTAATGAAGGCAATAAATATTCTAGAGGTTAATGATGGATCTGCAGCAGAGGACACACGCACACTTGAGGACAAGGGTGATGTTGAAGCAAAAGATACAACTACAGAGAAAGATACAACCGATGATCAGAAAGACACATCTATTGATCAAAATAAGGAGGAAAATCAAAAGGAAAAAGTGGACACACAAACAGAGAAAGGTGAAGAAGCAAAGAAAGATGAGAAGGAGAAACAATCAAAAGAAAAATTTATAGAGACACCCAAGGTTGAAGGAGAGATGTCTTCACAAAACTGACAGGTGCCACCTGAGTAGAAAACACAAGAAGCGTCTTTGAAAAGGCCTTCACCAACCACTTCAGAGAGAACAAATGAACTAGCTATGGTAGTTCATACATCTGCATCCCCACAAATCTCAAAGAAGAAGAAAGGAAAGAATAAGAATCCGGTAACTCTGGATGAAGTCATTGAGATTCCAGTTTGTGATCCAAGGGCATTGGATCCAACTGCATTAACAAAGTATGCCAAGCTCTGTGAGAGAAAATCTATTCAAGACAAACTAAAGAGAGCAGCAAAAGAGGCCAAGGTACTAGAAGTAACAAGAGGGATACTTCAACATATTGTACCTGATATAGATATTGATAAAAAAGCTCCAATGCTTGATCAATTGGTAATACTCACAGATGTAATAACATCTCAAAATATTGATGCTGAGAAGGTTATGGAAGAGAGACTTGAACAAAAGTATGAGTTTAAGCTAGCCGAGAAAATAATCCAAGAAGTGGCATTGAAAAAGGTTAAGCTATCTAAATTAGTAAGTACAATTGATCCAATCATATCAGAAGCTATTACCTTAATACATAAATTGTGCACTTTACATCAACTCACTTAGGAGTATACCGACAAGATAGTGAAAATTGATGCTGATCTTAAGTCCAGTGCACAAAGTCTCACCAACACCGAAGTAGCACTTAAATTACACTATGAAAAAGTCATACAGGCTAGGAAATAGAGACAGGACATACAGTTTGCAGAGATGAAGTACAGAGATGAGGTAAATGAGCTCCAAGCTAAGCTCTTATCGACAGTTACACTCCTGCAACAACATGTGACACAGGCAAATACACTAATTGCCACCCCAAAAATGTCTGTCTTAGACAACATTTATGATATGCACACGAGGCTAGAGTTACACCACATTGCTCTAGAACAACTGAAAGAAAAATGGGAGAAAATGCTCGAAGATATCAAGGCAACCCACTCAAATATATTTGAAACATTGTAAGTTACACATTTTTGTCACAATTTTGACATATTATAAGTTGTACATTTTTGTCATAAGTATTAAAGAAAGGGGGAAATTGATATGTTCACTCACCTCAATTAAAAGGAGGAAACAATATGTATAGTAAAAGAAAAAATAAAATACAAGGAGAAAATAATATGTACATACATAACAAAGAACAAAGAATGTATAGTATACATGCACATATACTTATACTATACTGATGCATATAGTTAGGGGGAGTCATATGATGACAAGGATACAAACATGGTGTTCATACAAAACACTTTAGTATTATGCACATATCAGTTTTTGATACTAATGTCAAAGAGGGAGATTGAAGGCATTATATTTTGCCATTAGTATACTTAAGGAAAAACATGATCTGCACCATCAGTTTACTCCACATCGACGGGCAGGGCACAACACCACCCAACAATAAGGTTACCTGATAAACACTGTTAAGTGTTATCCAATGACAACAAGGTTAAAGGAAACTCGACGAGTAACAACAGTGCAACCCGACAAAACAACACAAAGAGGAACCCGACAGACAAAGGGAACCCAATGAACAGTTCAAACAAAGGAACGCCCACAGACTTCAAGTTCAACCTGACGACCAAGAATCGACAACCAGTTACATCTCGCAAAAATTGGATCTGACTTTCCACGTCAGATAAATCACTGAAGTTGTATTTATAGCTTCTTGATTTAATTTTAATCCATTATGTGCGGAGGAAGCAATGTATTTATTATTGTTTTAATTAGATTTACTGATTTAAAATATGCAAACTAAAGATCAAGGTCAAGTTGTAAACCTTGGATCTAAGAGTTAACATTGTAATGCGTGATTCCAAGATAGGTCAAATACTTGTATAAATAGGTGCTCAATCCATTTGAAAAAAGTTGTTATTCAATGAAGATAGTAGCCACATAGAGCAACTAAAGACCAAACAAGAGAATTCATGTAGAAGGACAGAAAAAGAATCAAGTCAGTTTCAAGAACAAAATAGAGGCTACCGACGAGCAGAGAAAAGGTATTCATCAATCAGTTAAGGTGATATTATTATTCTTAGAGCTTTAATGGATCTGTAATCAGCAATTGTAGATTGTATGCAGTCAGGTCAACATTTGTACTCATTCTAACAAGTGTAGTACACTAATGGAATCCTTTCAAGAAAGGTGGGCTTAACCGTCCTATTGTAAAATCTCATAACTGAGTGCACACTTAAATCAATGTTTCTAAAGCTCTTAACAGAGTAGATCTTAACAGGTCTCCACCTTAATACTCCTAATAGGGTAAATCATCAAAAGTGATAAAATTTTAAGCCTTAACTGGCTCTCTTCCATCTGCAGATAGTGAATTTTTGTGGGTGCCATCCCCACCGTAGTTTTTACTTCTTAACAGGAGTTTTTTGCGATACCATATAGTGTGTTGTGTGTTTATCATTTTCATGAATGTTTCTATGAATGCTGCAAACCATTAAAGACTGTGAATGAACAATATATACATAAGAAAGAATAACAGTAATGGTCGGTAATGCAGTAATGTATGATTACTAAAAATGAATTAGGAAAGGTGTTAAAAGTTTTAGAGGTACTGATTCACCCCTCCCCTCTCAGTACTACTTCCCATTAATTCCAATAGTGGGATGATGGAAATACCCTTCAAAAAAGGTGACTTTACTTGGACAAACAGAAGGGAAGGCTTCCTGAACATTGCAGAGAAACTTGACCATTTCTTTATAGGTGGAAATTGGGCAGACACTGACTGGTCATGTGATGCTGAGACCCTCCATTTCCAAGGCTCGGATCACTTTCAAATTAGCTTGAGGATACAACATGAGGAAACCCTGGATAAAATTTCCTTCAAATTTGAGGCTATGTGGTTCACATCCAAAGGCTTCAGTGATCTAATTGAGGGATGGTGGTCACAGGCCCCAAGGAGATCAGGTAACAAAGCTTTTATTTTCTTCAAAAAATTGCAATTTCTAAAAGATAAGCTAGAGGCATGGAATAGAACACACTTTAAAAATATTTTTGCTGAAAAAAAATATGGAGGCAAAACTAACAACTTTAAGTTTAAGAGTGATTGAGAAAGGAATGGAGGAGGCTGATTTTAGGGAGGAAAAAAGATTACAACAGGAACTGGGTGATCTACTGCATAAGGAAGAAATTTTGTGGAAGCAGAAGTCTTGAGATACATGGCTTAAGGAGGGTGACCTCAATACAATTTTTTTTCATAACTCACTAAAACAACAAAGAGCCTACAACAAGATTTTTAGCGTTCAAAATGATCAAGGTATTGAGGTGCGGGACAAAGATTTGATCAATGAAGAGGCAATGTCATTCTTCTCAAAATAGAAAATGGTAGACAATAATGACTGTCACCTATATGATAGAGTCTTAGATGTTATCCCAATGGCGGTGTGTAAAGAGAAGAATAAGAATCTACTAGCCCCGGTCTCTTTGGAGGAAGTTAAAAAAGCATTGATGGGCTTAGGGGGGGATAAAGCACCCGGACCTGATGGTTTCCCAACAATGGTTTTTCAGAAATTATGGCATATTTTTGGACAAGATCTATGGGAAGTAGTGGAAGAATCAAGAGAGGGAGGTTTCAGTTTAAAAGACCTAAACACAACATTTATAGCTCTGATTCCAAAGTGGGATCCAAAAGCAAATTTTGAAGACTTCAGACCGATTGCATTGTGTAATACTGTATAAAAGATAATTGCAAAGCTGATTGCTAATAGACTTAAATTGGTTTTAAACTCAGTGATCTCAGAGGAACAAAGTGGTTTCTCCGTGGGACGATCAATTTTTGAAGGAGTGGTGATAGCACATGAGGCAATACACTCAATTAGGACTTCAAAGAATCAGAATATGACGGTCAAATTAGATATAAAAAATATTATGATGAGGTTGACAGAAAATTTTTAATTGCAAAGTTGAGTAGATCTGGATTTGGACAAGATTGGATCAAATGGGTAAAGACTTGCATTGAAACCCCAAGATTCTCAGTGTTGATAAATGATAGTCCACAAGGTTTTTTTGCATAGGACAAGGGCATCAGACAAGGGGATCCCTCTCCCCGTTTCTGTTCATTATAATGGTGGAAGCCCTAGGTAGGTTAATCACAAATAAGCAAGAAAATGGAACATGGAAGGGCATTCAGATTGCAGAGGGAGTGGAGAACCTATCACACATTCAATTTGTGGATGATACCTTCTTAGGAGGTGAAGCCTCTGAATAAGAGGCCATAATAATGAAAGAGACCCTAGACATATATGGGAGGGTTTCAGGGTAGCTGATTAACTGGAAGAAATCTGAGATTTTCTTCTTCAATACCCCAATGCACATACAAACCAGGATCAACAAAATATTAGGGATGAAAATGGGACTCCTATCGGGAAGATATCTTGGCATCCCCCTTTTCAATGGAAGAAATAAGGTAGAGTTTTGGAAGGACCTAATGAAGAAATTTTTAAAGAAGATGGATGGATGGAAGGGTAGATGGTTATCCTCAGCTGAGAGGATTATGATGCTATAAACCATGATCTCAGCCATGTTGGTATATTCCATGATGTGCATAAATATTCCCAAGAAAGTGGTTAAGATAATGGAATAAAAAATGAGGAGATTTTTCTGGTGTGGTGCAAAAGAGGAAGATAAAATTCCACTAGTAGCATGGGAAAGGATTTGTAAACCAAAATCTCAAGGAGGAGCAGGTATTAGAAATTGGAAAATTATGAATAAAGCACTTGGTGCAAAACTAATCCGAAGTGTGTATAGAAACACCAACCTTAATTGGGCAAGAATCCTACAAGCCAAATATTTGGACTCAACAGAGAGTTCAAGAATACTCACTATTAGAGATCCCCCTCAAGGGTCGGCTATATAGAATTTCATGATGTCATGTCATCCAGTTATCACAAAACATATCACATGGCAACTCTAAGATGGACACTTTGCCCTTTTCTGGGAGACTCCTGGGAAGGACATAAGGCGTTAGGGGAGGACAAAGAAATGTTGTTTTTACAGAACTACTTCCAAACACATTGGGGCAGGAAAGTGAGGGACTACATGGAATATAAAACAACTAATGAAGGCGAAAAGTGGGACTGGAAAAGGATAGAAAATGAAGACTTACCCCAAGAGCAAAAGGACAAGATGAGGGAGATTTTCAGAAATAGGGAAGCCACTTTAATTGAAAATAGAGACAAAATAAGATGGTGTGGATCCCTCTCAAGGGAATATTCAGTAAATATAGGTTACAAATTGTTGGAAAATGTAACTGAACCACAATTCATTTCAAATGACCTCGGATGGAGCAAGGATATCCTATCGAAGGCTGGGGTGTTTACTTGGCTTGTATGCAAGGGTAGAATCCTAACTAGAGAAAGGAGGAATAAACTTGGCTTTAGTGGCCCTACACGCTATGCACTGTGTGAAAATAGTGAAGAAAATGCAGATCACGTGTTGCTACAATGTGAATTTGCAACATCTTGTTGGAATTTTGTCCAAAATAAACTAAGATGGCTAGGTCTGAGAGCTAACACTATTTCTAAGGTTTTTGAAGGTTGGCCTAGGGACAAGAGGAAGTCCACACTTTCAAATATATTGAAGATTGTTCCATCCATGGTTGTATGGGAGATTTGGAAGGAGCGAAACAGGAGGATTTTTAGAGGAGAAAAGGAATCACAAAACAAGTTTCTGAATAGATTGCAACATGATATCGAGGAAGTTGTTAGCACTTCAGCTTCAAGGAAACAATTTTTAAGAATTCCTTACACAAAGGAGGATAGGAACATTCAAATGAGATGGCCTGGTGTAAGGTTTAGTTCACCAGCAGGAGCCCTAGTGACTAGAAGAAAGAAATTGAAAACAGAAAGTATTAAATGGCAGCCCCCGGAGGTAGGATGGATAAAATAAAATTTTGACGGTGCAACCAGAAATAACCTAGGACTGAGTGGAATTGGGGTTATTTTTAGGAATGCAGATGGAAAGACTCTTCTCAAAGCAACTAAAAGATGTAGGGATGGCACCAACAACAGGGTTGAAATTCAGGCAGCGCTACGAGTAGTAAGACTGGAAAAATAGAAAGACATAAAAAAGTTGCATCTGGAGGGTGATTCCTTGCTTGTTGTGCAAGAAATTACTAATTTATCCATAAATGTTTGGCACCTAGAAAAATACACTGATACAATAAAAAATTGCTGGCAACTTTTGAAGATTTTAAAGTAACCCACATAAAGAGGGAAGGAAATTTGGAAGCCAACTTTCTCTCCAAAAGGGCTCTAGAGTTAACAAAGGTAAATGAATTATGGACTGATGATCCACCCTCATCACTAAATTGAAAGTTATGAGGATAGTAAGATGACACAAGGTAATTGATGATGTCAGGCCCCAATGATATGTAAATCTTTTTAAGATTTTCTCCTCATCATAAATACAAAGGAATGTAACGCACAACACATGGGATGGTGTATAAATGATTTCAAATGATGGCAGAGGAGGTAATGCTAGGGTGGTGAAGTGTGCAAAGACTATCAAACTGTGTGCCCATGTCTTAAAAGGACGATATGCATTTATTTCAAAACACTGGATTTTGATTAAATAAACGATGACAAGATGTCCCAACCTATTTTGGGAAAGTGTTTGGAAAGAAAAGTCCTATTTTTTTCGAAATTTGCAGAAGAAAGTCGCTGTGAACAATGGAGCCCAGTTTTACATTCACAACTAAGCGACAACAGAAAGACATCTTGGGACCAGTGGAGGATAGAAGGGTGAAATTATTGATCAAATGCCCCTCAGCGGAGATCATTGAAGCTTTCCAGCAGACCCTAGGGCTGTTATTTTATGGAGCTACTCACAGGTGGAAGCTGCAAGTTGATATTGCAACAATGATAATGGCGTGGGGTCTAGAACTGGGAGAACATGAAAAGGTGGTGGAGAGGGTGATGAAGTCTCTTTTTGAGGTTGACCTAATTCCCAACATTGATCAGTTGTTGGAATGGGCCCATCCAGGATGGGCTTTCGACTACAGTGAATGTTATGAGGACGAGGATGAAGGAATTACGAAATAAATTATTCCTTTCATGAGCTGGCCGACATGGATAGACAAAGGAAATCACTTGAGGGAAAGAAGGATAGGTTGGGAGAAACTGAAAGAAGGCATCAGAAACTACATGACAAACCGCAGAGGGCCGATTGTGCATGTCTTCTTTCCAAAGAAAGGCAGGACTTTGCGAGGGCAGAAGAGATTGAGGGTAAGAAAACTCAATTGCTAAATCTGCAATTAGGAAACAAAATTTTGGTTTTTTGTGGCAGTTTGGGGGATTTGATGGACGCACATTATAACCTGGAACACAACGTGAAGAATGGAGGAGGCAGAACCGAACCTAGGGCCTGGCTGTCTTTTGGTATTTTGACATCAAATTTTCATTGTAAACACGATGGTTGGAGGATTCTTACCGAATATAGCACCAATTGTAAGGCCACCAAGAAACGGGTGACTAAAACCCCTAACGTGGGTCTAGAACAAGTTACAGAATGGAGGCCGAGAGAGTTTTGTAAAAAACCAGTAGAAGGAAGATCATATAGGTTACATCGAACGTGGTTTTTACTGATAATTGTAATGTTTGATGGGTTGTGGGTGTGTTGTTTCAAGAATTTTAAGTTGTAACAGGGTTTACTTTATGAAGTTGAAAAGAGCTTAAATATGTAATGTTTATTTATATTAATAAAATAATACACTTTTACTGACCAAAAAAAATGAAACCATATAATTCTAATGCATCATCTTATGCAATGAACATTTGTGTTTTTAAATCTGCAATAAATCTTTTCTTTTGTTCTCTTATTTCGGGTTGCTTCTTCCATGAAGTCTCGTCCTTCTTTATTAATTTATTTACATCTAATAGTCTGTAATTTATAACAAACCTTTTGGAGTTTGTTACATTCCCTTTGTTTGGGTACCATTTCCTTAATTCCCAAGATTTTACCCATAGTTTATTCTTATGTTTGTTATTTTTAGTTTATTCTTATGTTTGTTATTTTCTCTTGTTTGACATCCTCTCCCCAACCCTTTCTTGTCTATGGGTAATGAGTTGCAGTTGTACTTTGTTGTTTTTGAGGCATATGGATGTGATGCTTCATAATTCACTATGTTTTCAAATGAATTATGCTTTCAAACCCATTATGTTTTCAAAAGGATTATGTTTGCAAACCCATTATGTTTTCAAACCCATTATATTAACAAGCCAATAATGCTTTGAAATGTCATAGATTTTTTAATTGATTATGTTTTCAAGCCGTATCTATTTCCAAACCAATTGTGTTTTCAATTTGTATATGTTTCAAACTGATTCGACAAGTATGAAATTGACAAGCCTAAAATTTATAAATTAAAATATGTATGTATATAGGTTTTAGGAATCCATTTTTATATATTATATAGAGTTGTCTTCTTTGCCACATTTTATTTGGTTGTTCAAAAGCAAATGTCTTTTATTCTCTCTTTGTCTTCTGTTTAGGCATTTCTTTTTATCCATGTTGGTATGTGTTTTATCTACTATTAACGTCACTTTAGAACAATGTGTATATTGTTGCTGCTTAGGCATAGTGTGTTGCATGTAATGCTTTGGTTCTTGTGTGCGTTTCCTTGAAGTTGTTATCTAAAATGAGAGTTGTATATTGTTTCTTAACAACAATATAGGTGTTTCTATTTATTTATGTGATGTGCATATTTGCCCTGACTATTGGGGAGGTGTTACCTCATAATTATCACAAAATGAATCTTACCTTTGTGTTCTTGGTTTGTATGTCTATTAAAGTGCATTGTGTTGCTGCCTGGAAGGTGTCGGTCTATTTGTTCCTGGGGGACAATCTACACAAGTTTTTTTGTTTTTTTTTTTAAATATTTTTTTGACTATGAATTGGATTTAAAATGTAGGTTAAGATGTAATTTTAAAAGTAGTTTAAAATATAGATAATATATGTTTATTATTTTTTTAAAGTTCGAGATGTAACTTGAAGTGTGATGTAATTTAGTTTGTTTATTAGTAAAAAGAAAGGTTGATTGCTCTTTCCATCGTAGGGCTACATTGATTCAAGTTGTGATGAAAAATATTTCCTTGAAAATAACCTATCATTGTTATTTATGTGTAGTGTATGGTTAAAATATATATATATATATATATATATATATATATATATATATATATATAAAATTATAATTGATCCTATATGGTTATGAATTGCATTAATTTAAAGAGTTATAATCCATTCTTGCATTGGTTCTTGGTTTGATATTTTATTTGTTGATATTCATGTAGTAATTTTTAAAATAATATCCTATACGATAAACAATTATATGATATTATTAATCCTGTAGTGTTGATTTGCTTCGTTGAAATTTCTTAGCCGTGATCATTTCTTATGTGGTAGATGGGTTTGGTGGTTAATGTTTGAGATTTTATTATAGTAACTAGAGTCATAGGACGCCATTGTGTTTTTTTCATTTTGATGAGGTATTATGTTGTCTTGTGGGGGGTTCATTATTTTACGTTGTTTGATGTTTTCATGCATTTAATGTCTTTATGGTACTATTGAGTTTTGACATTGGTTTGTGAAGTATTGTTGTATTCCAGTGTATTAATGGTGACCTTTGGTATTTATAAAATTGGATCAATATATTGTTACGAGATTGGAGTTGCGATGAAACAAGATATGGGATATTTGATTTAAGTTTTGGAGCCTAGAGAAATTCTTGAGAGATTTATGGCATGATTCTTATATGTGTCGATGTTGATATCCTTAATATGTTGGATACTTGAGGATCCCATTGATGATTTTGAGATCATTATGCTCCTATGTTTTCAATTTTGTTGGGGATGGTTTTCTAGGAACATGATTAGGAGTGTCTTGGAATGGAGGTCGGGGCCCTAAGTGGCTACCGTGGTAACCCATTTTGGAGTTGTAATCAAGTGATAACATAATAAAATGAGTTTGGTTGTGTTTAAATATTGATCAAGATAATTATGTTTCCTTTCCCATGGCCGTGAGAAATTGTGTGTGGACCATGGATGGGTTGGAGAAGGCCAATATGCTTATGTGGCATTGAGCTAACAAATTGACTTCCTTGTCCTCGTTATAGGTTATTGGTTCCACATGAGTTGTCACCTAGGGGCTGGGGTCTAGAGAGAGACTGATAGGATAACTTGGGAAAGTTGGGAGCTTTGTGGTGAAACTCTCTTGTATGTGCCTTAGAATTACCTTCAATTTTCCTTGTTATTTTCCTTTGGTATCTCACGGTATCCCTAGTGGTATCTCATTTGTAACCCTCGTTGTATTTCTCATGTGTCCTTTATGTCATGTTTTGGTTTTTCTTTGTGATGTGCCTATGTAGCCTTGTCATGTGTTTTCTTATGTGGTGTGGGGCCTTCTGTCTATCTCCTAGCTCGGTGGGGTGGGCCTTAGGGTTCCCCGTGGTTGGGTAGTAAACATTTTCCCTATATTGAGGTTTAGAGATTGGTTCGTGAGATTTTGGATGGACTCTGCATCTTTATTGTACCTTTACTGCAATTTCATACTTCATGTGGACAAACAAGTTTTGTGTCATGTTATGTTATATCGATTAGTGACATTAAAAATTGTTTACTCTCTATAGAAATGGATGTAAATTTGTAACTATAACATGTATTAATGATTATTTGTAATGTATATTTGAGTTAGATAGATCGATGTGGGTATTTATTGTCATGATGTACTTATATGACATTATTTTTGTGTATTGGTAACATTTTTATTTGAGGTTTAAAATGAATATAGATTATTAATGTTAATCTTGTGAATTAATTCATAATTGTTTAAGTGATATTATCATATGATGATATATTGCTTAGTAGTAATGTTAAGGAACCTAAGTAGATATAGTGTAATGTTTTAATGTTTAGCATATACGTACGTTTTTAATATATCACATAATTTAATTAGTTTCATTTGGTTTATCATTATGTTAAGTTAAAAATATTATTGTAGTTTACAAAAAATATGTCGTGTTCTTTAGCATTTATATGTTGTCCTCTCAGGTTCCCTGGTGGGGCATTACAATCCATGATTGATTGTTGGGTGTCTTGAGCCACCTCTTTTACTTTGTTATCCTTCTTTATTTTAGGTGTTCCTTTTTCTTTTCCTTGATCACTAATAGCTTGTCCTGCATATGTTATGGAACCCCCAATATTGGGGATTAGGCCAACTCCACAAGTAGGCTTGAGACCTGAATATTTGTCTAGTGGTTGTACATCTCCACCTCTTGTAGGGTATGATGGTAATGGTGTCTGTGCATCTATAATAGGGGCAGTTGGAGCTAGTGGATGTGTGCTACTCTAACTAGATGTTTGTTGGCCACTCGTTAATGTAGTCCCCTCACTTTCCCTCTTCTCTGCTAGCCACATTTTTTTCCTTTGAATTACTGGTATTATACTAACATCTAAATCATCCTCTTTAGGATTATCCCAATCATTAGAATGTAAAGGTCGATCTTGTATTTTTGAAGTATAGGGGATCTATCACATCAGATTCATCATCTAAAATACTAGCTATGTCAAATAAAAAAAACAAAAAAACATGAATTTTCTTTATGGTCAACCTTGCACACCTCATTTTTTTTTACCTCAAATTCACGAGTACAATCTACCCAGAAATCTTCTAGAAGTGGGGCATGATGATATGATGATCTGAGAGACAGAGCTTTCTTGACAAGGTCAAACTGACTTCTCAACACATCATAGGTGTCCATAGTGTATTTTCCAGCACCCTTGATAATATTCATTGCATTGGATCTGAGGATTGACAATAATACACTCCCAGGAAAATAGGAATGGAATTGTGGCCTTGTGTCTCTCTGTACACCTCTTATTGACTTCGCAATTTTGTCGATACAAATCCATCATTATGATTTTATCATTAGTATATCTTGGGAGTTACCGTGGAAAATCATTGAAAACACCAATTCTAATATATGTAAAAGTTGGAAATTTTAAAAAATAAGAACCACAATTTTGAACAAGGGTTGTAGCCTTTGGTGAGATCCTTTGTCCCGAGAATCCCTGCAACTCTCTAACTAGCCTCATGGTGAAAATATCATTCACCCTCCTAAAATTATCATAACTATTTTATTATTATAAACAAGGGTAGAAGTCATATATCCAAATATTGTCATCAAAATCCCTTACATGATCCAACCTTGGCCAAAATCGAGTACAAGCTAGGGCAAACAGTAAGTAGGAGGACATGTATAAAAATTTATTCAAAGAAAACATAGTAATCAAGTGATGTATCTTGTTACTGATTATTCTTGGCCAATCAATGTAACCCAACCCTGAACAAATCACTTGTATGAAAAAGAACATCCACTCGTCAAGGGTGAGAGTGTCTTCATCACCCCAAGCCTATGCAAAAAATAGTGTCGGCTAAATAGCCAACTAAAATGTTAAAAATATAAAGGCGATTGGAAAAAAACTAAGTGTCCTACTTGGTAAGATAGTACATTTTAGTTTGTTGTTTAGACGTTGCCCAAAAAAAACACTATATTTGTGATCTCCCCTTTAATAAAAGTGTGGTGAATTGTGTTAGGTAATTTTGATTGTCATTTTCTCAGGGTTAAAAACCAATATTTAGCAATCACCTTCCTATAAATCCCCTTTTTGTTGTCAAAAAGAAATTGAGAAGAGGTGAAATCCCAATGAGTTTACACTTCCCTTTTTGGTAAGCAGAAGGAATTTTGAGTTGTGCCCCTATCGAGAGTCACAGCTCTGTCATCTTGCATCTTGATTGAGTCATATATATTTATACACTCTATGACCAGGTCAAAAAATTGCATAATGACGAGGAAGCCTACGACTTCAAGCAACCTGCTCTCAACTAGTTTTAGGGTGATGGTATACTTGTTTGATTCTTTATTTCTCCTCTATAAATCAATTTAGATTGCAATGAATCACGGATGATGTAATTCCAGACTAATTTAATTTTTTTTCATTAATGTCACATACTTAATCATTCATTGCCAGTAACTTCAAACATTTCATCAATTACTTACTATTGGAACCATTCCATTTGATTACATCATTACAATCCTTTTTAAAAAATAAAGTCAGCTCACTTTGACTTATCAGGCTTGACCTTTTGAATCAAACAACCCTCCTTATTAATTTTGTGGACTTATCAATTTCCTTTCCATGGGATGTCGACAAACATGCTTGGGTTCATAACTTCGTCGAAAAGTCCAATGTTTCTCTCAGGGTTCTGCTAATAATTTAAGTATTTTCTTCCATTATCTTTGATTCCACTTTAGTTCCATTTTTGGTGTCAAATTCCACCAAGAGATCTTATAGAAATACTCATTGGGCCAGACACATTTTTATAGAAGACTTAAGACATTCCACCAACTTTGGTCAATAACTTGCCACTTTTCTTGACTTATGAAGTTCCATATTGATCATTAGATTTTGATAGAGGTGCTGGAACTAACATCAAACTTCGACGACCACTTTTGAACAAAGAGTTAGACTTTTGGATAAAATTTAAAAATGGAACCAGTGTTAAAAGTGAAGACTAAAGGTGATAATGGGACTTCACAAGGAAAATGGAACAATATAATGACAAAGACTTATGAAAACAAGAAGCTAGATTAAGTTCCAATAAAGACACAAGTTTTGATAACTATTCCAAAATGAGACTCCACTTCTGACGACTTAGTAAAAAGAGTTAAGAAACTCAAATGACTTAAGGAAAACTTTAATTTCAAAGTGAGGGTCAGGATTTGGGCTACAAAAAGGAGTTTGTATGAGCTTGAATGAAGCCTCTGAAGTCGCAAAAATGGAGATTCCTCAACTACAATTGTGAAAAATTAATTTTTCCAGATAATCCATGCATAAAAAAAACAAAAAAAACTAACTTCAGTATTGAGAAGCTCGTGGAATTATACTCAAAATTTAAAAAAATGCTCTAAAAAAGGAGCCCAGATGATTAAGATATTTTTGTTTGAAAATTGCCTACGCAATTATGACGCCTAAATTGTTGCCACAAATCCAAACTTAGATGGCTCTAGATTTGGCCTTTGATGTCTAATTTGGATGAAGCAAAGGTCGATCTTGAGGTTTTTAGACCTCCCCAATGTGATGTAAACCTATGATTTCCACTAACAAGCTCCAATTATTCCTTGCAATAGAAAGCTACGTAGTGGACTCCCCCCAAATCCACCAAAAAATGCACTCAAATCTCTCAATAGATATTGAATCTTCAAAATCTGGGGTTTTTTTCCACTAGATTTGCTCCTTTTTCTACTTTGTGAGAGTTTGAATTGTACTTGGATACCTTATTAGGCCTTGTTGTCAAGACCCACTCTCCTCGCCTAGCTATGCTTAAGGGGGGGGGGGGGTTGTGTACAATCATACTTACATGAAAAGTTGCTTATATTGTGAGTTCTTTATAGAGAGATAGTTAGAGAGGTTGGTAAGTTTATTAACTTTTCCCCTCTGAATTGGAAATTCTATTGCCCAAATAAGTTTAACAACTTTTCCCTCCAAACTGGGAATTCTATTACCTAAATGCTCCTATATATATACCTCAAATCCTAATGCATAATCATCAATATTTTATAGTTATTTTTTTCTTTCATGTATTTTTCCGTTCTTGCCCAAATTCCTTAGCTAGTTTCTACACCATTTTCTCAAGTTTTTAAAATTGAAATTGAATTGAAGCCATTCATCTCTTCCATAGAGTTTTCCATACACTGTAAAACTCTCTCAAGTTTTATACATTGTTTAGCTTCAATAATTATTCTTATTCTCGTTGCATAGTCTTTGTTTGACAGTCACTCGATATAATACACTTAATCCCTTACCAGTGTATTGTCTTTCAAGTTTTTGCATAATTTAGATCACACTTTGATATTGATGAATGGATATTATGTAAATTCAAACACATTGAAAACATTTCTCAATAACAATTACATATATATCTCCTGACTTGTTATCCATAACAAAAACAAAGATTGAATCTTCAAAATAAATATGTATTGAATTGCTAGCAGTATCATCTTGTTGATATTATGACAATAAACAACTAAGAAAGGGGGGGGTGTGAATTAGTTGTTTCCAAAATCCTAGACCTCGAACCATTAAGACTCAAAACCTTCTAACTTGTGTACCCTTAAATCTGATCTGAATATATAGAGTATGAAACATGCATGCATATACAAATCAGAAACACATTCACACATGTTGAAACAATATTTTTATCGTGGAAACCCTGTTAGGGGAAAAACCACGGTGGGGCTGATTACCCAGAATAAGAAAATACCTTGTTAGAAGTATAACCTTATTACAATATTTGGGGAATGCACATGTATTTAGGCTCACTTCTCAAATGAAAAGCCTCAGGCTACAACCCTAAGGAAGGCTCAATCCCTTACAATCTGATCACTGTAATGATCCATACAAACTTTTTTTGTGAATTGTGTTAGTGATATCTACCTTATGTCTGATACAACTCCAGTGCAACATAATGCAGATCTTTGTTTAACCTGTTTTTGAAACACTTCTAATTCCCATTGAATCAGACTCTCCCTTCTCTAGCCACCTCTAGCATCCACATTCATGATCCACACCTTGAGTTTACCCTAATTCATCATTCTATATCAAGAACTAGGTTGATAAAAACCTAACTCACTATTTCTTCAATCAACACGCCATATTTATTGATTCAAAAAAAAATCTATGACCTCTAAATAATAACCTCCACCTATAAACAAAACCTCGAGATCATAACTCTCCTAGATTTCATGATTTATCACTTGCACAACACGATTTACCAACTAAGTCGACCAAGAACATGAACAATAATAAAAATGTTACCATTGATAAAAAAAATCCACCAATCTGATCCTTTGGATCCATGTGTATCACAAACTCATTGAGAACGTACTTCAAGAACATCCTATAGCATCATTAAAAACACTTAATCATTCAAATCCATCACAACCACTGGATTTTGTAGCCCTTTACCATCATACCTGAAGAATATTGTCAACAAGTCTCTGAGATCATAATATTATGCCTTCTAGACCTATGAAGTACAAACCCTCTGAGTTGAAGACACCTAGGTATGTCTCCAACACACTCCTAGGTTTGCTCCATGAAATTCTCACTTTGTTGAGCACACCAAACCTTTTTCTCTCTTCTTGTTGGCACAAATTGTCACCCTATTTGCCAGTCACCTTTTGCAACTTGGTTAGGTCTGTACAAATCATCATGAAACCTTTTGTAACTTTGGGTGAACATAGTAAACATCTTCAACATACTTCCTCTACGTGTGTGACTTCATCTCTGCAATATCTGCTTCTCACTGGACTTTCTATCATCCTGCTCCACTAGCTAACTTGCAATAGTGAAGGTAGCATCAAGCAAATAATTCTTCTGATTGCTTCCTCTGATCAAACCTTCTCCTATGTTGACATCAATGCCAACACAACCATCATCCAACTTTTCCAATATGACAACAATCTCCCCCTTTGGCATTGATGGCAACATGTGATGTGAAAAATAATTAATACAATAAAAAACCATCAGTCTCACTCCTAGAAAGATAATCAACAATACTACCAGCAATATCCTTCATTATATTTCAAATTCCCTCTAACAACACTTCTACTGCTTCCCTTGGGAACATGCTTGAATTGGTTCCAATCAAATTACATATTCTTCTCTTCATCAACTTCTCCCCCTTGAGTACACACCACATATCTTAGCTTACTTATTTCTTATGTACAAATCTATATAAATTTGCATCTCTCATTTCTCAGCTTCCTTCTTAGCTTCTCCTCTGATATCTTCTTTACCTTAGTTGTCTTCCACAACTACTTTTCTTTCCCTTCATACATGATATATTTTTCACATCTATTTCTCTCCCCTTTGACATCAATGAAAAAGATGTATCAATTGTTCTTATAGAATTGTCTTTGTTATATCAATGTCTTATTCCTTTTTCTTTTATGCTTCTACTACCTCATCTTTCTTTCTTGCACACACATACCTCTGAGACATCCATACACTGATCAAACACTTAACTTATTGATTATTGCACTTCCTTGTGGCTTTTTTCAAATGCTCACCTTCATATTAGATAACTCTCCCTCGCGATGCTTACTACTCCCCCTGAGTAGTAGCCTCCATACATAAATCCATTTTTAATGATATTTTCATGTTGTTTTTTTGAACTGATGCATCCTTTTGCATCTTAGTTTTGAGTGGGAAGAGCAAGTCTTGTTGACTTGCCTTTGTATATTACTGATGTGGATCCCATATCTGAAATATCTTTTTTCTTCTTTCTTCTTATCCTCTTCTTGTGCTTCTGCTTCTTGTCGTCCTCATTTTCTTTTCATTCTCTCTTCATATTCCTTTGATCATGCTTGTCTACCTTGTCATCTCCTTATATTTTCCTTTCTTTTTCTATCATACCCTTATTCATCTTTTTAGTCTCAACACCTTGTATGTATTTGTGGTATTCAGAAGTTTGTGCGAATTCATTGCATCTGAGGCACATGACAATCTTCTGATTTCTATTATCATTCTTCATCATACCATAGGGACATCTACCTATTTTCCTCGTGATAATTTCATTTACCATTCTCACACCTTTGAATACACCAGGGACATGATTGATTCTCATATGTCTAAAAGAATGATCTTTTCTATTGCAATCTAAGGTTTTATGTCCATAATTTCCACAATGAAAGCAACTACCATTGAAGTTTTGAGGTTTAGAACTTCTTACCACATATTTCTTGCTCTTGTTCCTTTTTCTGTCCTTGGGCTTCTTGTGCCATCTCTTCTTATTGTTACCTATGTCCTTCTTCTTCTTGTTATTTTTCTATTTGGCTTGACTCTTCTATCCTTTAGCTTTGTCCATATTGGTCTTCTCTCATTTCTTCCTCTCTAATTTGGGCTTGCTCTAGTTGGATTTGGAGCATTCTTCTTTTTCTAATCCAATACCATTTTTTTCCATTGACCTTCTCTGAATTAGCAACGCTTCAAGCTTTGTTGAACATACCCTGAGCTTCTCCTTATAGTCATTTTCAATTCTAAGCTCTTTTCGCATGGCTCTGACCCATTGATCATCCATGTAGGTCTTACATGCTTCTCTTGCCTCAACTTCAGAAATCAAGCAAATCTGATCTTCCACTATTTTCTTCTTGTTTTCCTGATGCTCTAAATTAGAATTGTCTTCAACTGACCTTTTGCTTTTATTTCCCTTGAGTTGTGTAACATCAGACTCCTTTTGATTTTGATTATTGAAATTTTCATAGTTTTTTGTCCCTTTTGTATTATTCATGATCTAATTTCTATCTTGCACTTCAACTGATATATTGACACTTTGTTTGAACCTATTTTTCCTTTGCAAGAATCATACTGACTTCTATTTGATTGATGAAGTAAGTGACTATCTTGAGAAAGATCTGAATTTACATACCTTGATATTGTTGACTTCTCTTGTGATTCTTGCATTGTTTCTTCTTCCCTTCTTGCATTAGCTTCTCCTTCAATTGTCTTTGAGGCTTTTGCAACTGGTTCAGATAATGTTGGTACAATGCATCTTTGATGTTGATTCATTATCTTCTATTGTATGCATTGTTCTAAATTTGTTCAATCTGAGTAATCTGATACTTTACTTTTTCATTATTTAGGTGGAAGACATTTCTTTTTCTTTTTGATCTTGACCCAATATCACTCCTTGAACTATTCAAAATTTTGCATCCCTCATCACTAAAGTGTAGAGTGCATCTCTTCTCAACGAGTTGACCAACACTAGGAAGATTGTGTGTTAGTCCAACAATATGTAACACATTATATGTTGTATTCTTTCCATCTAAGGAAACAATACCTCTTCCCTTGACTTTTCCTCTAGTGTTCTTACCCCATTTGACAATTCCACCATCATACTCCTCATATTTTAAAAACTTGTTCATATTGCTAGTCATATGATGTGAACATCCGCTGTCTATTAGCTAGTCATTCCTTCTATCTAATTGTGCAACTATGATATTTTCTTCTTTATTTGCATAACTTTTTTAGTTCTCAAGAGTGATCTCATCAATATTACTACATGACGAATCATTACTAACAGAAGTAACACAAGTCTTAATTTTCTCATTAGCACAACTAACATGAGCATTAGTCATAGTATTTTTGACAATATTGATCATAGAGTTCTCATCTTTAGAGTTATATTCTTTCTTCTGATATTCTACATATTTGTTTATGTCACTGGTCAAATGATGTGAGCAACCACTATCAATGATCAATTTGTCTCCTTTGACACTCAGAGCAGTTAATTTTTTTCCTTCATCTTGTGTTCTTGAGGTTCCTTCCTTAATCTCACTTCTAATAACAACATTAGGCATAATAATTTTAATAGCACTTGTAGCGGGAATGTTAGACATAGGAGTTGTAGATTTACATTCATCTTCTTTGATCGCAACAAACACTAGTTCCTCTTCACTCTTAACATTTTCAGAGTCATCATCAACAACATAATAACACTTACTATCCAAAACCATAGACCTCAAATCCTTAAGCTTCAAAACCTTCTAACTTGTGTACCCTTAAATCTAATATGAATAAATAACGCATGAAACATGCATGCATATATATATATATATAAAACACATCAACACAAGTTGACAAAGTATTATTACTGTGGAAACCCTATTAGGGGAAAAACCATGGTGGGGTTGATTACCCACAATAAGAAAATATCTTGTTAGAAGTATAACCTTATTACAATATTTGGGGAATGCATATGAATTCATGCTTACTGCTCAAATGAAAAGCCTCAGGCTACAACTCTGAGGAAGGCTCATTGCCTTACAATTTGTTCACTACAAACTTTTTTTTGTGAATTGTGTTAGTGATATCTACCTTATGTCTGATACAACTCCAGTGCAACACAATGCAGATCTCTGTTCAACCTCTTGTTGAAACACTTCTGATTCCCACTGAATTAGGCTCTCCCTTCGCTAGCCACCTCTAATATCCACATTCATGATCCACACCTTGAGTTTGCCCTAATTCATCATTTTATATCAAGAACTAGCTCGACAAAACTTAATTCACCATTTCTTCAATCAACGCGCTATATTTCTTGATTCAAATCTATCTTTGCCAGCTAAATCATAGCCTCCACCTATAACCACCACCTCAAGATCATAATTGTCCTAGATTTCACGAATTAGCACTTGCACAACACGATTTACCAACAAAGTCGGTCAAGAACATGAACAATAATAAAGATATTGCCATTGATCGAAAACTCCACCAATCTGATCCTTTGGATCCATGTGTATCACCAATCCATCAAACACATACTTCAAGAACATCCTATAATAGTATGAAAACCACTCAATCATTCAAATCCATCACAACCACTAGATTTGCCAACCCTTTTCCATCATACTTGAAGAATAATGACAACAAGCTATGAGATCATAAGATTACGCCTTGCAGACCTCTGAAGTACAAACCCTATGAGTTGAAGACACCTGAGTATGTCTCCAACACACTCCTAGGTTTGCTCCATGAAATTCTCACTCCGTTGAGCACACCGAACTTGTTTTTGTTGTCATGTTAGCATAGTCTATCACCCTGTTTGCTAATCACCTTCTCCAACTTGGTTACCTGTACAAATCACCATTGAACCTTCTGTAACTTTGGGTGAACATAGTAAACATCTTCAACATACTTCCTCTACGTGCACGACTTCATCTCTGCAATATCCATTTCTCACCGGGGACTTTCTATCATCCTGCTCCACTGGCTAACTTGCAGAGTGAAGTTAGCATCAAGTAAATAATTCTTTTGATTGCTTCCTCTGATCAATCCTTCTACTATGTTGACATCAATGCCAACACAACCATCATTCAACTTTGCCAATATGCCAACACATCTATCCTTTATTTAACATTTCAAACATAAAATCATCAACATATTAAAAGTAAACTCGTATCTTATATCAAGAATAATTAAAAAAAGCATAATCTCATCAACAATTTATTTCCCTTTTATTTTATTTCCAAAGCAACTACACAAAGCATCTTATATGAATTTTTTAAAAATATATTTATAATATATAAAATTTAAAACTGAATAAAGATAAATATATCTTGACCATGCTGGCTGAGATTTAGAACAAGAAAAAAGTTGCATGGATGGAAGGAGAGCAGGGCTGGACCACCTGGGTTGATGTTATTGATGGCTGCCTCCATTAGCTGATTATTTTGTCCTTTTTGCATAATATTATTAACGCTGTGAACTTTTTTTGATATGCTCTCCTGAGATGTTGTCTCGTTGGGGTTCTGTTCCCTTTTTGATACTTTGAAACATTATGCTGTAACGTCTTTTTGAACATCTTATTATCAATACAAAAAAAACTGAATAAAGATAAATCCAACAATAAAAAAATACAATACATGCTTATTCAATTCCATTGCCATTTAATTTTTCTTAATAGTTAATTCTATTATTAAAATATTTCAAAGGAGAGGTACGAACATTCATTATCATATCCGTACTCTTACATGGAAACATAATTCTTTTCCCATCGGGACTTGATGAGAGGATGCTCCCCGAGCCAATCGTTTTTTAGAAACATTAATCCAGTATAAACATTCGATTCGATTTTTCATCGTTAATCTAATCTTGTTCATTCATCCGGATTAAACTACAAATTTCTTTTCCATCCAAGGAGAAACAAATTGTACAATACTCTAGAAGAAGAATACCAACGTTGACTAGCTGATTTTTCCTTCGAGACGACGAAATGGAGGTCTAAAGTACCAACGCAGAGAAAACAAGTCCACAAAAGAATCGACGCCGTGGGATAAACGCCGGAAAGATAGAATTCCCAATCCATTTTACCTCCATACTAGCTGTTTAATGGAAGATGCCAAATTAAAAGCTTTATAACACACTATTCTGTAGAATTTAACCAGTAATAAATACCACGTCTCAGTTTCGATTCTCTCCACGTTCCTTGACCTAATTCTGAATCAATTACCTGCCGTTCTCGAGCGTTTCTCCGCGCGGGAGCTTCGGCATTGTTGTCTTCACACAATTTCAAGGCTAGTTCTCGATTGCCACTGACTTAACTGCTTTAAATTTGAGGCTCATGACTCTCAATAGCCGTTACTTTAAGGTTAAATTTAATTAATATTCAAGAACTAAGCTACAGTAGCGGCAGAGTGTAGCGTTTAAGGAAATGTTTGATGGTTTTTCTTAGCGCTGTTAGGTTAACGTAAAATTAAGTTGAATTTAAATACATTTGCTGCATTCTTAGGATCATTTCAAGGTTGTGAGAAAACTTGAGTAGTTTTTAGAATTTGTTCTCCGACATTCTTTGCAGTGTTTTTGGTCAATCTAGAATTAAGTTTGATTTAAAGATATGAAGTTTATAATCTAATTTCTTTTGATCTTTAGAGGTGGCTGGTCCCGTTTCTTTGCTATGTTTTGGTGGATTGTCGTCATGTATGTTTCGTATTCTCTTGACAGCTTGTTGGCTGTTTTCTCCTTGTAACATGCTTTGCTTTTAAGATTTTGTAGCTTTATTCTTTACAGTGCTCGTAGGTTAAGCTAAAATTAAAATAGGTTTAAAGAACTTTGCTGCATTTTTAGGACAATTGTTGTTATTTATCTCGTCAGGCTTTTTATTTGGAATTACGTGCCAATTTAAAGCTTGCAATTGCACTGAGTTATCCAGCATCAGAAAATCAGGATTGTGGAAAAAGTTCAGGAATTTGCAGTTTTCCAAGGCTAATCTGGAATTAAGATCATTTTAAAGATGTTTGCTGCATTTTGAGGTTTATTTTTTTTCCTTAACATATTTTTAGCTGGCATTAGTTCGAAGATAGAGTATGGAATAATTTTAGGAATTCGCAGCATTATTCTTTGGAGGACTCTTAGGTTAAACTAGAATTAAGATGAATTTAAAAATATTTGCTGCATTTTTAGCATCATTTGCTTTTACATTTTATATTTCTGATTGGTTTTTTTGCTGGGCATGACAGGGGAATTTAAAGCTTGGAATAAAAATTCGTAGTCTAATATCAAATAATTTAGAACTAGGTCTGCGTACTTATTATGGAAAAAACTCAGAAATTTGCATTCTTATTTTTCCAATACTATTCGAGTAATCTAGAATTAAGGCGAATTTAAAGAAATTTGCTGCTCTTTTAAGATCATTTGTTAAATTTTTTCTAATCAGGCTATTTTCTTTGTATTGCTCCTTGTTCAATACAAAATTAAGTAGGCTTGAAGGTATTTGAAGTTTGCAATAGTTATGAGTTATCTGCTATCAAAACTTTAGCAATTTTTGGCAAGTTGTATAGAAAAGTTTCAGGAATTTGTAGGATCATTCTTCTCAGTGGTCCCAGATTAAAATAGAATAAAGATGGATCTAAAGATTTTTACTGAAAGTTTCAATTGCAGTATGTCTCGAAAATTTTAGGACTAGCTCTACAGCTTATCATGCTATGGGAAATATTTAGCGATTTATAGCATTTTTCTTACAGGGCTCCGATATTAATCTATAATTAAGGTGGATTAAATATGTTTGCTGCATTTTTACGATTGTTGTTTTTATTTTTCTCATCAGGCTTTTTTATTTAACATTACAAGGTAATAATAATCTTTCAATTACTGCAAGTTATCTATTATCGAATAATTTAAGCCTGGTTAAGCTGACTGTAATGTAATGGAAATATTTCTGGACTTTGCAGGATGATATTTTAGCATCAGGTAATTTTAGAAATTATCCTGCATCCCTAGGCTATCTACTTGGCTTTAACAAGCTGCCGCATAAAAGCTGCAATTCAACAAAATTAATTAATAATGAAAATTTTATCACCAGTTACCTTTGGTAGACTGGTAAGAAATGAAAATATTTGAGAATTTGCAGCATAATTCATCTCAGAAGCCTTAGATGAGTGAAGAATTAAGGTTGGTTTCCAGAAATTGTCTGCATCATTTGGATCATTGTTTTTTCATTTTTCTTCTCAGGTTATGTGCTTGACCTTGCATCAAAAAATGACCATGTTACCCTGTACATTAAATATTATTATTGCAGTATTAGTTACACTGTTCTGTTATGCTAAAGAAATATTCAATGAATGTGCACCATATTTATTTGCTGTGCCCTTTGTTTAATTTGGGACTAAGGTGAATTTAAGTTTGCTTTTCGTTCATTTTCTTTAACCCTCTTTTTGTCCTTGCATTAACAAATCACCAAGCTATGCTTGCAGTTACATTGAATTCAAAAGTTCACCCACTAGTTTGCACACAGATTGCTATGTTGGAAACACTTAAAAACTTCAGTGTAAGTCTTACAGAGTGCTTGAGGTATTCAAATTAGGGTGTATTTATAAGAGATTTGCTACATCCTTATAGTCACTTTTTTACTTTAATAGTGTTTCTTGTTAGGCTATCTTCTTGGCCTTACATCAACAAATCGCCAAATCAAACTTATAATTATAGCAAACCATATGCTGAAAATCTAGACCTAGCTCCTATACAGGCTGTTATTTGTTGAACAAAATCTCAGGAATTTGTACTGTAAATATTTGCAGTCCTTTTAGGATGATCTAGTGTTAAGGTAAAATTTAAGGAATTAGCTGCATCCTGAGGATCATGGCCTTTATTCTTCTTATCAAGCTACCCACTTGTTCTTTTGGCCTTGCATCAACAAATGACGAGATTAACTTTACATTTATACTGGATCATCTAATATTGATTTCAATCTAGGGCCAGTTCAAGCTTGCTGTTGTGGAAATTCTTGAGGATTTCACTATGTAATATATAGAAACGATTTTAAGTTAAACTGAAATTTAAGGCAAATTTAAAGATACTTACTGCATCCCTAAGATCATTGTTTTTGTTTTTCTTTTCTGGGTTTCTATTTGCCCTTTCATTAACAAACTGCCAAATCAAATGTGTAATTGGTGAGTGATCTACTATGAAAATGGTTGTCACAAGTTTGAACACTGATTGTTATGTTATTGAAAAGTTAAAATAGTTTTTGGTGTAATCGTTTGCATTACCCTTAATGTCAAAACATTTGCTGCTTCGTTTGGATCAGTTTTATTTTCTTGGTCCTGTTGTTTATTTGGGCTTACATAACATAAATTGTCATATCAAACTCTTTTGCTTTTTAATAAAAGTACAATTTATTTCAACTAATCAAGAGGTGTGAAGCCGAAGTTGCATAGATCAAATTCAACAAGATACAAGAGCAGACAGAAGAGAGGAATACAAATCAACTGCTTTTCTTGATCTATCACTAGATTTCACATGAGAGGGACTTGTTGATTGTGAATTTGGCACTCCCAATAATAGTCAGGTATAGTCATAAGATCACTCTGCCTCTCCTGAAAAGAAGCCTACTCCAAAGAAATTGAATTACTCTAAGGTCTATATTACCAGGTCATGGCAAGGCAAGATAACTCTGTGGTCTATGTAGCTGTCCCCCTTTTAATTTGGTCTTTGGTGGGATCTTAGTTGCTTATCACACGGAATTTCAGTTAAACAGTTAGCAATTCAAAATATAGAAATTTAATTCTTCCACAAAAGATTTGTTATATTGAAACCTTAGATTTCTGAGATTCAAACATCAAAACCATTTATTTATTATATGTATTTTTTGTTTGCTGGGCGTGGCAATTTAGACGCCGAGTTTTAGCACTCAGCTGGTTAACATGTATTTTGGATTTTATATTAATAAAAGAAAAGACAAGATTAGGATTAGAGGAAATAAAATAAAATGGTTTCTATATATCAACACCACCATCATTGGGATGAAAGAACAATAAATAAACCAATTTTGCTTAATAATTATCACACAATCATAAACATGATGTGGTACAATCACTGGAGGATTTTCTTGTGGATGAAAAGTAAACATGCAAAATTACCATATAACACATACAAATTTTTCATGTCACCTCCCATTATCAAGCTATTGTGAAATATCTGTCATCCAACAAGCCTTGGCTTCCATCCTTCTCATCATTGGTTTTCAAAATTTGGGTGTTTAGCATAACCTAGTTCATGGAATTTGTGATTACAATCAAATTGACTAATTAATTTCTATCCTTTTCTAGCTTCCTACTACCAAGTTTCTGACCCTTTACAATGTTTTTCATTCCCCTATATATATCTAACTTAGGCATCCAAATTCAAAAGGTCTAATTACACAAGTTGGCAAGGATTTTGAATAATCCAAGGGCCCAACATTAAATTACAAAATTTTTGAACTTGCCTTTTATTGGTCTTATGCCCCCAAAATCGAGTCACATTTAAGTAGACTTTCAAATTATAGAGTAGTTAAAGGTGAAAAAATGGAAGATCAAAAAATCTCCAAGCTAAGTGCTTAGAGTTATTCTTTGTTAGCAGTGTACAATGCCCATTATTATGTTTCGATAATAGTGGCTATCCGATTATGTGTTAATTGTTTGTAATAGGTATTTCTTGGCTTTGGGTAGTTATAAGCATCAATTGGCTGACGGTTGTGTTCCTCTTGGAAAAACAATCGAGCCTTTTAAATAGATTGTGTATCATCAAGGAAATCAGTATGATCTAGTCAGATTGGATGTGATTCTTGGCTAATCATCTTTGGTCTTCTTTTGTAATAATATCTTGTGCGAGTAAAGATATATTTTTAATCTTGTATCTAGTATGCATTGTCATCTCTATTATTAATTCATGTATTTATTTTACTAGATTAAGCAGCTCTCTTGCTACTATGTCTCCTTTGGGTGGTGCACTTTGTAATTATCAACAACTTCCAAGATCTTTTTCAAATTTGGGGTCCTTGAGTACTAGAAGTGACCTTTTTGGAGAAGGTCTTCTTGATCAGCTTCCATATCTCTTTCATCTCTATTAAGCGCTCTTGGAACACATTGAAGTTTACTTTGATCCTCATTATATCGAGAATTGAGTCTTTGTTGACAATTGTTGCAGCAAGAAGGATTTTGCTAGGTCTTTCCTCAAAGGTGTAGGGAATTGCTTCAGTTCAGCCTTCTATTTCCACCATGATAGCATTTGCTGCTTCCTTCATAGTGCAAAACTTCTTACATTTTTTCAGAATCCTATTAAAATGACAGTGTAATGTTTCTAATGGTCATCTTTAGTGAGCTTAGTTTTATTAGTTAGTTTCTATTTTCATAATAGTTAATGATTGTTTCATTTAGAAACATCATCTTGTACTTTTCTATTTAAAGAGACTTCGTCTCCATTGTTTAATATCGAACTATCAAGTTTTATAACGTGGTATTAGAGCGGGTTCGGGTCTAACTCCCTGAGGCCTAAGGTTATGTGGGTTGCATGTACTTGCATGTTTTTGCATATTGCTTGCATGTGCTTTTTGTGTGTTGCATGTTGCTTGCATGTGTTGTTTTTTGCCCGAAGTTTTTTTTTGTTTTACCACGTGATGAAGTTTGGCCATTTTTTTGGGGTATTTTACCACGTGCAGTCTAGTGTTTTGTTGCGTGAAGGTTGCCGCAGTTGTGACCTGTTTTCTGCAGTGTGAGGGTTTTGCTGCTTGCATGATTTTGTCCTAAAAATCATGGTGGTGGGTTTTCTGATATTTTTCCACAAAAAATTATGGTGGTGGGTTTTCTGATATTTTTCCACAAAAAATCATGGTGGTGGGTTTTCTAATTTTTTTCCACAAAAAATATTAGTGTTGGGTTTTCTAATTTTTGTCCTTCAAAAATTAGTGTGGGTTTTAATAGTTTTGTCCTCAAAAATTATATTGTGGGTTTTCATAATTTTTTCCTTCTATAACAAATCCTAATCCTCCATAATCCTCCATTTAGTGGTTTTTTAGCCACCAGGTGTAATTCGATGTAGGAAGAATATCATCTTTCAAAAGATTTACAAATGGTACCTTGGCCATCTTTTGGAGCATAGGTAAGTGACCCTCAAGGGTGATGAGCTCTTTGTCAATTTTCTCTTCAAATTTTGCCATAGCACTAGCTTCATCACTTATCTAGTGGTTGCACTTTATAGCCTCCTTAACGAGTCTTCCTCCTTGAGGCTCCAAAGTGTCCCTCCGGACCCCTATTGCATGAATAACTCCAACATCCTCCCGTTGACCTTCCTTATCCAAAGTTGCAAGGAGTAGGAGTTGGTGCATTTGAGTCAGTAGTACCCATGAGGTACTCTAGTGGTTGCACTTTATAGCCTCCTTAACGAGTCTTCCTCCTTGAGACTCCAAAGTGCCCCTCCTAGCCCCCTATTGCATGAAACTCCTCCAACATCCTCCCTCTGACCTCCCTTATCCAAAGTTGCAAGGAGTAGGAGTTGTTGCACTGGAGTCAGTAGGACCCATGAGGTACTCTACATAAGTAGACAGTTTGCTAACTTGGGCTTTGAGTTCTTCCTTGGCTTGTTCATCTTTGTTCGTCTTTTCCAAGATGGTGCACATTGCCTCCTAGAATGATTGTTTTTGGCCCTCTCATGTTTGATGCCCCAAGTCGATTCTTTGTGCTTGATAGTCCCTAAATTGCATCAATCTTTCTCCTTTGTCACTCATAGGGGTGTCTATCTTTGTAGTTCTAACTCCTTGTGCATTTGTTGTGATGGTAGGCAATTTTTTTCTCTTTTAGTCTTGGGTTGAGGCTTGAACATTTCTACCATTTTGGCAGAATATTCTATAATGAGCTTGTAGCTTCTTTGTCTCTTGCCAATGGTGAAACTCAGCCACATAGGAGAACTTATACTCTCTATTGTGTTGTTTGGAGTAGGTGCTTTTAATTGACTTGGGATTAAGGGGCGAGGAGAGTGAGGTGGATAAGGAATTGGAGAGGAAGTAGGATCTTGGATGATATAGACTCAGGGCAGCAAGGAGGTGTTGGCATTTTATCTAGGCTGGGTATCTTGGGTGGAATGTGACCCCTCTTGAGAGGAAGATACAATTTGATATTACTTCCTTGGGCCCTTGGTCTATTTCACTTTCATCTTCAGTTGCAACAGGTATCTCAATATTTTCTTGAGAAGGCACATCTTGCTATGACTCCACTTGTTGCTTATTTTCTCCTCTTACTTGTTCTTCTAGAATTGGAATGTTGGCTTGAGAGAATGGAGGAATGGGTACATGAGGAGGAGGAGAAAGTTGTGCAGTTGATGTTTTGTGGCCTTATTTTTCTTTACCTTTTTAGAGGTTCATCATCCTCAACTTCTTCATCTTCTTCTTCATCCATCATTGTAGTGACTTGCTTCTTCTTCTTCTTCTTCTTCTTTGAGGCTCTGTTCTCACAAACCTCTTGTGAGTTGGGATCCTCTACCACTTCTTTTCTTTTTCGGGCTTTGGAGGATTCCCCTTGTTAAGTAGACGAACTCTCTAGTTTGGTGGAAACCTTTGACAAATTGACATCATCAATGGGTAATGAGTTTTACAACTATTTCTTAGTCTTATTAATCACCCCTTGTTTTCTAGCCTCAATAGTAAAATCTTCTTTTTCTGACTTGTTCTAAGCTAGATCTAGGACTTTCACATCCTTTGAAATACCCTTACGAATTTTGCCAATGTGAAAATTGTCACTATCAATGGGATAGTCATTTGATAGTAATCTCTTATCTTGACCTCATGTTCATCTAGGCAATCTTCTAGTAGCCTTCCAACTTTGAATCACGTTTGAATAAGGATCCAATCATTGGACCAAGTTGGATCAATTTTTTGTGTGAACATCATAGTTGAAAAACTTGGACTCGTCAATAACTTGACAGGCCCAAAACTTTTGAAATCTCGGGACTTGCAAGAACTTGGGAAAAACTCGGCAATAACTCAGCAAATTTATAGAGCATTTGAAATACATAATTTTTCAAATTTATTTATAGTAACATTTTTTACCATATTTATAATTGTGACTATATTGTAATAACCACCCTTGAATTTTATTTTGAAAATATATGGTGCAATATTTAAAACTAATGAAGAGTAACCTAAAATGGATGATAATAACCTAACATATGCAATGCTCTCAATGACAACTAGATGGAGTGGGGGTTTGAAGTTAACCATTGCAACTCTAGCAGTACGATAACATAGAAAATAGAAGAGCAACTAGATGAAGTGGAGGCAGTGGCTTCTCCACTCAATTAGTTCATTGCATAGAAATAACAAGGACTAAATTTCAAATAATAAAATGAAGAGGGGGTTGGGTCAATGCTCTCTAACATTCTTACATCAATATAGGAAATATTAATGCATTGTAAAGGAATATCCTTTCAACTTAATAAGCATGTGTTATTCCCAAAGTATTATCAAAAGAAATGAGCAACTGAAATCAGATTCTCTGATAATAAAATCAGTCCTTAAAGCATGCAGCAAACTCACTCAAACTTGATAAGAAAGGGCACATGCAAGTGCCAAAAACCCCAATAATCAGTTACCACCAAATCCAATGTATGGCTGCACACAATAGATGGCACCCAGCAATGAAACAATACCCAAAACAATATCTCTATCAATCACTGAGTTATGAACATAAATCTGATTTTCTGTTATTTTAAAAAAGCACACTGCCACTTAGAAAAAGCTCCAAAACTCTATCAATCTCGACAACACTTCAAATGATACACTACACACCAAAACCACATTACCCACATCAAAATATTGTAAATAACATCATCTTCCTCAAACCCAAAATCACTCAAAAAGCCAAAATCACTATAAATCTTGAACCACAAATACCAACCAGCTAGGGTGGGTCTCTCACCAACGAAACTAGCAAGACAAGAAAGGGTTTTTGTCCTGAACCAAAAAAAGAACTCCCTAAGCTCATTCTAGTAGCATAATGTTATCTTCACAATATTCAACATACCAAATGAGAGCTCCAATCTCTCCTTTCTAACTTTTGAGAGCTATTTTAGGAAATAACATTTTGTTTTTTCGAAAAAAACACTTTTTTGCTTTAATGTTTTTTTTTGCTTTTTGCTATTTTTCGGAAGAGTGCTTTTTTGTTTTTGTTTTTTGAAAAATCACCTTTTTTTGGCTTTTTCACTATGTTTTTTTTCTTCAAAAAAGCACTTTTTAAGACTTAATGAATGAAATGAAATAAATCTCTTCTGAAGACAATACAACTCACCAAGTCCAACCGAAACTCATTGCATTGAACTGAAGAAGTGTAATGTCCCCACTTATAATCTCCTAAGATTATGGGACTATTTACTTATAATTTCGATTGCAAGAGACTTCTTTCTATTAAATCCTTGCAAATGTAAAGTTAATTCCCTTAACAAGATTTAGATTATTGACCAAATTTGTGTAATGATGATGACTCCTTGGCTCAACCAATTTTATAAATCTTACTTGTGGAACCGATATGTATATGGAATGTATTTGCAAGGAATCATTGATTTATAGAGTAGATCTGAGTATGCAATATGATTTGCCCATTTCTATCTGAATGTTATAGTGTACAAGACTCCAAGATTATGTCGATGGCAATATATTGACCAATTGTTAACCTTGATATTCTCTTGAAGCATATGCAGGGCAAAGTTCCCAGGGTAGGACTTGGCAAGGCCGACTCGACTTGTGACTCCTGACTTGGCAAAACTCAGCAAAGTGAAAAAAACCCAAGAAATTTAGAGATTTTTAAGGATTTAAAACTTGTTTCACGCACCCTTTATTGAACATAGCTTAAAGACACAATAACATCATCAAATAAAAGCTAATTTGATCACCCTACATAAATATACATCAATCACATAAGTACAAACACAAATTATAGCTGAAGGAAACATCAAACATATATATATATATGTATATATATATATACAATTATAAATATTGTCAAATGCATATGAAACTCATGGAATATGAAATCCATGACATTATGATCAAATGTATTATGTTCCAAACATATATGAAAACAAAAACAAGTCTATGGCTTTGGCTCAGCCTCAGCCTCAGAGTAGCTTGCATCCCTCCTACAAAGGTGTCTAAGATAGGTCCTGGATGACTGAACAACCATAGTCTGTGCTTGTGAGCCACCACTCTAACCAACATTAGCTGTGCCTGATTGTGCTCTATTCTCCTCTGCCGTGGCCACAACCTCAGCCTCTCTGCCCGCCCGGTCAATCCACTCAAGGTCCTCATTAGTAAAGACAGGATCGGTAGATTCAGTGACCCACTCGGATTTTGGATCGACCTCCTCTAGCGTGATCAGGCTGGAGGTACTTTCCAAAATCTGTCTTGTTCTAAGACGAAGGTTGTAATGAACAAATACAAAATCTTTCAACCTCTCCACAAACAGTCTATTGTGCCTTTTCGAGTGAATGTGCTTGAACATGCTCCAATTGCGCTCACAAACCGAAGCGCTGCATCGCTGGCTCAATATTCAGATGGCAATTTTCTGAAGGTTTGGGGCTGTAGGCCCAAACATTTGTCACCATCTATCTGAAATAAGGAAAAGAAAAAATAATCAGTCCCAGTTCCAACTTTAAGACTAAATTATAAAATCAAATTATGCACTTAACAAGTTAACATATATTTTTACTTGGCTATAGTTCTGTGTGAGCGTCTTTGAATATTCCACTACCGAACAACTCCCCTGTTGCATTATCAAATGCATCTATCTCGTGCAGTACTGCTGAGGTATCACCATCTGTCATCTGTTGTACCACTGAATAGAGCCCACCAAGAACCTCCTCATCCACCTTGAAATCATGACGAAAATGGTATGTCGGATTAAGGTAATAAGTAGGCGCATGGATGGGCTTATGAAGTTGGAGGTGCCATCTCTTATCAATCATCGCCCAAATGGGACGATACTTATGCTCATCTCCTCTATATACGGATCTAATGGCCTGCTTGGCCCTATCCATGCCCTCATATATGTAGCCCATAGAGGGTTTCTCCCCATCAACAACTCGTAGGAGAACTAGGTGACCTGTAACCATTGTGAAACAATTGTCAATAACAGTTAAATCTGCATGAAAATAAGCAAAATTTAGATTCTAAAACATAATGTAGATTCTAGAATTTATAAAAAATTTACCTGCACGATCTCTACACAAGGGGTCCAAAAACCTCCCTCATAAAAAATGCAATCTCCTACACCCATCCCTGCAGTGGTCGTAGCATAGGATGAGGAATTCCACTACTCACCATCAAACACGAGCCTCAAAGCTGCCTTTGATTGCAACAAGGATGTTAATGTGATAAAATTTGAGGTGAATCTTGTGATACCAGGACAAGCCAACTCCTTCTGCCCTGTATATTGCCTCATTATGCTACAGACCAATGCATGATTGTAGATAAATTTGCATATGTTTTTTGCCTTATCAACGCATGCTTTGACCCATTCAATTTTGCCAATATCCTCCAATACGAGGTCAAAGCGATGGGCTGCACATGGAGACCAAAAAATTTTCAGGTCCTCTCCATCAAAAGTTTACCTGTAGCAACATAGCTTGCTGCATTGTTTGTGACCACCTGTACCATATTTTATTACCCTATCTCGCATATGACTTCCTCAATAGCCTCATATAAGTATGTGGCATTTTTCAAATGTGAGGAAGCATCAATGGACTTCAAAAACATGGTAGATCCTGAAAATAAAGCGAAATAATGATCAATGATCAATCAATAAATCATAAATTACAAAATTCAAACTTTAAATATTAATCACTAAATCAAAATTCAAATTATTCAATGCATTTAGGGAAGTAGAATCATTAATCACCTCCGCAGGAAACAAGAAAATTTAGGAGTGTCCTATTCCTCCTATCGGTCCAACCATCTGTCATGATGGTGCAACCCTTTTTGCTCCAATACACTCGCTGGTCCGCTGACTCAACTTTTATATCCTCAACCATTTCTAACAAGAGGGGGCCACTTAACTCAACATCAGTGGGAGATTTAAACCCTTTCCCACAAATGGTTACGACGTCTATCATGCCTTGCCAGTAAGGAGACCTGTCACAAATATAAATAAGTATGTGACACGTGTAATAAAATTATAACAATTCATTATGATTAGACAAAGCAAAGTTCAAAGTCAAGCTACAAATTTTAAAATTAAAATTTAAAACAATCAAATAAAAAAGAATTACCTTGCTGCAACAAATGGAATGTTGCAAAAAGTACCAAAACTTGAAAATTGACCTTTTTGCGGCATCATGGACCTCTTTGTTCTAAGCATAGTTACAAGCCTCGGACTCGCCTCGGACTCGGCAAGGTCGGATTGGCCTCGGACTCGGCCTCGGTGGCCGGACTCGGCAAATCGAAAAACCCAAGAAATTCAAAGATTTTTAAGGATTTAAAGCATTTTTCATGCATCATTTAGTCAATTAACATCAAATACACAATAATTGAGATAAATAGAAGCTACTTTGCACACATATACAAGTTTTCAACTTTACATAGATCGCGAAAGTATAAAGTTATAAACTGTTAAACTAAATAACACACTAGAAACTGAAATATAAATAGTTTCACTGTCAAATGTCTACAATATTCATGGAATCAAAAGTTCAAAACATATATCAAA
>MU227443.1:1436434-1459630 GCA_018584345.1 Thuja plicata
GATGTTTTTTTTTCACTTTTTTTAGGCTGCTGCCGCGGCAGAGTCCTGGGCTCGGGACTCTCCGAGTCCAGCGAGTCCAAGGACTCTGCGAGTCCGGATGGACTCTCCTGGACTCGGCAGAGTCCGAGTCCAGAGTCACCAACGCCCGACAGGCCTGACTCGGCTCGGGACTCTGCGAGTCCAGCCCTGACTCTGCGAGTCCTGTATCTCTCGTTCTAAGGCATGCTCTCAAGCGAGGGCTGTGAACCAGGAGTAGTGCATGGCAGTAAATAATTGTCCAACTTGGATTTCCGAACTCTAGGAGCAAAGCTAACAGTGCCACTAGGAGCAGAAGTAGAAGCACTAGCACTAGCAGAAGCACTAGGACGAAACAGAGGCATGGAAGAATCCTCTCCAACATAACCAATATTAGCTAACTCCTCCCTTTGCCTCTTCTTTGTTTCCTTTAATTGTTCAAATGTTTCTAGTTGCACATAACATGCACGAACATCCTTGGGAGGTTCTAATGTACACGGCTCAGTATCATGGCCATGTATCCCGACAATATGGTATTTAAATCTATTTATGCCATGATGGTTAATTTCTTTGCAATATTTACATTTCGTTTGCAATCTTGTTCTACTAGGAAATTCTTCCCTATATTGCCAAGTTGGATCCATTTGACCTCCTTTCTTAGGCCTAGGATTAGGTTGAGGAGTAGACATTTGAGAAAAATATTGTTTTCAAAACGTTAAGGTTGCTGCAATAAGACAATTTTACAAAAAAATTACCATTTGTGCATTGTGTTTTTTAAAGTTATAAACTAATACAAAAAAATCAGCAATCCCTACATTTGTGCATTGTGTTTTATTCTTGAATCTTGATTATTTTCCTTTCAAAGTCAAAGTCAAACTTCAAAGTTCAAAGAAAGAATTTAGAAAAATCAGCAAACACTACATTTTTTTATAGAAAATTTTGTAAATACATATTTATTATCTTTTCTAAAAAAAATGTAGGGTTTGCTATTGTTCTACTTCTTTCATTGAAGTATGAAATTTGGATTTGAAAGGAAAACATTCAACTTCAAGAATTGAAAAGTTAAAAAAAAAACTAGGAAGTCCAGTTGGACGCCGGACTAGGCCAAGTTCGAACTGGTCAGTGGTCCGGGTCTGGTCTGTTTGTGGGTTTGGACAGGGTTCGATCCATTGCGACCAAGTTCGAACAAGCCAACAAGCCGTTCGGACCTGGGCGGACCTGTCGGAAAACGGCGAACTGCAGACGAACATCGCCAAACCTGGGCCCATGAACGGAGTTTAAGACTTTTTTTTTGCATAATTTATAATTTTTGACATCCACAACCCTAAAAAGTGAATTTGAAAGGCTTATGTTGACTTCTCATTCTCATTTGTGGTGTGCAAATAGGTTATTTTGTCTTGAGCAAGAGGAAATAGGTGGTTGAGCAAGAGTTTGGTTGTGCAAGGAGAAGTTGGAAGATTGATTTGTAGACCTTCTTCAAGTGTTTGTGCCTCATTTATACACCTTTACAAGCTTACAATGCGTGGAAGAGGTAAGTTCTTGTTCCATTTGCTTTTTGTTTCTGTTTAAGCCTTTTTTTTTCTTTTTCATTTCTCTTTCATTTTCTATAAGATCTACCAAAATTTTTCCATAATTTTTCATTCTCTTGTTTTTATATTGAATATGTATACAATTTCTTGCCATAGGAAAAGGAACTACAATGGCATCTACCTCTTCCTCTATAGGCAATATTGAGCAAAGAGTAGAACCCCCTTCTGATTCTCCTTTGTGGAAGTATGTCGATATTGTAAGACCCCTTTTAGGAGGTGGTGCATTCCGTTGGAAATGTTGGGGTTGTGATGTAGAAAGGAATAGTTCATATTTCCGTGTGGTAGGCCATTTGTGTGGATACCCCGGAAGAGGAGTCAAGAAATGCCTTGGAAAAAAAGGTGCACCTATACCAAATGAAACAGTATTAAAATATATTGCAGAGCATGAGGCAGCAAAAGAGAGAGAAGAACGTAGTAGACAAATTACAGCCGCTGGCAGTAAAAGTAAAAAAAAAGCAAAGAGAATGCAACCCCCCTCTACAAATGTTGTGATAGAAGATCACCCCTTTTATACTACCTCAATTGCCCTTGATACTGAAAGTGAAGCACCCCTTACACACAAAAGAAAGGGACCACTAGATACTGCATTTCAAAATCAGAGTCGAGAATTTGCCGACATTGATGTGGCAAGATGCTTGTATGCAAATGGGCTGCCTTTTAGTGTTGTTCGCTCTCCATATTGGAAGAAGATGTTGAAAAGTGCCAATGAAGCTCCAAGAGGGTATAAGGGCCCCGGTTATGAGAGAGTACAAACCACCTTGTTGGATCAAGAGGTCAAGGGGATTGTCAACTCATATGTGCAAATTGACAATAAAAGCAATTAAATTTTGTTAATTTTCTTTTCACTGTGTGAAATCTCAATTCAAGTCTAATATCATGTATTGCTGTTCTATGATGTATATGCTTAATGTCTTATCAATGTTATCATATGAATTTTGACATTTCCTATATTTTTGAATTAATTTTTTTAATAGCTATTCCTTGTCGTCCCCTAAAAGGTAGCCTCCCCAAAAATATACCTCAAATTCATTTCCTTGCTTCTTGCCATCCTTGTCCTTGAAACTACTTGTAAAACAACTGTTATGGTGTTATTACATCATTAACATAGGCAATCAAAACATATGTGACGAAGTGGTGTAAGTTTATGTCAACATAATATTATATCTAGTAATAATAATGTATTGATATTTTTCTTTTCCATTTGCTATCATTTGTATTGCTTTAACTTGTCCTATATATCTTTTGACTGCAAATTGAGAATGCTTCTCTAGGTTTCCATGCTAAACAACAACACATTTAATGTCAGCTATTTGTGTGGGATTATTCTATGTAAATTGAGGGCAGTTAGAACTGTTCGTATGATTATTGAATTGTTTTTGAAAATTTAAGTACTCATTTATCCTCAAGTAAAAAAAGCCAGGACTTTTGAGATGTAAATCCTCAGTTTTCATAAGCACTGGATAT
This sequence comes from Thuja plicata, assembly GCA_018584345.1. NCBI lineage: Eukaryota > Viridiplantae > Streptophyta > Pinopsida > Cupressales > Cupressaceae > Thuja > Thuja plicata. Next base: position 1,439,503 of record MU227443.1, read on the forward strand.
TTTCGTCTGTAAAGTTCCTTTTTCTCCTTTAACAGTTGTCAATATCTATGTTTATGCTCAATTCAGGATTAATCATTTCATATATCCAAATGATCCTAATCAAGATAAGTTTTAAACTTTAAAGCTCATAAAGTTTATGTTTGTGTATCAATATTTTGTTTTAACATTCAATATCATCTTCATATCTTTAGTCTGTCCTTTATTTCTTTTGACTGGGCAGAGTCAGAACCTTCTTTAGGCTTCCATATTGAATAATATTACCTCTGTCTAATATTGCCTCTTTACGTGGGATTCATTTACTGGAAATTACAGGGCTTGAGATCTGGTTATTTGAGAATGGCTTTGGACAATTTAAGTAAAAGTTTGCCCCCTTCAAGTCAAAGAAGACCAGGACTTCTGAGAGATCAGGTGCAGTTGGTAAAGAGAAAGGACTGTGATCGATATGAAATTGCTCCAATTCCTGAAGTGCTTTCATTTGAGAAAGGATTCTTCATAGTAATTCGTGCATGTCAACTTCTCACTCAGCATATGGATGGCATCATAGTGGTAGGACTGGCTGGTCCATCTGGGGCAGGAAAGACTGTGTTCACTGAAAAGATGCTCAGTTTTATGCCCAGCATAGCAGCAATTTCAATGGATAACTACAATGATTCAAGCCGCCTTATTGATGGCAATTTTGATGGTGAGTTCTCTTTCAATTTTTATAGTATATTATTATAAAACTGAATTTTTTTCTTGAACTACAAAGCATTATAAGAATGGGAATATCTGCAGCACTGCTAATTTAATACATTACTGGAGAGTATTTACATGACTTTTGGTGAACTTGCTCTAGTGTCATAGGTAATGTTCTGTGGATTCAAAAGTAGGAAGTGGCACATTCTTTGATTTCATATGCTAATAGAAAACAATGATCTTTGAGACATTATAGCCAACCTCATCAGTCTTCTTTGTGCCTTAAAAGTTTGTCTAGCATCCTCCTATAATGCATATATTGTTTGGTAGATATTAGTTTTTTTGAGTTGGCTTATGTATTAGAACAGTGTATGATGCTTTTAATTGTAGCAATATTCAGAATACAATAACACTGGATGCTTAGATTATGGAGGAAATAAGTCTATGAAGGGGTACAAGTTACAAGAATTATAAATAATATTTTGTTCAATTCTGGAAATGTTATGTTGAGCTTGCAAGTGGAGTGTGTTTATGGTTGAAAAGTTTCCATCAATTTGTGCAGAACTCCAATAGAAATATTATCACAAGCAGGAAAAGACCAACAAAAAAAACATATACAGCATATTGGAAATGAAACATGTTAAAAACATTTAGGGATGGATGTCAAAGTTCCAAACACAAAACCAAAGGTTATTAGATATGCAAACATTTTATTGCTTTCAGTAGATATGGTGATTCATGATAGTCAATTTGTTTTGGGCTGTCTGGACTCTGGATTATTTCACCACCACAAGCAAATATTAAACCTAGGTTCTTGGCCATCAAATGGTATTGTCAAGTTTTCACGAACATGAAACATTAAATTTATAAGGTTTTAGATTCAGAAAACCATCATAGTAACAAGGTTTGTGGGAACATTATGGGTTTTTTCCAAACCTTGATTTTCTTTATAGGGCCAAATTTGCCAGTGTTCGCTCAACACATCGACTTTGGCATCAGTCCTTATTTGTGTGGAGTAAATTCTGTTTTTCAGCCTCTCTGCTTTGAAAACTGTGATTTACATAGTCAATATTAGTGGAAGTGCAGATGCAATAGAATAGGATGCTGACACTAGTTGTATTAACCATAGATGCACTTATCGCCGATTTATCAGCGATAAGTGTTTTTATCACAATAAAATGTACCAGGGGATAAACTACTACATTTTATCGCCGATCTTTACCGGCGATAAGGCCATTATTTATCGGCTGCAGTTGCCTAATAGGGGCTGGCGGCCAAACAAATTTTCATTCTTCATTTTGTGAGTTGTATGTTGCTGTTTGGGGGAAAAAAAGCGCTTCCAAGGTTTTGAAAGGTGATTTTCAGGGATCTAGAGCGATTTTTGGTGGATTTGAAGCAAATTTGAAGAGGTTTTTGAAGCAAAATCAGATTCACAGGTAAGTATTCAAATTTCTTTTAAAATTTTTTATTTTATTTTATCTTGTCTTTGTTTTATCTAAGTTTATTGAAATTCTATAACAGCATTTCCTAAGTACTCTAAATTGTTTTAGAGCGTAATGAACAAGATTTAACATTAATTTTTAACAATTTTTTGAGTTTTTTCATAGTTTTCTCAAGAATCTCATATTTTCTTAAAATTTTTAAACCCTAACACTTTTTTTTTTCAAATTTCAACTATGTTTTAAATTATTTAAACTAATTTAGTTTGTTTGCTAATTTTTTTTGTTAAAATAAAATATATTAATTTGTGATTTGAATTTGTATGTGTAGGTTGAAATTTGATTATAATGACAAATATAGATTCATCCATAACTAGGTCAGCTGCAGGGTCTGCCAGTGCATCAGTAGACGCATGTCCATCTGGATATGTAGGCAAGCATCCTAAGGGGCTAGAGATAAGGCTTGGAAGTATGCCTTCGAAGGACCCAAAATTAATAGCGTAATTTGCATTAAGTGTGAAAAAGTAATTAGTGGAGGCATAGATTTGGATGTCATATATCCTTACTATGATTGGACATCACAAGAGTAAACCTCCATTGTTTATAGAGGATGAGATCTACGATTTGGAGAGGCAGGCTATGGAGGAGGGTAGATTCGCAGTGAGAATGGATGACATTCAGGTGGATGAGGAGGATGAGGAGGAGCCGTTGTTAGTGCCAACACCATGTACATCTAGGATGGAGGTCGAGTCACAACCAATTGTGCAGAGGGAGGAGGCGCAGCCACAACGGACTCCTAGGACTAGACCCTCTACCTCTCCTGTAGTTTTTACTAGAGCTACTGGGAAGGGGAAGAGGAAGTTGTAGACTTTTTACTTATAGTTTTACAAAGACAATTTGCTATTTTTAGTTTGCACTATCAGGCTATGGCTACCAGTCATCAACATTCCACACGAGGATGCCATTTCGTACCCTATTTGCATTTAAACATATCTAGACTCAGCTTGATTGTTTTGTTTACTCATTTACTGACTCATTAGATGCATCTCCTCATTGAATTTTGCAAAAAAAACATTTTTGATTAAATTTAAGCAATTTTTTAAGTTACCGATTTTTTTGCCGCTATGTTGCCGATTAATATCCAAGTTTTTGCGGTTTTTTTTGGCCCTTGGTGATAAGTTGCCGATAACGATATTCTCAACTATGGTATTAACGATCATGAATAAGAACATGTACCAACTCTTTTTTTTTTAAACATATAAATTGCTATTTTAAAACCTATTGGCATTAAGCCATAGATTATGGATACTGAATAGAGAATGCCTTTGTAAATTTTGCATCTATTTTCAAACCATTTTGAAACTTCAAACTTTGGCAACTTTTTCACCATCTTTAACCTTCTGAACTTTTTGAACCTTGTAATAGTACTATCTTTTTGGTACAAAACAGGTGTTATTTTGGTTTGGGTACAGATTCACTGATGGTTTGGTAGATCCCCTGTGCTGGGTGTCTACGAGGAGGTTCTTGTACACCAAATTGGCCTCTTACTTGGTAGTGACCTATAAAACAACCTTTACCTTTACCTCACATCTCTATAACTATGACTTATGGTCTTGATGCTGTATCCACTCAACATACTCATACTTCTGTTGCACTTGCATTTTGCTTTCATAGAGACTGAAAACTCATTTCTGGAGCACTTCCTTTTTTTTACTTGTGCAAGTAACCCACATGCATTTACCCCAAAATGTAACCTAGTTTTGTTTTAGATGAAAATTATGAATTGAAAACTAGAATCATAATATGTGATGCCAGAAAAATCTCTATTCGTGTTCAGGATGTCTGCTACAGCCACTGGTAGGCACACAACCAGTTGGAGTGGTATGGTCAGGAAATCCACTCGCATTGCATCCCTCGTATCTGGTGAAAGGAACATCTCTCAGTGTTTAAAAATAATCCTTCTGAAACCATAATAGTTTTAGTTTTATATATTAATATATAATTTAAAATATTTTTTATAGTTAATTTTTTACAAACAGTTTTAAATTTAAACTATTATATTATATTTTAATATATTGTTTATTAAATTATACGTTAAAACTTAATAATTATATAATAAAATTTTAAATTAGAAATAATATCAAATTTAAAATCATAACGATAAATTAGAAACTTGTATGCTTATACAACATTGAACATTTTTAAATATAGATATATTTATTTATAATTTATATATTTAATTTTGAATATATTATTAATATATTGTTTTTTATATATGTATATTTATTAAAATATATCTAATTTTTAATATATATTTATGATTTTTATACATTTTTTGTATGGATGTACGGTGTACCAAACGTTTCCAGCCTGCATTTTTTTTCGACATACCAATATATCGTACCCATGATTCCGATTTTAATTCCAATTCTAATTCCGATCCCAATTCCGATTCCGATTCTAATTACTGCTAGATTAAGTAGTTATTGAACTTCAAACCAACTGATAGAAATTCCATTGAACTATTCTTTCTTTTAAGGTTACTGGAGACTATATTCTTGTGCTTTATTCAAAATGAGGTGTTAAACTTGTTTGTCATTCCAGAAAGACAAACCATACTTGGAAATTGCATGGCCAATTACCATCATCTGATCTATCATTTAATATGTTTCATTGCCCTTGCGAATTATTTTTACTATTTTAGTGTTCTTTAATGTGCTGATTGAAATTGAACTTATGGTGGAATGACTTTTGGCTCTTGGGTAAATATGATTTATGACATTGAAATTGCATCTGGCAAATCAGATCCACGGTTGACAGATTATGAAACTTTGCTTGATAATATTCATGGTTTGAAGGCCGGAAAGCCTGTTCAAGTTCCAGTTTATGATTTCAAGCAGAGCTGTCGCACAGGTTACAGGTTGTCAATACTTTCCTTTCTCTTTGCCATTGAAAATATATTCCAAACCTTGAAATACATGTATAGAATAATTACAATGGAATCCTAGCTTGTTATAATATCTTCATTTGTTATGTTAAAAAAAAACTCCACAAGTATGACCTTACACTTTTATTATGTCTGCTTATTATTCTGATGAATCCTTGTACAGGACACTAGAAGTTCCTTCATCAAGAATTGTAATTTTGGAAGGCATTTATGCCTTGAGCGAAAGGCTTCGACCTGTTTTGGATCTTCGTGTGTCGGTGACGGGAGGTGTACATTTTGACCTTGTAAAAAGGGTGCTTCGTGATATCCATCGTGCTGGGCAAGAGCCAGAAGAAATCATTCAGCAAATTTCTGAAACGGTTTTCTTTCCTCCTTTTCTCATCCATGTATAAAGATGCACAGTGAATGAAAAGTTAAAGCAAAATTTAATATAACTGTCTTGAAGTAAAAGGAGATTAAAATTGTTCCTGATTTTTATGATTCTCATTCCCTCTTTTCTCACCCATGTAAACATGCTTGGCAATATAAAAACAAAATATAAATACAATTATCATGAAGTAAATTTGGACTTAAACTATTCTCGGCTTTATAAAATTGTTATTTTAATCTCAGATCACCAGGATTCCTTTGGCTCACGCACAAATAACTTTATCTGGCCTGTTAGTTTCTCAACCAGTCTGCTTTTTCTATTTTCTTTTTAATTGGTAGAAAGTAAAACTTAAATTTTCACAGTGGTACTAGGAATACGATCCATACTGCAGAAAATCAAATCCACACGGGCATTGGGAATTCGCACAACCCAAATCAGAAGATAAAAATGATAGGTAGAGGGGTGAGAATGCTTCACTCAATGAAACTGAACTTATGAAAAAAATATCCCTTTAGGCCAAAAGATGCAGGGAAAAACATATGGCATCTGTGGTCCGTGTATACTGATTGGATCATCCAGACTAACATGATAAGCTTACAGGCAAACCACTGTATACCCACAGGACCATCCAGACTGGTGCAGGAGCACCCGGGCATATGAGCGATCGGCACCACCTAAAAATAATTGTCAAATTGTTTCCCTCAGTTTTAGTTCAGTCTTCTTCAGTTCATGTTATGGATTGGATGCAAGAAGAGAATTTACAATCAAATGGTACTATACACTCAGTATTGAAGGCCACTCATAATAGATGTGAACAAGGTAAATTGCGGTGTCCAATTCCTTTATGCTGACGAAGTTCTCTAATGTACATACATGTAAAAAAACAAGTCCATTTAATAATGCTCAACTGTTAGGGGTCTATAAAATATATGCAAAATCTGGAAGCACAGATGTGGCATGTGGACTGTTTGATGAATGCCTCAAAGAATGATTGCTGGAGACTGATTTATTAATAAGGTTTTATAAAATTTCAAGCAAATACATTGGGCAGGTGTAAAGCCAAATCCTTCAAATGTTGTCAGTATCCTCCTTGCTGTGATAAAATGGGAGCTTTGAAAAACAGCATCCATTGAACCATAAAGGAATTTTGTCAGACGTTGCTGCCCAAATATACATGTATGCAGAAAATGGAGGCAGTAATATGGCACGTGGAATGTTTGACAAAATTGTGATGACTGCAAAATGATTTTTTTTGGAAGATTTGCAACTGTTCTTTCTATGAAGAGGCACCCAAGAAAAAGGAAACTGCAGTGTTGGTATAAGAAGAGGCAGTGACAAGGAAATGAAGAGGCTGGGTCACATGGACGAGGGTAAATTGTGGGTTCATATAGACAGCCCTTTCTCATATGATTTGCTGGCAATATTGTTTGCTAAATATACCACCAAATTCGTGAGACAGTGGAATACCATACACCACTCACAAGCAAAATAAATCGATCCATTTGGCTTCAATTCAGGGCAGTTGTTGGACAATGTAATATCCCTTGTCTCAGATGTTCTGGATTTTTGTGTTTTATATCATAAGCATTTCGTCAAACAATTCATATGCAAGGTCTGATCTAGTTTTTCTGACTCTTTAGCAGCTGATTGTGAGTGGGTTTTTGAGTGCCAACTTCGTATAAGTCTCCCAGATTTACAAATGCGCATATAAATAAACACCTTTTTGTATGAAATAGATATTTGGCAGACCGCACTATATATCCAAGGCTCAAGCATTTCTCAAATGATTATACAACCATTACATTTAAAAAAAGATTCACTTCATGCAGTGGCATTATCATAGCAAGAGACTAAACATGATGTTTTGACAACTACAGTGAAATAACAGCAATGCTGGGACCGAGATAAATTAATATGGCTGAACAATATAAGGGAGAATGATCTACTTGTTGCACGCTACAATAGTCAGCGCTGGTGCTTGAATGCTGGAGATGACATTTTCCCAACCTTCCTGCTGAGACCACGAAAACACCTCCCACGCTGTTGTAGCAGCTCTCTCCGCATACATCCAGTCAAACTCGGGCCCGTAGCTGGTTGTTCACCCCCACACGACTACACCAGCATCACTCGTGGCTGATAGCTAGTCCACGCGACATACACCAATGCTAACTGGCGCCGGTAGTTATCCTGTGCATATATACCGCTGCGTAAGCTATTTCTCGGTGGATTCGGGTGTCACCAATTACACGTGGAGTCTGTATCTTCTACGTTTAACACCACAACAATATCACCCGTATTGGATACCAAGGCAACGTCTGCAAACAGCAACTTCAAATCCCCTGCTGGTGCATATGAACAGCACTCAACCGTCCCACTGATGGCTAATACGGAACCGTCTTGAGTGGCTGGTAAAGGGAGTATCACAGCCCCCGTACAATACTGATCTCACAAGACTCGATCTCTGTAAAGAGACAGCCAATGTTAACATGAAACGCTTCAGCCTGTGGCGTATTCCTTGCCTTCAAGCTATCCGAGCTCTGATTAGAATGCCTGGTTAGGACGATGACAAACAACAAACACTTCCAGCAATCAAAACTGTTATAAATTCCCAGTGTTACCCGGAGACCCGTCTCCCCCCCTCCAAACGCGTCCCGGAGACCGAGACGCGTCTCGGGGACTTTTCACGTCTCCAGAGTCTTCAAAAGTGGTTGGAGACTTCATGGCGAAGTCTCCTGAAGAATCGAAGTCTCCGATTCCAAAAAATGAAGTCTCCCCACATCTCTTAATTAAAAAATAAATTTAAAATACAACATCAAGTCAGTTTATGATTTTGACCCTTATTTGAATGTTTTTTTAGCAATGCCATTTATGATTTAACATTTTTAATAAATATTAAATAGACAAAATTCAAATAAATAAATAATTAAATATTAATATAACAAATAATAAATTACAATATATAAAATATTAAATAATAATATATTGTTATTGGATTATATAATATATTAATAAATAATATATAATAATAAGTAGATGATATAGATAGATTTCTGATTTTTGTTTACAGTTTTGAGTTTTTTGTTTGCATATCAGTGATTCAGCATCAAACTATATATTTTTGAATTTCAAACTTCAATATGTAATGATAATCTCAGCGATTATTGATATGATGATGATCATATGCGATATCTAGAAATCAAATATGACTATGAGATATGCAGTAAGAGTTTTGAACTTTTGAACGATTTGACTCTATATTAATATGACATTACTATTTAGTATTAGTCTTTGACTCTTTAAACTTTTAGTGTTCAATGTTCATAACTTCATACTTATAACTTTCCATTGTTCTTGTTTTCAAAGCACTATGTTATGAATCTATGGTATTTCTTAGAAATTATTAAATTATATTAAAAAAAGATTTTGCCATCTCCAAGTAACCCGTCTCCTATTTTTTGAAAAGTAGGCGTACCGGTACCGGAGACCTCAAAGTCTCCCTGTCTCTGGGTAACCTTGTAAATTCCCAAATTGCAAAGCAAGTTCACATTTATGGCTCAAGTATGAATCCTATATGAATCCATCCAATGTAGAAGGCTAGGTTTGCGTCCAACCTCTAGATATCTCTTAAGGGTTTGCGTCCTTAGAGAAATAATCAGTCACATAAGCAACCATATTTGTTTATCTTGTTTTTTATAACATTCATGGTCCCTTTCCGAAGGAGAGCCTTTTGCTTATATAACCTCGATATGAGGGAGAACACTGAAAACTAAGCAATGTGGGATAAATTGCCCTCACTTAAGTCACGTAAGTTACTTTTTAATATAAAATGACTTTAAGTCATAAATTGACTATATAAACTCACTTTATAAATTAAAGTGATTCCACTATGGAAAAGGGTCCAAATATTTAAATGTCGCCCAACTGTAGCTTGTGACTGGCTGGCATCCTCCAGAAGAAGCCATTAGTCTACTCGGATGGGAAGATAGACTAATCAGGCACCATAAAGGCCTAATGCAGAGAAGGGGACATTACAGACAAAATGTCCTGAATGCAGATATATGAATGAAGTTAGCATGATGAATGTACGGTGTGATGGGGGAAGGCTGTAAATGAGTGTGTGGTTGCAGATTTTAGCATGGCTGTGTAGAAGTGTTGTGACCTTTCCACACCATCGCCCCATTGCAAATGGGGACCCCCTCTTTTTGGTTGTAGTTGTTAGGTTTTGGCAGTTAGTGTAGCAGTTCAGGGCTTTAAAAGATTGATGAGTGGTTGAGTAATCAAGTTGTCGGGTTGCGAATGAAAATTGGGGTGTTTAGATTAAGGTCCTTCGGGGTCAAGTTGCAATGGGGTGAGCCAAAATCCCAAGTTCTTTAATAGTTTGGCTGGTCATATAGTGCAAAATACATTATAAAGGCCTATTTTATGCATTAGGGCTTTAAAATCCTTATAAAAAATGATTTCCCATACTTAAAATGTGAAAAAACCCTTATGAAAAACAAAAATTCCTTGTAAAAATGCATAAAATCTAGATGGAAAGAATTTCTCCATTTAAAATCATGAAAATCCGGACGAGGCATTAATTTCCCCACTTGAGGATCTATTTTCGATGAAAAAACTAAGTGTTGGACTACTTTGTCCAGATGGAGGTCGAAATTTCCCCATCTAGATACCAAGGACATGGAATAAAATGAAGAGTCCAGATATAGAGTGATTTTCCCCTTGGACTTATACTTAGAAAATTTTAAGGCAGTTACTTTGTCTGGGTGGGTGTGAATTTTCCCCTTTGTCCCGATGGAGTTGAATTTTCCCCTCGACACTTGAAATTTTTTGAGATCCGAAGTCATGATATCCTGATGGATTATGAATTTCCCTTTGTCCAAATGAACATAGAAATCCCCCTTTATCCAGATGGAAGTCGATTTTCCCTTTGAATGCAATTGAAGAAGAGCAAAAAACTTCTAAGTATGGGATTGAGTTATCCCTACATGGGTCGATTTTCCCCACTTGTGGGCAAGTGAAGATAAAAATGGCTAAGAATAAAGTTGGGAATTAATCCCAATGGGGATCGAACTTCCCCACTTGGGGGAATGGAAAATAACAATGGACAATCTTAAAGGAGAGTTTGAATTTCCCCTTTTGAGGATGGTAAAAGGATGACTTAGAGAAAATAAATGCAATTCAGACATGGACCAATTTTCCCCTTGGGAGGCTTTAAATTAAAATTAATTAAATAAAGGGGAAAATGATTTAATTTGGTTGCACAAGTTTCTAGGTGGCAAGTTTTAATCCCACATTGCTTGTGTGGGTGATATTCCAACCAAAATCTACTTTAAAAGAGAAAGCGACAGCCCCATGAAAGTACAAGGGATTGACTAAGTGATCAAAGGTGGTGAAAACAAAAAGTTTGAGGCTGAAAAGAAATCGCCCAGCCATAGGAAGACTGAAAATTGATCCAAGGAGGAGGAGAGGCATCAATTATTGACAAGAAGCTTGGTATATCGGATTGCTGATGTAAAAGCATAACTTCTCCTCAGCTTCCAAGGAAGAAATTTATAAGGTAAGATGGTAGAAAGAAAGTATATTCAGATTTTAATCTGGAAATTTTTTCACGAAGGCTGTTTTGTTTGCAAAATCCTTGGATTTTCTCATTCATCAAACAAGGTTGAAACTGTTTGCAAGGGTGTTGGCGAAGAAAAAACACGGTTTCAAGATCATTTTAATGGCATCCAAATGCTGACAAGTGTATGTTTTCAGACTAAGTCTGAGATTTTTTCATATGGGGCAATTTTCTTTAAAAAATAACATAAAATTCTCAGGCTCTTAAACCATTCACAACTTGATTGCAGATCAATTCCAAAGTCAAAATCTGATTTCTAGGACTGATTCCAAGCATTAAAGGGGCTGCAGATGTAAGTTTTCAGACTAAGTCTGAAAATTCCTCCATGAGGTTCGATTTTTGAGAATTTTTTTAGAGTTTATTCCTTTCCCTCAAGACTAATAGATCTTTATTGCAGACCTTTTGAAGTGTTTTGATGCCTATTCCAAGGTCAAGAGAGGTCTGAAACACATCTTGTCTTCAGACTAAAATCTGAAGACACCATAAACAGGGGCGATTTTGGGAAAATTTCCCATAATTCATTAACTCACCAACTCATTAGAGGGGTTGTTGCTGGGTGTTTGGAAGGTATTTTTGTGCAAAAAACAAGTTTGAAGGTCAAATTCATCCGGAGAGTTTCAGAGTTGTCTTCAGAAAATTTGAATTTGACATTTTGGTAAAAATGGATCTTCTACTATCATGATTGGTTTGTATATTAAATCCTAATTCATATTGAAAACCATAGATCATGATTTGTGACGAATTTAATAAAGTGTTAGGAGTCTAGAACTGATTTCAACTTGTTTTCAGACTTACCATGGGCTGTCCTCAGAAAGAATCAGAGTTCTTTCTTTGATAATAGGGTCTGATTTTATCATTTTAAATACTAAGTTTGATCATTTTCATTGTCCTAAGACTCTAATCCACATCCATGTTCCATTTGCAACCTCTTAAGGATAAATTTCTAAGTCATTATTCAAGGATTAAATCAAGAATCTAGAGGTCTGAAATTAATTATTCTGTTTAAGTGTTTTAAAAACCATAGTAACTTCGAGCTTCAAGCAGGGATATGGCAGAAGGCAAAGGGATAGCAGCGGGGAAGGTGTTACAAGTGAAGCTATCAAAGGGATTCTATCCTAAATCCCTAATGGTTTGCAAGTGGGGGAAGGTTGCGGATACAAACATGGAACACTTAGATATGAAGAGGATGAAGAGAAGAATGTTTGGAACAAGAGATCGTCTACCTTCAGACATAGCAGTTAGCACAATGAGGAGTGGCCTCTGCTAGGTGGTTGGATTTCCATCCGCCATTCAATGCAATGAACTTCTAGTGGAGTGTGCAAAGATCTATGATTCAGATACTAGGACAATCAGGGCCAAAGGGAAGGTGTGTGCATTCTTGAGCGAGGAGGCAATGAGAGAGACTTTTGGGATTCCATATTACCCAAGGATGCAGATCAAAACCAAGGAAGAAGGTCTAGCATTATATGACAGGAGACCTGACACTTGTATGGATACCATTAATAAGAACTGGATCAATGAACCAAGGAAACATTATTTTAAGTTACCTAAGAAGCTTGTAAGTGAGGACTTCAAGGATGAGTATAGTGATTTGATCTTTATGCTGAACAGGATCATGGGAACACCCCAAGGAGCTTTCTTCGAGACTTGGATGTATTACTTCATTGAGGAGATATCAACAGGAACTGTGATGATGAACTAGATGAAAATGACAAGTGACAATTTGGATACCCAATTGAAGAACTTAGGAAAAATAAAGCAATATATGAGTTCTTATGTGATTTATTTGCTAGCAAGAAAGATTGAGTATCCAGGTCTCATATGTAGGGGCATGATTGGAAATCGCAAAGGGCAATTTACGGTATGTGATTGTTATCCTAAGTTACAACTGCACGAGGGAGAAAGTTATAGGAGGATCGATGATATCTTCACCATGAATATCACACGCACACTTCAAGATGGATTATATTTAGCAACTATCCAAAGAGGCCATGACATTGATTGAGAAGTATGGATATTGGTACATCCAATTCCCCACTTTCACTTACATCAGGATCCAAGGATTTTCTTCAGAACCTCACAAAATTCCTAAGTATCCTACAGATAAGATGGTCTTGATGGAGGTGCTTAGGCAACTATTAGAGTTTGATTTTATACAGAAGGAGAAACATAGCCAGGGAATGCCTTCCTCTATCACATTGGGGAAGATGCTTGAGACATGTCCTTCATTACAGCAGCAGACACAACAATTATGGAGTTACAACTTTATCAACTTGGGGTCTACAAAGCAAGGAAAGAATTCGACCAATTCTAGAAAATCCATACTTATAGAGGGAAGAGATATAGACACAGGATTGACATTGAGGACTATTGGACAAATCTAGTGGACAAATATGCTATAAGGAGAAAGATGTGGTCTAGGATGTCAGTAGATTTCATGAGGAAGTGTAATATTTTCCCTATTCCTGATCATGTTAGAGACAATGAAAATCATATTCATCCTCATTATGAACATGAAAAGGACAAGCCAATCAAGCCACCCAATTGGTCACAGAGAGAGGAGCTTACATGATTGGGCATCTTGACGAGAGAAGTGATGGATAAATCAAGAGATAGGTTGATAAGTAGATAAACAAGCTAAGGAAACAAGGTTTTACCTTCACACACGTAAGGATGCGGAGTGAGGAGTCCTCAAAAGGAGATGATAGCACCATCGACACTTTAGGACTACATGATGAGGATGGAGGGAAAACTTCAAAGAGAAAGGACAATGTGGCAGAGACAACATGAGCAACAAGTGATAAAACTATGAGTAAGGAATCTGGAAGAAAGAGAAATAAGTCTACCACACCTACTCCCACTGCCAGTTCTTCATCAATAAAGGAATTAGGAGTGTTAAGGAATATGAGTCATTGATAGGAAAATAATAGTTTTATTTTATTGTTTTCAGACTTTGTCTCAGTCTGAATATTAACGTGAATATTGCTGAAGTCGATTATTATTGATATTGCAAAATTTAATATAAATATCGTATGCTTTGCTGAAGTATTGTAATTGCCACGGTGATTGATTCAATACTCAGCAAGCATCGAAACTAATATATATATCAATGTGAAAGGTTGTGTTACGAAGTGGCATGATCCATACGTGGCTTATGCCACGTAGGGTCATGACCCTACGTAACACAATGATCTGTCGTTTATTAACAATCGTGACAGTCTTTAACATATACGACTTGTATGCAGCGATTTTTGTTAAGTATCGAACATGTATATGTTTCGATACGTTTGATAATATAATAGTCATCGTGCTGCTTTGGGCAGTCATCAATATAATAAGTTTAATATCAAATATTATATATATGTAATTATGTATATATATATTATTTCATTTTAACACACACACACACACACACACATATATATATATATATATGAATGCATTGATTTACTTATGCTATATCAAATGCTTCAATCCGAATGAAGCTATTTCTCAACACTCCCTCTTAGCAAGAGAGGATTTGAACATCTTAGGAGTATTCTTTTAGTATGTGCATTTGTGACCATTTTAAATGCTTACATATTACATCTTAGAGAAATGTAAGTTATCTGATCTCTGACACTTCGGGACAACAATTTAATGAAGTCTATGAGAGAACGACCTTGATCCTAGGATGACAATGAAGTCTCCAATATCACAGGTATCACAATTTCGGACATATATGGTCCATTTTGACACATAATTATCATGACCTCCGACACATTTCAGGACAACAATTCAATGTAGTCTATCATGATAATAAATCAAGAATTTTCTCAATATCATGATATCCGACACAATCCAGGACAACAACTTAATGGAGTCAATTATGATATGTTTGTTATCACAGTCACTGACACATCTCGGGAAAACACTTAGTGATAACACAACAGATTTAGTATCAAGATATTCGACACATTCCGAGAGAGCAACTTAATGTAGTCAATCTTGATAATAGGTCAGACTATTGTTGAGGTCGTCACCTTACAATAGCGACCTTGCACATATGTCACATGAAAGATCGTCACCTTTCATGAGATAACACTCAAATGCAATATTGCAATATTAAAATATTCATGAATATCTCAGAAATTACAATTACAATTTAGTCATACCAAGTTTACCTCTGAAGTACTCTACTTTCAACTTGGCAAGAGGCTTGTTGAAAATATCAGCATTTTGCTCTTCAGTGCTGATGTAAACCAATTTGATAACATCTCTGTCTACCATATCTCTTATGTAATGGTAAGGGATTTCTATATGCTTGGATCGATTATGAAAAACTGGATTTACTGAAAGTTTGATGCAACTTTGATTATCACAGTGAATGACTGTAGGATTCAAGGGTTTCCCAAATAGTCCAACTAGTAACTTCCTTAGCCATACTGCTTCACGAGCTCCCATGGAAGCGGCCATGTATTCGGCTTTAGTGGAACTTTGAGCAACTGCTGACTGTTTCCTACTGAACCAGGATATCATAGCCGATCCAAGGCTGAAACAACATCCTGTAGTACTTTTACGATCAAGGGTTTCCCAAATAGTCCAACTAGTAACTTCCTCAGCCATACTGCTTCACGAGCTCCCATGGAAGCGGCCATGTATTCGGCTTCAGTGGAACTTTGAGCAACTGCTGACTGTTTCCTGCTGAACCAGGATATCATAGCCGATCCAAGGCTGAAACATCCCATAGTACTTTTACGATCAATGGAACTGCTTGCCCAGTCGGAATCAGAATACCCTTGGAGTTGTATCTCAACATTTTCATACTTCAGACCAAGTCCAATAGTAGCACGCAAGTATCTCCGGATATGCTTAGCAGCCATTAGGTGAATCTTCTTAGGTTCGCACATAAAATGACTTAGCACATTAGTAGCATAACAGATATCAGAACGAGTGTTTACCAAGTACATAAGAGATCCAATAATTTGTCTATAGTATGTAGGATCTGTGGGTTATGAATCTTCTGCTTCATTTTTAAGCTTATGAAGATTTGTTTCCATCATATTAGATATTGGTTTACAATCCATCATTCCAAATTTGGTCAAGACATCAGTGGTGTACTTTCCTTGATTTAGGAAAATATAGTTCTCCTTTTACCATACTTCTAGACCTAGGAAATAGTGTAGAAGACCTAGATCCTTCATATCAAATTCAGCCACAAGATCTTGTTCGCATTTTGCAATAAGATTGTCTTCACCTGTTATTAATAAGTCATCAACATAGAGAACCAGTATTAGCATATCACCATCTGATATTTTGAAGTATATGTTAGGATCTGCTACATTTTTGGAATATCCTAGCTTGTAGAGGTAACTGTTTATCCTTTCATACCATGCCCTAGGAGCTTGCTTAAGACCGTAGAGGGCTTTCATCAGTTTGCACACATGGAGATTTCTATCATGTGTAGTAAAGCCTTCAGGTTGTTCTATATATACTTCTTCCTCAATTACACCATTCAGGAATGCTGTCTTTACATCCATTTGATGTATCCTCCATCCTTTAGATGCTCCAATGGCAATAATGGTTCTTACAAAAGTATATTGTGCAACTGGAGCAAATGTCTTTTCGTAATCAATTCCAGCTTTTTGAGAAAACCCCTCTGGCAACAAATCTGGCTTTGTGTTTTTCAATACTACCATCTGGTGCATATTTGATTTTGAATAACCACTTTGAAGAGACAACTGATTTGTCTTTTGGTCTATGTACAATATCCCAGACATCATTCTTTAATATAGATTGGTATTCCTCAATCATTGCATCTTTCCAAGCTTGATATTATAAAGCTTCTTCAACATTTGATGGTTCAGATTTTGTAAGCCCAGTCAGGAGTGCAACATAGCATGTTTGATTTCTTGTTTTCTTATTCTCTCTGAAAATTTCATCAGGCTCCATGTTATTTTCTTCAATCATCTTTCTTGCCCATAGTGGCCTTTTCTTGTTGTTAGGAATTTCAGTATTCTCAAAATTAGATGATGGAGGTTCATGATCTTCTTTGATGTTCTCCCTCTGATTCTTAATTGTATGATTTTCATCTAATTCTGTGATTGGATCATCTTCTGTATTTAGAGAGAAGTTATAAGCAACATTTTCTTCAAATTTTACATCTCTATTGATTTCAACGGATCTTTGTCTTGGAATATAGATTGTATCCTTTAGTGGTTTCACTATAGCCAACAAATATGCCTTTCTTCCCGGATGGTTCTAGTTTGGTCCTTTTTTCTTTAGGAACATGAATGTATACGGGACAACCAAAGATTCTTAGATGGCTTAAGTCTGGTTTATTTCCTGTGAAGGCTTCTTCAGGTGTTATATTCTCTAAGATTGAATGAGGGCATCTATTCTGGATGTACACGGCTGTATTTGAGGCTTCAGCTCAGAATGAGATATGTATATTCTGATTATGCATCATGGCTTTGGCGGCTTCAATAATGGTTCTGTTTTTTCTTTCTGCGACTCCATTTTGTTGAGGATTATAAGGTACTGTACACTCCCTCTTAATCCCAACAGAAATGCAGAATTCTTTAAAGTTTTCAAAGATATATTCACCCCCATTATCTGATCTTAGAGTCCTTATTCTCTTCCTAGTTTGATTTTCCACTAGGGCTTTAAATTCTTTGAATTTCAATAATACTTCATTTGATTCTTTAAGTTTTAAGAAATATATCCAGGTTTTCCTAGAATAGTCATCAACAAAGATTACGTAATACAAAAACCCCCCTAATGAGAATATTGACATTGGACCACACAAATCAGTGTGGACAAGTTCTAGTACAACTTTTGATTTATGTTCACTAGCAGGAAGAGGCCCTTTTGAGCTCTTTCCTAGAGCACAACCTTTACAAATTCCAATATGTTCAGTTTTTAGATGCGGTAGACCTGTAGTGATCTTTCCTATAGTAGGTAGGGCACTATACCGAAGATGACCTAATCTTCTATGCCAAATTTCATTACAATTTGATACTTCATGACTTAGTGCATGTTTTTGATCATTACATAGTTTGTATAGACTACCATCTCTAGATCCTATATAAATAGCATTCTTAATGTTGGAATTTTTAGGCCAAAGTAGAACTTTATCTTCATGAAAGGTGACGCGATATCCTTGATCAGCTAGGCCTAAAATAGAGACCAAATTTCTTTTGATTCCCGGTACAAATAGAACATCTTTTAATTGTAATGTAACTCCGGTTCTTAATTTTATTGAACAGGTCCCGATTCCTTTCACAGGATAGGTGGAATTGTCACCAATTGTGACCTCTTCATTTGAGTGTCCTTCAAAAGTTTCAAATTGATCTCTAAACCCGGTTATGTGTCTTCATGCTCCGCTATCGATTATCCAAGTGCTTTTATTTGAGTTTAGTTCACTTGATAATGCTAAGAAAAACAAAGAATTCTCCACTTCTTTGACTTCAGCTATGGTTGCTTGAGTTTTCTTCCTTTCCGGACAGACTCTGTGAGTGTGACCAAACTTATCACACTTGTAGCATTGGACCTTAGAAAGAGCTCTGTTTTTGTAATGTGGGTTATTATTTCCTCTTTTTTCTTTTGTTGTTTGTATTAGCATGTAGTGCTTGAATTTCTCCCACTTTATTTGGACCTATCCCTCTTGAGATTAGTTGAGATTCTTCTTGAGTGCAATCATTTCTGAGTTGATCAAATTTAGGTAGGGACGGTCGACCGCTAATGCATTGGATAAAAGATTCCCAAGAGATTGGTAACCCTCTAAGGGCAATTAGAGATAGTTCTAGATCATCTACAATATTTCTAATAGTAGAAAGTTGATCTTTCAATTCAAAAATTGTCAAAAAATATGATGTAATCGTTTCTCCTTTATTCATTTTGATATTCATGAGTTGCTGTTTTATGGTAAGCAATCTGCTTGCATTGTTGATCTCATTTGTAGTTTGGATAGTTTTGAACTTCATAAGTCGTTGTTAATTTGGCTATGGTGGGAAGAATGTGATCTTTAACAACGTCAATAATTATCTTCTTAGCCTTGTTATTGCGTCTTTTTCATGTTTTTTCTGGTTCATCTTCGGGATCTTCGGGCATTCTTTTGTCGTCTTCTATATACAAATCCAATTCAAGTTCTTGAAGAATTGCTATTATTTGAATTTTCCATGAGACAAAGTTGGAGGCACCTTCGAGTCTATCCTCCACTATAACACCGTTCACCATGATTGTTCTTCCTTCAATTCTGAATATAAGTCTGATATTCTGAATCAAATTTTCACTATCTTTTTATTTTATTTTATTCTCTATAACTTGGCTCTGATACCATGTTAAGGAATATGGATCATTGATAGGAAAATAATAGTTTTATTTTATTGTTTTCAGACTTTGTTTCAGTCTGAATATTAACGTGAATATTGCTGAAGTCGATTATTATTGATATTGCAGAATTTAATATAAATATTGTATGCTTATCTGAAGTATTGTAATTGCCACGGTGATTGATTCAATACTCAACAAGCATCGTGTTAAATTTTTAGGATAGCTGCAAATGTAATAGCACTCTATGTTGTATGTGTTTTCCAATTGCAACAATCTCTTTCATTTATATTGGGAATGAGGCTAGGAGAGACATGTCCCTTCATGGGACATGTCTATTCATTATTATTTATAAGAAAGGACATTGCCTCTTCCCATTAATTATAATTTAATCAATCTTATAATGTTTCATCAATCAATTATTAATTAAGAATAATATAATAATTTAATATTGAATATTAAATTTCATATGATTAATAATAATATAACATATATAATGTATTATTATTAATCAACATATATTATATGTATTCTAATGATCATATGAGTGAAGCTACAAACATTAACACTCCCTCTTAGCTTGGGAGGATGATCAAACAAAATGTGTAGTGGTCTCCTATGTCAACACTTATGACCCTCACCTTAGCTATACAAAACATCAACACTCCCTCTTAGCTAGGGAGGATAAATCAATCCAATGTCAACACTTATATGACACTTGACAACATCAATCATATGATGTAAGCAATAAAAGTATCATCCTCATGATG
>MU227443.1:1504352-1515926 GCA_018584345.1 Thuja plicata
TTTAATTATTAATAAAGTGATTACTTTATTAATAATTATTTATAAGGTTAAAAAGTCACTTTATATTCAATGAGGCCATGACCCTTCATTTAAGTGACTTAAAGTGCAATTAATGGATTATATTTTGTAGGCCAAAATAGTAAAGAATTTTAAAAAGTCAATGTGCACACGAGTTATATTATTTTAAATGATATTAAAGTGCATTTATAATCCATGAATATGAGCACCCAAGTTTGAAGACTTATTATAAAGTCTTATTAAAAACCTAGAAGTGGATTTAAATGCTCTTAAGAAGATTGGAGTTATAACAGGACATCAAAAAGCAAATCAACCTCATTATTGATGATCATTTTTGACTTTGCTTTGTTTGTGTGAAGAAGAAACAGAAACAAGGGTTTCAGATTTCAAGCTTGAAGAATTGTGAATTCTTCTAAGTTTTTCAGCATAGTGAATTGGTGAAACACCCAACGAATTATGTCAGGTGTTGGCTTTAGTTTAGAGGCCAAAAATGAATTTATTGTTGCAGAATTAAGGGTTTGAATGCTAGATTATTTACCAGAACAATTTATAGTGATAGTAGGAATTGGCAGCCATTATTAATTAGGTTTCAAGCATTTATGAGCAGTTTTGTGAAGTTTATTCAACGGTTTCAAGACATATCATACCTGTAAGGTCATGAATTGTAACTCCTAGGTTTTCTAGGTATTGTTGTTTTAGATAATAGGGGTTATTTAATGAACTGGGTTGTCAATGTATTGTGAAAATTCTAAGTATTCAAGCTGGTATAAACATCTGGAATTTTCAACTGTGTATTTTCATTGCAATTTCAGTTTTGAGTTAAAAAATATTATTGCAATATCTTTATTTGCTGCATTATATTGTCATATCAAAACGAATATATCATTTGCATAGCAAATTGGTGGTTTGGCAGAGTTAGAATTTGTTTGGGTTCTTACAGTGGTATCAGAGCGGTTTTCTGCCATCTTGTTGGGGTGGAATTAATTGGGCTTAATTCTTTGACTTGAGTAATCAAAACTTTAGTTATTTTTGCAGTCATGGATAGGCACAAGAAATCTAGAAAACAAGGAAACCAGTTAGACAGTATGTCTCTTCTTAGACAGCAGACAGATGCCATGATGAAAAACATGGAGAGACTAAGGCAAAGTTAGGAAAGACTTAATGCAATTCTTTCAAATCCGGCAACTGTCGATAAGGCGATAGATTATTTGGTTTCTTTTGTTCAATAGGTCCTCTTCATAGAGAAGATATGAGGAGAAACGTGTGTTTTTCACAGGTGAGACATCCAGAGATCTTCGTGATGAATTTCAGTAGCTGCTGATTTTGGTGGAGATGTTCCTGTACTTAGTTGATCAGCCACTAGACCTATGTGCACACTTGAGGGTGGAGACTTTTTGTAGGGACATGTGGATGCGCCTGTCTAGTTGGCAGATAGTGGTACTGAGTTTCAACATCCCGACATGTCCAATGCCATTGATGACAATTTTATATTAGTTGGTAGTAGTACCAGCGATACAGGATCTGATTTTCCGGACAACAGTCCTTTATGTGAGCCTGTCGATGATGTCGTGGATAGTGTTAGTGGAGGATGTTGTAGACACCACTATGGATTCTGACACCTTAGATGATGGTGTTATTTTTGAGGATTGCGAGGAGTATTTGAGCTCTGACAACTCTGATGTTTATGACAACTATTGCAGTGTGGAGTCAGTATAGGAGTCAACAGTCCTTTCTTGTATTGAGGAGGTGAGCATGGAGTCACCTAGTGATGACACTCATGATGAGGGTGTTACAGATGAGGCAGGTTACATAGGTTCATGCCATTGTGTAGATGATTCACGTAATGACATTGAGTCTTGTATGCGGCTAGAGATAGCAGAGGGGTCTTAGATAGACGATGTTGATACTAGCATTGTGGATACCTCTGATGTTGGGTGTGAGGATGATGGGTGTTGCAGTGTGTCTGATTTTTTATATTAGACATTGGGTGTGGACTCGGTGTTGTCATCCGGTGGTGGTGGGTTCCAGGATCCTTTTCTACAGGGACTCACAGATGAGGACGGGGAAGCATATGAGTGGCAGGAGTTTGTTTCAGCCAAAGCTTCCACTCCTTTAGATGAGGTGTTTGTAGAGGTACTCAGTAGCGATACCTCGTCGGGGGACATGTGCGAGGCTGTTAGCACACATGAGGAGAGTGATTATGAGGTTACTTTTGCGGTGACTCATGAGGATGACTCTACCTGCAACGAGTCATGCTTGATTTATCAGACCCTGGGGGAGGACTTTGAGTTGTTAGTGAGTGAGGATGAGTCCAATATCAGTACTCAGTTTGTAGATGTGTGCTCAGATAACATTACACAGAGATACAGTGATCTTGAGGGGAGTATGTTGGATACAACTTCCTTCCATAGTGTGGACAGTGCAATTGAGATTGTGCATAGGAGACCCGTTGTGCAAAGTCATCATGTGACTGGTCAATTGAGAGTCGGTGAGAGAGACATTACTTCTACTCTTGAGCATTCCGATGCCGCTTGTCAGTTGTTGGTTGTTTATGGTTGGGGTGCTCCTATGACAGATGAGCACGGTGGTAGTTACCTTTCCCTGATAGAGATTCATTCCTTGCGGGGGGCTGTCAGGATTTTGAGACAAAACTATTTACAGTTGGTAGCCGACCGAGATCACCTAGTTGAGTGGGGGAGTACGACATATGAGGCTCTGATGGACAGAGAGAAGGAGGTGAGTGAGCTTACTCAAGAGCTCACAACAACTTCTGAGGTTTTAGAGGGCATTCAATTGGCTCTCTAGGAGTCGCAAGGATGTTTAGCATAGGTGACATTAGAGTTGGAGCAGATTTAGTCTATACCAACCATAGATCCAGTTCAGTTGCATATAGTAGTGGTTGGTGGTGAGTCAGCTACCACAGTTGGCAGTGATGGATGTGTTGGGGTTACAGTTACATCCATCCTTGAGACAGATGCAGTAGATGCAGAGGTGTGTGCATCAATGGAGGACAACAGTGAGAGTTTTGTGGTATCAGGTTCTCCAGTGGTTAGGACCATGGTAGATGATACAGAGCAAGTTGTTGAGAGTCCTGAGGTAGCAGGAGTGGATTCGTTAGAGAGTTGTGTGCCAGTTTCTGACATTATTCCCTTTGATTCACAGGACATGGACAAAGTATCATCTAGTTTTGAGGCTAGTTCTCAAGATGGTTTTTTTCCTTATGTTGGAATTAAATCTATTCCTCATTTTCATATAGCTGATAGTGTTAGGCAGTTGGTAGTGCCACAGGTTCAGAGAGATCATCTGTGGATTGCAGGGGAGCAGGTTGATGCTGCTTCTTATAATTTCTACTGCACGGAGTCGTTCACGGAATATTTGCTTGAGAGTTCGGTTTTGCAGGAGGGACCTTCCGGGGCTTTTGAGGGTACACTCATTTGGGGTTCTTGCGTTATTCAAATGTTAGTGGGAATGATTGTAGATACCTTGACTACAATGCTTCCTCATCGAGATTTTGTGGTTGGGTTTGCGGAGCGGGTTACCCAAGGTCCTGCCCAGCCAGTTGTTCAGAGTCAGAGATTGGAGCCATCTCTTGATTCGCGGTTTGATATTGATGAGTCCCTGACAGAGGTTGGAGCTTTTCACCATGATTACACAGCGAGGAGCGCTCATCATTTCTCTTTTGACCCACCAGTTGAGGACTTGGTTGCACGTCGGTGTGGGTTGGCTCTGGAATTATACCATCCTTTTTGGGATGAGGTTTCTCCATCTGCAGTTGATGGTGTTAGTTACAACAAGTTAGTAGGAGGCTACTTGTAGGGTTAGCATATCCATGGTGATTTTGCAAAGGATGGATATCTTGGTTATGGGAGTTTTGGTTTGTGAGATGGTATTGGATATCCATTCTTCCTTTTTATGGATGGCTGTGAGTTTCATCTCTACTAGGATCCAGGTGATGACAGGTTTAGCACTGCAGATTGTGTGGACCGCTATGGTTGCCATGATGACAGTGTGTTCTGGTTAGCTCAGTAAATGGTGTTTTCATCACAGGAGTTTGCAGGTGATCGCAGGGACATTATTCCATTCTCTCCTTGGGATCTGGGTGGACTTATGTGTTTTGTTTCCTGGGATTGCTTGGGGACAAGCAATTTCAGGGAGGGAGGACTGTAATGTCCCCATTTTGAGCGAGCATTGGAGCTAGTGGATTTAGCTTATCATTGGGTCCTTGTAGGCTAATATTGGTGATTAGAGGACCCTGTTGTGGGTTTTGGCCACGTTTTGAGGGACTTACTATTTATAGTAAGTCAACAGATGGTTCCACTGAGCTCAGATGATTTAGAGGAGTTATATGATGCTCTCGGATTTTATTTTCCGGTTTCCAGTTTGGGCTCCAAGATTCTTGGAGGGAGCGTCTATTTTTAGTAAGTCACCTCGTCAGGCTCATTCATCATCTTTCATCATTAGGATCACTTTTGTGCTGTCAAATTTTGATTCTGATGCTTCCTCAGTTGTTTTCGCAAGACGGGTGAATTATGATTATTATTTAATTAAATCGGCTAAGGTTGCTATTTTTATTGGGATTTTATTTTGGGCATCTTAGTGTTATAGCTCATTGGAACCGAGTTGAGAAGTTTTAAATCCCGAGCTCATAAAACGGGGACCCTATGTGTCAGAATATTGTTATTTTAATGAAAGGGTCTTTTTTTCATCATTAAAGTGGAAAGAAATATAATAGTTTATTTGAATTTCAAATGTGCACATAAAGCATAGTCTTTATGTAAGTGAAAAGTGTGTGAAAAGATATCTTTTATTATAAAAGCAATGCTTTGGGCAAAAGCAATTCATTAATGATATCTTATTTTTTTGCATTGCATGAATTTGGTGATTGGGCTGAATCTAGGGTTTGAGCAATTGGAAGCTGGAAGAATTGGGAATTCTTCTAAGTATTTTGCACTTTGAATTGGTTGATCTCTGCCAATGAATATGAGGTAGAACCGCAGGGTTCTTACAAACAAGGGAGAAAAGTGGAGTGCTGAAGCCGAGGACTTTGTAGAGCACCTAAGAAAAGTACATGAAGAGTTAAAGAAACATATTTATCAGATGAACTCTAAGTTCAAGGCTAAGGCAGATCAAAAGAGGAGGTATAAAGAGTTTCCAGGTAGGAGATGAAGTCATGGTTCACCTTAGAAAAGAGAGACTCCCAGTAGGGATATATAATAAGTTGCAGATGAAGAAGTTTGGACCATGTAAAATATTAATAAAGCATGATTTAGGGAATTTTTATGAAGTAGAGTTGCCTAACGGAATACACATTTCACCCATCTTCAATATTTCAGATTTAACGGAGTATCACAAAGGTGATATTGAAGAAGAATCAGTGGAAGCACAGTGGAGCATTCCAACACCTACTTCAGAGAAGGAAGAGATCAAAGAAATCTTGGATACCTGAGTGGGTAGAAGTACAAGAAATAGGCAATACAAAGAGTACCTGGTTAAGTGGAAAGGAAGACCTGTTGAAGAGTCTTCATGGTTGTCAAAGACTGAGGTAGACTGACTTGGTTTTCCTCAAACATCTGAAATGTGACAAGGTCACTTTCAATTACTCCGGGTGTCTAATGCAGGATTATCCACAAGTTTAGAGCAATCTTGTACCACTCAAAAATATTTTTAATTTAATCTTTAGCTAAGGTTATAAGCATGGAAATAAGTGCAAGCTACTAATGGACTCCACGTACCCTGGAATGTGTCCAAAGGGACATAAGAAGTTGAAATAATTTAACATTTATCACCTATGCATAAAAAAAAATATTTTTCACATGTGGACACATCTTTTTGTAATTTCCAAGGCAAAATTTGTAAAATCCTCTTCTAAATGACCACCTATGGGAGGTAAAGGGTTATGTAAAGGGAGAATTCAAAAGA
Organism: Thuja plicata; assembly: GCA_018584345.1. NCBI lineage: Eukaryota > Viridiplantae > Streptophyta > Pinopsida > Cupressales > Cupressaceae > Thuja > Thuja plicata. Next base: position 1,510,290 of record MU227443.1, read on the forward strand.
CACCCTTCTAGGCACCCATTTTGGGAATTTCAAAGGCTGCTTTAGGCACCTTTCTTGGAAAGTTCTAGGAATTTCTAAAGGCTATGTGGTGTAATGTGTGAAGGACATGTGTCCATCTTCTCTAATATGTGTGGAGCTTCCAAGAGGCTCTATGAACACTATAAGTAGAGGCTTTGGAAGGGGGTTTAACTTTAGACATTGAACAATGAGTTCTTAGTTTCATAGCTTAAGTAGCAAAGCTTGTAGCTCTAGCTTGCATATTTGAAAGTCAATTTGGCTAATATTTGTAAAAGTTTATTTTGGAATATTATATTCCATTGGAGTAATAAAGATTTAGCATTTTCTTTTGCATTTCTTGTGTTGTGATATTGCTGGGTTATTTTTGGAGGGTGTTTCGACTCTTCATCACCAACCCTAAGGAATCACCAAATTCCTTGCTTGAGAGAACCAACTCCAACAGAAGCACCAACTTCTCAAACTGAGCACCAACTCAGCATCCTTGAGGCACCAATCATAGGGATGTTACAAATACAAAATGCCACTGATTTACAAATCAGAAATATTATTCTCCACAATATCTGAAGTCGTCACATCTCTGAACTTCACATCATTAAATCCGTTCACCTCTCTGATTTCTCACAATTGCAGAGATACTTTTCTAGATGAAATAAACTCTCAAAAAATGATGTCTCTGCTATATCAGTCTTCTTGCCAACGATACATACCCACAAATCGATTACCACACACACCACATTTATACACAACCCTTAAAACATCGATCAGGTATAGATGGTTACAGGAAATAAGTTATAACTTCTCACAATTGTCCTCCTAGTTATAACTAATCTCAGGTGTAACTGACAACTAATCCATTAGAAATGTCATTCATTTAACATTTCTACGAAGAGTGATACTCTTCATTTGTAGTGGCAATGATATTCTGATGTAACTTCCGAAGGCAATTGCTAAAAACAGTTGTAACCAAGCCATCCAAACTGATTTATGGACTTAATATCCATTTGCAGATCGAAACTTTCAGGGAATAACCTGATACTTAGTATGCAGATTTGTTTGAACATAATGATTGATCATTAAATCTATATTGAAATCATGATGAATCCAAATACAACATAACTCTGATCAAATACGCAGACTTGCAGATTGAACTTTTAATATCCGGATCAAACCAGCAACAGGATGACTTCTATGATCAATGCAAAGACAATATTTTTTGTCTGTTACTGTTCTTGATCAATCACAGAACGATCAACCTGATATATCTTCTATCTGTATATATATCTTCATCAACCTGATATATCTGTACGTGTTTGTTCTTCAATATCTACCCGATCTGCATTCAATCATACTAGAGTTTCTGTGAATTTCATTTAACTTCTGTATTTTATCAGATTTTCTAACTCTGTACTTGACATCAATGACAAATATTCTAAGAAATATAATGTCAAATGATTCTTGGTGATTGTGGTCCTGCTTTGTGCAAAGATACCCTACATCCCTCTGAGTCTCACTCTTGGGTTTCTCTCTTTTTGAGACCCCAAAAACTCACTGCAGAGTTTTTTGGTAAGCTTGCAGTCTTGTTGAGGTCACCTGTTTACCAGACACTCACGGCACTGCTACCAATCACCATTTTTGATCATTGAGATGACCTTTTGGTTTTCCAGTGGTCCTAAATAGCTCTATTGGTGGTGAGTCCTATATTAGGACCCTCCCTCCATTCCCCATTTCAGAGTAACTTTGATCAAGTAAACTTTATGTTGATGGATTTCCTGCTCAAACTGCTATACTCATTCTATTTCTCTCATTTTATCTCACACATATCGATAGAATCCTAGTGGATTACAGTTCGCATTTCTATACTAGAATTTATTTTCCTCTCCCAAGGGCATTCTGCAAGTTCAATGTGAAGGAGAACCAAGAAGTCACTACAAATCTGCATCAAAGTCTTTTGTTCCTACAAGAGCAGCTAGGAAGGCTTGGACTGAGGTTTGTAGACTTGGAACATGCTTCTCTTAGAGACATCGATGAGAGTTCCTTGTTACCCAAGAAGAACGTTTCTTCCTTTATGCTGGTAGCTTGGTTATTTGTATGTTGCATGCTTTAGATTACAAATTACAAGCTAGGATAATTAGTATATTCTATGTTAAATATCAAATTCCACTTATTTATCTCTACTCATTGTGCTTAGCTCATGTTTGCTTGCATTTTTAAAAAAAGTAGATTATATCCTCTATTCTTGACTATTGGCAGTGCACCTTGGGCAAATTTGTTTTAGTTACTATAGTTTGTGGTGAACCCCATGCTTGTATGCTTGCCATCTACTTACTTAGACACTCACCATATCCTGTCCACACTCCTGCTTCCCACTGCACCAAGCACAAGCATCCAAATTTGGGATCTTTTGTTTCCTATATAACTCTTTTTCCTAGATAGCTAATACGTTGTTTCAATTTCATTACACTTTTTCTCTGTGGTGGTCAATATTTGAAACCACTGTTGCTTGTTACTTAAATAGCTAGTGGACCCCACCATGCAATCTTTTAGAGATGATCTTTCATATTAACGTGATTTATATTTTCTAACTTTGAATACGATTTATAATTAGTTGGTAACATTAATAAATTTTTGTGACATCTATGAATGAAAGTTGACAATTTTGCAAGAGCAATATTAAGGGTATTGATCAAGTTGTTTTACAGGTTTATCCAATGTACAAAGCCTATATTGAACCAGATTTGCAAACTGCCCATATAAGAATTAAAAATAAGTTCAATCCATTTTCTGGATTCCAAACTCCAACTTATATTTTGAAGGTAACCTTATCTTTTGCAGTAAAGAATGTTTCGTTATCTGTCTACTTTGAATGTTGACAATCTAATTTTATCGCATGCTTGCCTATGGGTGCAGTCATCAAAAACTTTGACTGAAGACCAAATCAAGGCCTCTATTTCCCCAAACCATGTTGTGACAATGGAGGAGACTTATGACATATATCTCTTGCCACCTGCTGAAGACCCAGAAGCATGCCAGTCATACCTGAGAATGCGAAATAGAGATGGAAAGTACAGCCTTATGTTTGAGGTTTGTCCAGTATAACCTTTTTATTTTTTCTTGTACATTCTATAAGATTCTTTCATTCAAGTTAGCTTTTTCTCCATTAAACAAAGTTCAATATTATGTTTGAGGGTTCTTGAGTATAACATTTTATGTTTTCTAGCACATATTAGTTTCTTTCATTTGAGTTATTTTTTTTCCAATTGCAATGTGATATTTGACTAGAAGAATTCATAGAATACAACTGGAAACAAGAAAATATCAGTTTGACAAATGTTACATAACAAAGAGTCTGGTTTTCAGAATTTCAGTTATCTCTCAACACACTGATTTAAGAGAAAAAGAGAAATATCTATATAATCAGAATATGAAAAAATCCTCGTTATGCCTAAAAATTGAGTGATAGCAGATAACTAAAAGGAAACCAAAAGCTAGCTTATAAACAAATACTATCAAAATTAGCCTTCTGAGAAATCACAACTATTCTGCCAAAAAGTTTCCAAGTATTATTGTGATATATAATTTTTATTATTCCTCAGTAGAAAAAGAAGCATTAAAGAATAAAGCTTATGTCCCTATGGGTCATAGCCTAGAGATGTGACCATTGACAGAAAACTAACAACCAAAATCAAAACAATTATTTATGGGTTTATAAAGATCATGTTGGATTAATCGTCATTGATGTCAAAGTCACTGTAAAAGGAAATTTTCTCCAAGAATTCATTAATGCCAATCTCCTTAAGGTGGGTTCAAGTGCCATAATAGATAAATATATTAGTAATTGTTTGAAGATGAAATATACCTATTTATTTTTGTTTTTCCTATGCTCGTTTAACCACGAGCAATGATTTGCCCTCCCAACCATTAGACAATACACTATTGTCTCCCCCGAGCATCTTGATATATCAATCTGCACGTATGTTCAATTGTTATGTCTATCTTAATGAATGAGATCACACATCTCATTATATATGTGAGAGGTGCCCTTTCACCAAGGGACGCCACTCTTCCAAGTTGGCCCCAATAATTATATTAATATATAATTATAGCTCATATAATTAATATATAATTATATATATTATAATTTATTATTAATATAATTATATTATCAATATAATTATATCATCACAAAAATGTTATTTATGTCGGCCTGAAGGAGTCCGACCATAGCTATAATGACATTAACACTCCCTCTTAGCTAGTGAGGAATCCTTCTCGATATCTGAGTTAGAGAGTAATGTCCACCATTGCTACTCCCAGAGGGTGGCTCCGTCATGGCTGCTCCCATAAATGGAAATGCAAACAAACATAAGTGCTCATTATGGAATCGCTCAACGTGATGTCGTCATCTCATTATGACGTTCACCATGGCTACTCCCATAGGGTGAATCAACACAAGTGTTTAGTCATGAAGTCACTCACATGACCTCCACCATGGCTACTCCCAGAGGGTGAATGAACACAAGTGTTTAGTCATGGAGTCACTCACATGACCTCCACCATGGCTATTCCTAGAGGGTGGGTCCATCATGACTACTCCCATGAATGGAAATATAAATGAGCACAAGTGCCCATCACAGAATCACTCAATGTGATGTCGTCATCTCATCATGACATTCACCATAGCTACTCCAAGAGGGTGAATAAACACAAGTGTTAAGTCATGAATTCTCTCACATGACATCCACCATGGCTACTCCCAGAGGGTGGATCCACCATAGCTACTCCCAGAGGATGGAACAAGGGCTTTCACCTCAAACTTCTCTTTCACAGGGAAGAATGCATTACAAGGGCTCACACCTCAAATTTCTCCGTCTCAGAGAAAAATGCTACAAGGGCTGATACCTGAAATTTCTCCGTCTCAAAGAAAAATGCTACAAGAGAAGAATGCATTAACAAGGGATTGCACCTCAAACTTCTCTCACAGAGGAGAATTCATTAACAAGGGATTGCACCTCAAACTTCTCCCTCATAGAGAAAAATTCATTAATAAAGGCTTGATGATGATGTAGCTCCCTTTAAAGCTCAAGTTCCTGCATCAACCTCCTGACCTCCTCGTCCAAGGTTTCCTCTAATGGTTTTTCAAAACTCCCTCTGGATGTTAATCCCTCCTCTTCGAGAGTTGTCTCAACTCAGTCCCTAATATTCAGTAGTCCCTCACTCAACCTCCACAACAACAAATATAGACTGGTCAACAGGGACAAGTTCAACCCAAGCAGCAGGGATAAACAAATCCAGTGTAGATTCAACCACAACCACGGAAGCAGTCACAAATGCATTTGGGGCAGTAAGGTCAGGTGTCAGTGACAACACAGTCACAACTGTTAGCCGTAGAGTTTACATTATGCTGTGTTAGTTATATTATGTGTAGCCGACGGTACTTAGTTACTACCGGACGGTGGTTGGGAATAGGTGGTGACGGTTGGTCGCACCCCTTTGGGATTTATATAAGCGATGTACTTTCTCTTCGGAGATATGCTAATGGAGACTATTGTAAATGTATTCAAGTTACGGATGATTAATAAAGACTGATATTTTCTGATCTATCTTATGTATTTGTATTTC
>MU227443.1:1546532-1562387 GCA_018584345.1 Thuja plicata
CACCTGCGGTAAGAAGGGAGCCTCCCCTATTGCTGAGAGGAGAGAGAAATCTCACATACTGCTGCCTAAAGTACACGTTTTGCAAGTTGTAGTCTTAGTGACTTGCAAAATATTTAGCCAACACATCTCCTCAAGGCAGTCCTCAAAAGTGATATCCTCCTCCTCTGGCGAACCCGAGTTCACCGTCATAACCTCCAACACTACAACACTCCCACTATTCGCAACTCCCTCAACATTGACCATAGAACTATTCTCCTGGCAATCAGAACTGGAGTCACTGTCTGACTCGATAATACAATCTAGTGTGGTACTGACATCTACTGCAGTCATCGTCTCCTGTTGTATCACCGGATCATCAACACCACAACAAGGTAGCTCCATGCTCTCGCCTATCCCACCTGAGAGGGGTGTTGCCTCTCGCTCCGAAGCTACACTACGACAGCTGATATATAAATCTCCGATAACAAGTCCCTCCTCGAGAGAACCTGGACCATCAGAGGTAACTACTGTATCAATTGTATCTGCACCAACTGCAACAACTACTCGGAAAGCCTCAACCTGCTGAAGCTCAGCACTGCAGTCTACCAATGGTGCTGACACGTCCACCTGTCTATGTGTGGAGTGTCTATCGTCAGATCCATGAGTAGGTGTCGTATTATATACTGGTGGATCTACATCTCGAACACCTGTCGGGGAAAACTCAAGCCTCCTACCTTTCTGTCGGGGAAAACTCAAGCCTCCTACCCTGCGATCTTGATGCTGGTCTACTGAAGGCAGAAACCATATATCTTGCTGCCCTATCTACTGTCTCTCGATCTGACAGTCTTTTCGCCATCCTCTGCTGATGAAGCCTAAGTCTCTCCACACTCTCCATTAATGTATTAATTTTAATTTTATTTTCCGTACTACTGTGCCGACTCTCGGAGCTAAGTCCCTTGTATCTATCCATAACTCAAAATATGTGAGAGTGCTGATCACTCTTCACTATAGTAGCAGATCTGCGTTAATAAATTTTTTTACTACCCCACAGACTGGCAGGAAACTGCTCTGATACCACTGTAATGAGCCCAACCTAGCTCTTTGATAATCCAATATGACTTTTCACAAATACAACACTTCTAGCAAGAAAATTCCTTAATTTAAATATCCAAGTTCAATTTGCTATTCATTTCCAGCATACACCATGTATTCAAAATGCTCAATTTATTCAAATTGCTTATTCGACATAATTCTGGAATTAATAATTATTCAATTACCTTACAATGATGAATTCAGTCTATTACGTTCCAACAAAGTTAAATGCATGAAAGAACCTGTTATTAAATTCGTTGAATGTTGGTGGCGGTTGCTCCAGCTTATTCTGTCCATGCTAGTTGACTGGGGTCTAACATCAACAGCAACAATCGACAGCCCTTGTCTGATATACCCCGCGTGAGGTAATTCCTTACTGATTCTCCAGCGGAACTAATGTTCCTTGTATGCAAATGGCTGACGCTTCCCTCAACACTAAATGCCGCCAGCTCTACCTCTATTCCCAGCCGCTTATGGGTAAGACTCCAGCCGTCCAACTCCACGCATACCCTTGCTGTTTGGACAGACGTCTTTTAGACTCTCCATGCCTCCAGCAGTGGTTGCGATTCTTAGCCAGGCAGATGAAATCGCAATTATTAATAATTGCTTCGAAATTCTCAGTAGCAAAGATGGCCTCTTCGAGTAGGCCTCAATTCAGATAAATCGATTCAGAATTCACACTTATCCTTTGAGTCACAGGCATACAAAAGGAAGGATGACTAATTGGCTATACCTCAGCAACCAATGATTGATGTCTCCAGAAGAATCAGTCTCCCGGATGCAGAAACGTCCCTTATACTTCAGCAAGGGCAAATAATCAAGAAAACTATTCCCAAGACAAGATTGTTTATAAAATAATTTCATCCTTAGCTCCACAAATGAGCTTGTATTTATAATACCTCGAATGCAATAGTTTCCAAAACTATCATCAGTTAACCATCCATTATAATATCAACTTCTTAAATCATTATAATAATAAAGTATTATTATTATAATAATATAACCTTTTATTAATTAATAACATGTCGTTATTAATTAACACCATTAATTATCAAACATGATTCTGACGATGATTCCTGCATCGCCTGCTGAAGCGACTGATCTCATGGCCTGTAACTGCACTGCCAAAAATAACAACTGCCAAAAATAGACTTACTATAAATAGTAAGTCTCCTGCCAAAGCACTGCGCAAATTGAATATCGCCTGTAGTACTAACCACTGTTGATATTGCCTTGCCAGAAATGGAGACTGATCAAACTGACTTACTAAAAATAGTAAGTCTAGACTTACTAAAAATAGCAAGTCTGTCAACTGGGACCCTCAAAAACCTGGCATCAGTTCACGAGGGTCACAATGATGAGCCGACCAAGCTATTGCCAATGCCTGCTAAAAGGGGGTCATCACATCATACGAGGATGCGTACAACAGGGCAATGGATTTGGAGAGCGAAAGAAAAACGTTAAGGAAGAAAAGAACAAGTCATTGTCATATTATTCATCCTCGGATGGAAGTAGCAGTGAGAGAGTCTTGCAAGAAAGTACAAGCACTCCAAAAGACATGCAACGTATGATGGAGTTTAAAGCAATGAAGGGGAGTAGCAATAAAAGCGAAGGAAAATTGTGGTGCACAAACTATAAGGAGGAAGGTCGTGCAAAAGGCACATGCGCGAAGAAGGCCTTTTGTGACGTTTGCCAAGTGATTGGACACTCCACCAAGGAGTGCCCATACAACATGAAGACAAGGAGTGCACAGGTACTTTTCACACAAGAGCATCCCTCGACATACGCATCAGCGGGTACGTCTCAACAACAAACTAACACAACATCATCCGGTGGGTGTAGAAATAACCGACATGGAAGAGGAGGCAATAACAATAACAATAATAATAATACTCAGAGTCAGATCCAATACGATGTGAAGGGTCGCCCAATGAGTCAGTGTCGAGCCTGCAACCAGTGGGGGGCATTTTGCCCATGATTGCTAGAAGGAGGAAACCCCGCAACACTTATGCAGATGGTGTGGTCCTAGCGACCACGAAGACGCAAATTGTCCTAAACAGGGAGTTACCGTGCTGAACATTGAAGAAGGGATACTCGCACTCATCAGAGCACAGGCGAAGAAAGCAACTTACCCAGACCCACGCACGGAGAAGGTGTAATGTCCCCATTTTTTAGCAGGTCATTTAATTGTTGGTGCGAGGTCATTATTGCGATCCTCGTGGTCTGGCGAGATGTTTAGAGGGTCATTGGTGTGAGCTTACTATTTATAGTAAGTCAATGGATAGTTCCGATGAGCTCAGATGAGTTAGAGGAGTTGAATTATGCTCTCAGTTTTCATTTCTGGCTTCCGGTTTGGGTTCCAAGAATCTTGGAGAGAGCGTCTATTTTTAGTAAGTCACCCTGTCCGGTTCGTTTATCATCTTTTATCATCAGGATCACTCCAGTGCAGACAAATTTCGATTCTAATGCTTCTTCAGTTGTTTTCTCAAGACGGGTGGATTATTATTATTATTTAATTAAATTTGCTAAGGTTGCCATTATTGTTGGTATTATATGTTGGGCACCTTAGTGTGATATCTCGTTGGAACTAGGATAAAATGTTTTAAATATTGGGTACAAGAAACAGGGACCTTGCGTGTGTCATAACTTCATGATATTGATGAAAAGGTAATTTTTGGAGCCAAATGAGTTAATAAATTATATTACTCAATATGTGCCTAAGTATAAAAAGTGTCTTAAGTGAAAGTGTGTGAGAGAAGACACTTTTTAATTATAAAAGCAATGCTTTGTGAAAGGCAAGGTATTCATGTTATTATCTTTTGACACTTAGGGAAATTGGAGTTTTGGTTCTTGGTTCGAAATGAGGGTTTGAAGTTTGATGTTGAAGCTGGGACGTTACTTCTTAGACTTTCTTTACACTTTGAACCAGCGTTGAATGCTGGTGATATTGTGTTGGTTATGCTGTCATCTTTGGGGGGTTGTTGTTGAGTTTTGTGGAACCGTTTGGAGGTATAAAGACTTGCATATGTGTGGCTGAAGATGTCTTGCAGCCAATTTGACGTTAGAGACTTCTAAACACTGGCTGTTGTTTGCCAAATGGAAGCCGTTCCTATTTACAGCTGTGGATGCCTTTGAAGGTGTTACAATCTTCCACGTTGGGCTATGACTAATGGTTGGTATTTGCCATTACACATTGTTTGCAATTTTTCATGAATAATCCGAAGCATTTCTTGATGTAATCTAAATTACCATAAGTACGGAAAATTTATCAGAAATGTCAATTTCTTCCCTGGCATTTATTATTATTTTACTTTTGAAAATTCAAAGAAAGTTACATATTGGTTTAAGAGAAAAATACCAAAAAACAATTACTCTCAGAGAAAGAATAGATTTGCAGTTGAATTTCTTGCAGTCAAGGTTTAGAGCCAGGCAGCCTCTTTACAGTGGTATCAGAGCAATTTTCTTGCCTTCCTGTGAGGGGATTGTAAAAATTGTATGAGTGATCAGCACTCTATTTTCCAGTATGGACAGGTACAGGAAAACATATAACAGTAGACAGGTGAAACCGTATAGCAGTAGACAGAAGGAACTTTCAGACAGTTTGTCTGAATTTAAAAGGCAAACTAATGCCTTGGTTAGATAGTTGGATCATAGACGGGATATTGAGGACAGGCTCAGTGAACAGTTGTCAGATCCGACTACCATTGACAAGGCGGCTAGATACATGGCTTCATTCTTGTGCAGATCTTCTCGTAGGACACAGGATACGAAACAGGTTGACACGGTGAGGGAGGTTAGGAGAGACCTGCAGAATGATTTTACAGTTGCACTTGGGCCTAGCACATTAGTTCCAGAGATCAGTGCTCCTCTAGTTGAGTTGTATGGAGACTCAGCACTCAGTTGATGATCCGGTGATACAGAAGGAGACGACAACTACAATAGATGTCAGTACCACACCAGATTGTATAATCGAGTTAGACAGTGACTCCAGTTCAGATTGCCAAGAGGATAGTTCTATGGTCGATGTTGAGGGAGTTGCTGATAGTGGGAGTGTTGTAGTGTTGGAGGATATGACGGTGGACTCTGGATAGCCAAAGGAGGAGGATACCACTTTTGAGGATTGCCTTGAGGAGATGGAGTCAGATCGTACAGATCTGGATAGCGACAGTCCCGAGATGGGGTTAGTGCAGGAGATGCCAATATGCTCCTGTGTTGAGGATTTGAGCATGGAGTGCGTGTGATGATACTAGTGTTGAGTTTGAAACAGTAGAAACGAACTCATGCCAGCATGACTCGGATTCATTGGTTAGTAGGGAGTTAGATGAGGTTCAGTCTGGGACACCTGAGGAGGTAAAGCCTTTGCTAGCATCTTGGTTTGCTTCAGATACTCCCTATGTGACTCCTGAGGATGACTCCACTAGTAGCGATCCATGTCTGTATTAGACCCTAGGAGAGGACTCCGAGTTACTGGAGAATGCAGATCGGTCCCAAGATCTGGATTATTTAGAGGTTACAGAGGACGGGGCAGCTGAGAGTGTTGAGGAGGTAGATTCTACAGCAGCTTCCTCATGTATAGAGGGGTTTGACAGAGACGTGTCATATGCTAGTACTCTGTTTGAGGACGTGAGTTTAGTTGTCAGTTCACAAAGCTCAGTTGGCAGCACACTGGGGGATAGTGTTTCTGAGAGGAGTACGTTGGGTACCACTTCTATTTGCAGTGTGGACAATATGCCATAGGTGTTGCATAAGAGGCCGACTATTCAGAGTCATCATGTGACTAGTCAGTTGAGAGTCAGCAAGCATGATATTGTTACCTCATTTGAGCATTTTGATGCTGCTCGGCTGCTGCTAGCTATTCATGGATGGGGTTTTCCTATGGATGATGAGCATGGTAGTTGTTATTTGTCCCTTGCAGAGATTCATTCCTTACGGGAGACAGTCAGGATTTTGAGACAAGATTATTTTCAGTTGGTAGCTGACCGAGATCACCTAGTTAAGTGGGGGAGTACAACATACGAGGCACTCTTGGATAGAGAGTATGAGGTGAGTGAGCTTACTTGGGAGCTCATGACGACTTCTGAGGTTTTAGAGAGCACTCAGCTGGCTCTCCAGGACTCACAGGTTCAGTTAGCAGAGGTGACTGTGAAGTTGGAGCAGCTTCAGTCTACACTAGCAACAGATCCATTGCAGCTACATATTGTGGTGTCTGGTGATCTGATGATGTCCACAGTTGGTGTTTTTGGATGTGATGGAGTTGGGGATACATCCACCCTCGATTCTAGTGTTGGAGGTACAGGTTCAATTCCATCAAATATATGTGCAGTTGAGTTAGCCACTCCAGTAGAGGGTTGCAGTGCGCCTGACATTGGGGTGAATATTTTGGTTGGGATGGATACTCCAGTTGGTAGCATTGCGTCAGGTGATATAGTACAGGACATTGTGGGTAGTTTAGTGGACCTGTTAGTGATCAGTGTTTCAGTTCATGACACTGCTTTGATTGCAAAGTAGGGAGACATGGTATCACCTGAGTTGGTTGTTAGTGAGCACAACTGGTGATGGTAGGCAGCTTGCTACGTCACAGTTACACGATGACCAGTTACGAATTTGAGGGGAGCAGATGGATGCTACCACCTATAAATTTTATTGCACAGAATCATTTCTAGATCACCTACTTGAGAGTTCAGAATTTCGTGATGGATCTTACAGAGCTTCTAAGGGTGTTCTCATCCAAGGTACTAGCACGATTCGGCTTTTGGTGAGAGAGATTGTAGGTACCTTGACTACGATGCTCCCTCACAAAGATTTTGAGGTTGGGTTTGCTGAGAAGGTCACCCAAGACCCTGCCCAACTAGTTGTGCAAAGTTCGAGATTGGAGCCATCTTTGGGTACGCGACTAGTGGATGATGAGCCTCTGACAGAGATCGGAGCATTTTATCGTCGTGACACAACGAGGAGTGCTCATTATGTTTCCTTTGACCCACATGTTGATGAGTTGATGGCACATAGATGTGGGTTGGCTCCTAGTCCTTATCATTCGTTATGGGATGGGTTATCGCCATCAACAGTTGATGGGAGTTTTGGCTGCAAGTCAGTAGCAGGTGACATGCAGAGTTATGGTGACTGTAGAGATTATACAGTGGGTGGATATCCGGGTTTTGGTACAACTTTGTTTTGGGGTATTCATCACTGTTGTGCAGATGGTCTACACACTCAGTACAAGTCAGTTGGGTGTGTAGGGGGAGTTCAGTGTGTATGTGATTTGAGTCACCCTTACATCTTGGTGTTTGATGGTCCTGAGATTCATTTCTCTTGGGATTCAAGCAGAGATAGATTTAGTACGGGATTGTCGGTGAGTGGTTGATATGGATCTTTTTACAGAGTCATCCCGTTTGTTTTTCAGGGGATGCTACAGGAGCCTGCACTTTGTGCCAGGGGCATGGCTTACAGTTTTTCGTGGGATCCAGGTGGATGGTGATGTCCCCATTTTTAGCAGGTCATTTAATTGTTGGTGCCAGGTCATTATTGCGATCCTCATGGTCTGGAGAGATGTTTAGAGGGTTATTGGTGTGAGCTTACTATTTATAGTAAGTCAATGGATAGTTTCGATGACCTCAGATGAGTTAGAGGAGTTGAATTATGCTCTCAGTTTTCATTCTGGCTTCTGGTTTGGGCTTCAAGAATCTTGGAGAGAGCGTCTATTTGTAGTAAGTCACCCCGTCAGGTTCGTTCATCATCTTTTATCATCAGGATCACTCCAGTGTAGACAAATTTTGATTTTGATGCTTCTTCAGTTGTTTTCGCAAGACGGGTGGATTATTATTATTATTTAATTAAATTTGCTAAGGTTGCCATTATTGTTGGCATTATATGTTGGGCGCCTTAGTGTGATAGCTCGTTGGAACCAGGATAAGAAGTTTTAAATCTTGGGCACAAGAAACAGGGACCTTGCGTGTCATAATTTCATGATATTGATGAAAAGGTAATTTTTGGAGCCAAATGAGTTAATAAGTTATATTACTCAATATGTGCCTGAGTATAAAAAGTGTTTTAAGTGAAAGTGTGTGAGAAAAGACACTTTTTAATTATAAAAGCAATGCTTTGTGAAAGGCAAGGTATTCATGTTATTATCGTTTGACACTTATGAAAATTGGAGTTTTGGTTCTTGGTTTGAAATGAGGGTTTGAAGTTTGATGCTGAAGCTGGGAACGTTACTTCTTAGACTTTCTTTACACTTTGAACCAGCGTTGAATGCTGGTGATATTGTGTTGGTTATGCCGTCATCTTTGGGGGGTTGTTGTTGAGTTTTGTGGAACCGTTTGGAGGTATAGAGACTAGCATATGTGTGGCTGAAGATGTCTTGCAGCCAATGTGATGTTAGAGACTTCTAAACACTGACTATTGTTTGCCAAATGGAAGCCGTTTCTATTTACAGCCGTGGATTTCTATGAAGGTGTTACAATCTTCCACGTTGGGCTATGACTAATGGTTGGTATTTTGCCATTACACATTGTTTGCAATTTTTCATGAATAATCCGAAGCATTTCTTGATGTAATCTGAATTGCCATAAGTACTGAAAATTTATCAAAAATGTTAATTTATTCCCTGGCATTTATTATTATTTTACTTTTGAAAATTCAAAGAAAGTTGCATATTGGTTTAAGAGAAAAATACCAAAAACAATTACTATCAGAGCAAGAATAGATTTGCAGTTGAATTTCTTGCAGTCAAGGGTTAGAGCCAAGCAGGCTCTTTACAGAAGGAAAGGGTACGGGAAGCAAAGGCCGACACTGAAAGAGAGATGATGGCGGAACAAAGAGAAACCCGGGGCACGACGAGCACTTCATCCCATACAGAAGTAGAACAAAATATTATGAGGCAAGTGTTGCAGATGGAGGTGCTGGTGAAAATTAAAGACCTTGAAACTATGCCGCAGTTGAGGACTAAGCACTGTACCGGTACCTACCTGTACGACAAATCACATAGAGGTTCATGTCAGCTCTTCGGAAGACCCAATGTTATTGGTCGTGAATAGTGGGTGACACCCTGCGATGGTGGAAATGGGCATCTTAGGAACCATCTTCGCAGACACCATCGTGGACGGAGGATCGAGGGTCAATGTGCTACCTGAGGAAACCTGGAAGAAGCTTGGTAAACCAACATTGTGGCCATCAACTTTCAATTTGGTTGGTGCCGACCAACACAACATCAAGCCGATCGATACTCTGATGGCCTAGCGGGTAACTATTGGTACCCAACCTTTCATTCTGGACTTCTTGGTGATTCCCTTGAAAAAGAAGGGTTATCATGCTATCTTGGGGAGAGGGTGGCTTGCCAAGGGTAAGGTGAACCACAAGTGTAAACGCAACACCCTGTCGGTGGAAAATGGAGGGAGAAAATTTGTAATCGACCTGAGAACCTAGATGGATCAGTGAGGAATCGACATCCCCTTCTGAGTCAGAGTCAAAAGAAGATTCGATTGGAGTGGATGAAGGGAAACGCAGGATGGAGCCAAATTCGAAGGTGTTCTGGAATTGGAAGGATGTTCGAAGGTGATGTCGATTCTATGAACAAACTCTTCGACTGCGGAAATGGACGACTACGAGTTGTTCCATTGCAAATTGGTGCAGATTGAGGAGCCAAAAGAGGACTTGTTTCTGCCAGAGTACGGGGAATTCAAGGAAGGAGAAGCCCTATTCAATGAGACTCCTGCACACCAGTTCAGTTAGGAGAAACCTATACGGTACGAAGAACGGAAGTTGAAGGTAACCAACTTGGGGGATGAAGCAAACCCCAAGAACATATTGGTTGGAGACGATTGGAATCTTGTGTTGAAGGCCACAACCTTCAAAATATTTCTGGAGTATAAAGATGTCTTTGCCTAGACTTATAAAGATCTCAAAGGAGTGCCTCCGGAGTTAAGTGTGCACCACATCCCACTTGTACCTGGAGCTCAGCCGGTATGGAAGAGACTATACTGAATGAACAAGAACTATACAGCCAGAGTGAACAAGGAGATAGAAAAGATGCTCGACGCAGGCATTATTTTTTGGGTCCAGACCAGCGAGTGGGTATCACCCATCGTGATCTCGTTAAAGAAGGAAGCCAACTAGATCTGTGATTTCCCGAAGGCACTGGTTAGATCGTACAACACCCTATGAACAAGGTAGTTGTGATGCACTGTCTAGTTATTTACCCCTTATTAACCCCTCCTAAGGAAAGTCTACTAGGTCGAGCTCATAACCTCTAATAAGGACCCTCTTTGCTTTAAGGGACTTCATCCCAAAGCGGCCCTTATGCCATTCTTGTCGTCGTCCTTTGGAGCGCATCCCTTAGGACTCCTAAGAGAAGTCTACCAAATTGGGCTCATAACCTTAGTAAGGACCCTCTGGCTTGGAAGATCTCATTCCAAAGCGGTCCTTTGGTTAATCTCACCGTCGCCCATTGGAGCGCATCCTTAGGTCATACAGGTTGACTTTAATTAGGTCCATTCCTCTTCTTGGTAGGGACTTTCCTTAACCAAGGCTCAATTGCATATGCATATGTCTATCATCAGTATATACTGGCTCAATGGGGTCCTGATCCCCCTTTAAAATCTCTACGTAATCAGAGTCACAATTCTTTAATCATTTTTGAATTTCATATAAATTAACATCACATCAATTATAATTTAATGAAAGAAGTCCTTATAGTTAATTCATAGCTGTAAATCTGAAATATATATATATATATATATATATACAATTTATAATACTTATAATTTTATTCCTGCATATCAGAAATGTTCATCTATATTTACATTCAATTTCTTTATATTTATAAATCTGAATTTTATATATATATTTTTGATATAATTTCTTCAAATATAAATTATACCTGTAAATCTACAATGATTATATATATATATATAGATATTCACTGTTATATACATATATATATATATATATATATATATATCTGATTATACTGTTATTAATATATGTAATAATATATATGTATCTATATATTTATACATATATATTAGGTCATAAAAGCATTCCTTATTCATAATATATTCACTAAAAATAATATGTAATTCATAATCGATTCTTAGATTAGCTACAGTATTTCCATATACTCTCATATGATATTTACCAGCCTATATATATATATATATACACTCTGCAATAACACAGATGATAGATATGAACTCCCTTAATGGTTTCCTGTCAATGCTGGACGTATTTCCATCATTTCCCTCTGATATTTTCCTTAAAACACCAGATATAATATATAAACTGATATCTTACTTTTCAAACACATTCCTTATCGTCCAAAGTCTAATAAGGTGCTGCTTAGATTGTGCGATCTAAATATGGATATGAGAATAATGTGTCTTTCCTTAACCACGTTTCTCCACAAAAGATCACATCCCTTGTAAATGAATCACCGCAGCCTTGTGATCAATTAACTTAATTACTCTTTCGTTGTTTTGGTCAAAATAATGAGTCACTTCCTATTTCAATGTCTTAGTTGTAAGTAATCGCACCAAATCAGACTGCTGGCGTTAATATTTACTAACCAGGATAGCATTGATAATGTTACGTGGTTTGACACCATGATTGGTAGATGAAAGATAATTTGTAGTTTGTATTAAAAAGATTGATATTATTAATATTACATGGATATGAATATTGATAATATTAATATTATTGACTGATATTTATTGATTGATTATATTGGTTAACTATTAATTAATTATTAATTGTATATTAATCAATTATGTATTAATTAATTGATTAATAATATGATTGGTAGAGTATTTATTATTAATTTGAATAATATTATTGATTATAAATTGATAAATAATGTTATTAATTGACAATAATGTTATTAATGTCAATTATTTAAATAAAGACTTAGCAATATTCTAGCCAATTTATATGCATATATGCATCAATTATGGCTCATGACACATTCTCTCTGAAAAACGCCACCATATGACTTAAGATGGACTTTTAAAAGCCACTTTGTATATGCTTTAAGAGGCTACGGGTTTTAAAATGTGAGTTACATATGTTTATAAAGAACTCAAAACATATGCATTTCAATGAAAAATCACCGCCATGAGCTTTAAGTTGACAAAAACATGTTTATAAATAACATGCAATCGTTAAAAAAAACACACCATTAATGACAATGGAGTCTTTAATTAAAGTTATGCATATTCAGGAATATGTTTCATATGCGACTATCTTTAAAAAGCCCACCCCTATGCTTCAGGCTTAAATTGCTTTGATAGGGGACTTTTAAACATGATTTTTATTGGGATTATATGCAATATCAAACAAAAACCCCACTAAATTGCTCATTTTACATGTAACCTTATAATTTTAACAATAATATGCAGAAGTACTTTAAAAGTACACATCTGCATATTTAAACCATGAAAACTATAAGTAAAATTTCTCAGAATGATGTTAAATTTTAAAGTTGGATTTAAAATCCACTTTACATATAAATGATATCTTTACTTCATGCATTTAGCAATAAAAAGCCCACTTTTAAGGGATTTTAACCAAGATGTGCAATCAGACAGAAAAACCCCACCTGTAGTACGCGTAAAACCTTAATAACCTGAGCTAGACAACTCCGATTTATGCCTAAGATAGCTCAAAACAAGCGGAATTTCAAGGGCTACAATCCCAAGGCAAAACCAAGATTAAAAACTAAACGCAAAACTAAGAAAAATGAAGAAAAGACCTGAAGGTTGCAAAAGTCAACTGTTTGTCAGCAGAGATGAAAAACTCATTCCAACAAACAATAAGGTGATAAGCTTGACAAGAATCTTCAGAAAACAATGTTCTTAAGATGAAAAAGTTTAATTCAAATCAAGGGATGATTGATCGCCTCAGACAGACATCTTTAAGAACAATTGAAACCTTAGAGGAAACACCTACCAATCTACAAGAAAATTGCATAGGGTTGTCCAATTTTTGTGAATGCAAAATTGAGGACAACACTCTTCACATCGCCCAACACAGACACATCCCTCTTGCTTCCCTCCACAGTTCCCCCAAACTTTTCTGGCGTAACCTCTTCCCCCGCCATACCCTCCTCCCACTCGAGCTTGATTACGGTTCACTGATTTCCCATACCTCTGCGCTCTATGACGTTCCCGGACAACAACCTTTCCAGGTCGCACCCCCCTCCCCTCATTGTCACCTTTTCTCCTATACCACTATCAGGGAGGCAAACAGAGCTATGAATTCTAGTTGGGTGGTTGATGAAGAGGGATTTCAAGCCCAGCTCTTAAGCATGGCTTCACAGTTTTGGGGCCCTATTTAGCCAATCTCTTCAACCTTGTTTGCACATGCTTCCCCCCTCATGGGCGCACCACATCATCCATCTGATCCACTAGGTGGGTCCTACCTCGGATCCAAATAATTACAGGACCATCATGGTTGGACACACCTTCTCCAAGCTGTACACCACGTCTCTTCATATTATTCTATCGACAGAGTCAGACCGTTGTCATATCCGGGCCAAAGAGAAAGCAGGTTTCAGACCGGATTATCAGATATGGATCACATCTTGAATCTTTGAGGCATTATTGAGGAGGCGCATCATTGCTCCTCAAAGGCGCATTGTTTCTTTGTGGACTTGCACAAAGCCTTTGATTATATCCCTAGGATGACCCTTTTCCAGAGGCTTCGGGTTATCGGTATTTCAGAGACTCTTTTGGCAACTATCATGACTCTACGAGACGGTTTTGGGTCATCTCAAGAACCCTTCTGGGTTTTCGAACTTGATCAGAAGCACTATCGGGGTTAAGCAGGGTTGCCCCTTGTCAACTACTCTTTTCAGTATCTACATCGACGAGTTGGTGAAGTATCTTCAGGACCACACTCTTCTTGGGGACGGTTGCCTCCTTCACCAGGTTCTGATCTCTATTCCGCTATTTGTGGATGATATCGTTTTTTTAGCCTTCTCTCTAGAGGGTTTACAGAGACAGTTGGATAGTCTTGCGTCCTTTTGCGAGTTGTGGCATTTGACTGTCAATTTGGGGAAGACCAAGGTCATGGTCTTCAACGCTCATAAGACCTCTCACCTCCATTTCTTCTTGATGGGTTTGGAGGTGGAGATCTCATCTTCATACATATATCTGGGGGTCAAGTTCTCTAGGCCACGTATTACCATGAGACCCACCCTTCAACAAGGGATAAATAAGGGGTATGGTTCGCTGGCCCTCCTAGAGCGATAATGCTTTCGGCACCATTTTTTAGGACACCTTGTCCAAGATGACTCTTATGGATACACTTATCAGACCAACTTTTCTCTATGGTTCGGTGGTGTGTGGACCTTCTTTGTTGGTTTTTGATTGGGCCTCTACTGAGCAAGTTCAAACTCTCCTCCTCTAGCGCTTCATCCGATGCAAGCAATCCATTCCGCACAGCATTATTCTTGCAGAGTTTGAGGTGCATCCCTTCAGGCTTGAGGCCATTTTTTATCTTGTTTGGTACCTTCATCGCATTCAGGGCTTTGCTGATTCAGGTGAGGAGCGTCACAGATACCCCTACCTTACCTATTGTTCTTTAGAGTCTATCATTGTCTCTATTGATTCCCCTATCGGGCTCGCGAATGATTTGTTGAGATTTCGACCCTTCTTGGGTCTATTGGTATTGCTATGGATCACCTCCCTCCCTTCTAGTATTCTCTCTATGCCCCTTCCATCTACCCCCCCACCAGGAGCTAAATATGTGCATCAGAGACAACATTTACACGCAGTTCATTCATACTATTTGGGTTAATCCCCACAGGGACCTTCGCCCTAAGATGGGCTTTTATGCAGAGAACTTTATGGATTGGAAGGAGGGACTCATTGTTCGTCCTTCCTACTTATCCCACCACTGGCCACATTCCCTCAAGACCCCCCTTGGCTCCTTTAAAGCGGGTTCGCATAGATTCTGTTGCAAGGCCGAGCATCATATTGATAGAGTACACAGGATTTGTAAACTTTGCAGCATTGGGGAGGTGGAGTCTGAGGAGCACTTCATCTTTCGTTGCCCTCTATATTACGAGATTAGGGGGAGATTCTACTGCCTCTTTAGGGAGGCACGGTCACTGCCCACCTTCTTCAGATATATAGACCAGAGATGCCTTGCTCTTTACTTTTAGGAAGCCCTTAGGCTTCGAGACCACACACTTTAGCACTAGCATCTGCAGATGCCTCCACCTTGTCAGCTTATTACTTCTTCAGAGGGACTCATTCAGTGCACGGTACCAAGCATCATCTTGGGCCCACCACTTATTCCAGATCGGTGAGACCCAGGATGGGCTCTTTCCGACATTAGCCATTCTCATCTAAGGTCACTCTGAGGCGGCCCATGATTCCAGCTGATCCCATTGCTTATTCTTTCGTTCGGAAGTCCTTCACGGTTGTCATGTCCCCTCTCTAGTACGACAAGACACTTTACGTGGATTTTCCTATTCCAGACTCTCGTAGGCAGATGGAGGTGATGAGAGTCGTTTTTGCGTTTATTTGGTGATTATTTGGCTTCGTATGTGAGTGGAGTAAGGCTTTCCATTAGATTTTATTATTATTTCACTTTATGGAGACCTTATGTTATAATTTGATGTTGAGATTGCACTTTTTAATAAAGTAATATTTTATAAAGTGAAATAACTTAAAGTTATATTCGAGATGCTTCTAGAAGTTTTTGGTGACTTCTAATGAAAAAGAATATTCGGGATGCTTCTAGAAGTTTTTGGTGACTTCTAATGAATAAGAATAAATAGACCCTATG
>MU227443.1:1572730-1588895 GCA_018584345.1 Thuja plicata
TTTTCACTTAAAACACTTTTTATACTTAGGCACATATTGAATAATATAATTTATTAATTCATTTGGCTCCAAAAATGACCTTTTCACCAATATCATGAAATTATGACACGCAAGGTCCCTGTTTCTTGTGCCCAAGGGTTAAAACTTTTCATCTTGGTTCCAACGAGCTATAACACTAAGGTATCCAACATATAATACCAACAAAAATGGCAACCTTAGCAAATTTAATTAAATAATAATAACAAAACCACCCGTCTTGCAAAAACAACTGAAGAAGCATCCGAATCGAAATCTGTTTGCATAGGAGTGATCCTGGTGATGAAAGATGATTAATGAACCTGACGCTTGCGTGTCATAATTATAACACTAAAAATAGACGCTTGCTCCAAGAATCTCTCTCCAAGATTCTTGGAGCCCAAACCAAAAGCTAGAAATGAAAATCGAGAGCATCATTGACATTCAACTCCTCTAACTCATCTGAGCTCATCGGAACTATCCATTGACTTACTATAAATAGTAAGTTCACACCAATGACCCTCTAAACACCTCGCCAGATCACGAGGATCGCAATAATGACCTAGCACCATCAATTCAATGACCTGCTAAAAATGGGGACATTACAGTCGGACCCATGTGGAGTGGCTCTATCTCCGCATGCTTGTGCCTCACTTGCACCCTTGGCCATGCACGTGCTCTCAACCCTTCCATCGGCATCATTCACACCTTGGTCACGTCCCTCGTACTAGTACTCCCTTCTCCCCAGAGTTTCTAGTTCTGGCCCCCCTATTATGGGTTCCTTTGATATGGCTAAATTCTCAATGCTCAGTAGGGTGTTCTCAAATAGTTCTACTACCTCCCGCTTGAGGTTCCTTTACTCGTTGCCCTCGTCATCTTCAGAGTGCACTAACGGTTTGGTTGGTACGAAGTCATACTCCAAGCTCTCCTCGTTCGTCACCCCCCGTACGGACGGACTACTCTCCTGGTCGGTAAGATCCTCTCCTACCTCGTCGGGGAGTGGTAGATTCCTGGCAATTTCTTCCAGCTCTTGTCTTGTACGTTGTGTCCTACCTTCCCTGCTGGTAGATCTCCACCTCTCTCTACTCCGGCTTTGGCTGACACTCTGACTTCTGCTTCATGGCGGGCTTTGAGATTCCTTGACGATTCTCTGCAACCATCATCGCCTCACTCTGCACCTTGATTCTCACAGATCTTCTCACAGATGCTTCTGCTTCTTTCTCTTCTTTTTCTCTCCTAGTACCTCTCCTTTTGTCCTTGTTTGGCAAGAGGGGCATTAATTAGTGGAGTTGTCAGAGGCACGATGTTTGCTTGTGTCATGCTCCTCCCTCTGGTTCCTGTCCTCATTGTATTTATTGTTTGCATTGCTCATGTTGTCTCTCCTCTCACCATTCTTGCAATTCAATCAAGTTGCGAGCCAACGATCGTGGAAGGCTTCCCAAAAGATCATACACTGGAGTGGGCACCTTGATTTTGGCACGTATTGTGCCATTCGGGACCGCTGTCTCCCAAGCCTCTCGCTGCATGTATAAATCAACCGAGACTTCCCACGCATGAACCAAGTCCTCCGTCAACTGATCTTCTCACGTATCTTCCTTCTTGTCCTCAGTGTCGCTATCAGTCACTAGTACTTGTTGATCGAAGGTGCGCCCCATTATTCCGCCATCCCGCCTATTTTCCTTTCCTCAAACCTCCAAGTTCGATCAGGCAACAACGCCAAAATATTTATTCCCTACGGAGTATCTAGTTTATGCACAGAGTAAACAAAGATTTAACAGAACATATGAATAAACAATAATTCAGCATGAACACATTACACATAATATTGGCAGAATGATATATCGTTTATTCCCTGTAATGTTTGTACAACAATAACCCATTCTTGGGGCCAATCTCACATATATAAAGCACCCGACGGTTGATTGAGAATACCAACCATCGGCAACTTCTGACAACTTCTCGAGAAACAATTTGTATTACATTGCCATAACAACCCAAAATATAAAGTATTATTATTAACGATTAAATTGCCAAAGCATAAAGTATTATTACTAATGACTAAACTGTGGCTAACATGTCTAGCTCAATAAAGTACATTTTAAACTTATGATGGCTCTTTTAAGGCTTATAATATTACCAAAAAGCTAGTATGACAGGGATAATAGAGTCTTAAAAGCTTTAGGACTGTTCAATGAATCAATTACTCACCATTTTACTTTCAGCTCCACACAAGTCCTAGAAAATGACTTTGTATTTAGTTGTTCACTTTTATAAAAATAAATTAATAACTAATTAAACCAAAGTTGCCCATAAATAATCATTTGAGACAATTTAATTTAATGAATTATTTATTCCTTACCAACATCCCGTTAGCATACAGGAATTAAATAGGCTAAGGGCTTTCGTCGACACTGACTTCTTCCTCTAAAATGTAGAGTAGATCACCCTTTGACTATGGTGGGTGTTAAAGTTTCTTACGTGTTCTATAAAGTTTCTTTCCCAAATCTTTTTCACTGGATAATGTCATGATTCAATTTAATACACCCAAGGATTTATAAATCCGTGATTTTCTGTCAAAACATAAAACTGCTGAAACCCTGATGTAACCACTGAACACTAATATACAACTGTTGAATGTTGACATGTGAATGCAACTATTGAATGCCTGCAAGCCAAAAAAATTTATCTATCTAACAGGCTAGCAGAATTTGTGCTATGATACCACTGTAATAGACTGGCTAATTTTTTTGGTAATTTTTACAAATGTTTGACAAAATGCAAGTAAAATAAATACACAATATAACACACTAAATGATACGCCTTGTATTTTTTCACTATATTAGGCCATTCCAAATAGCCATAATGGCAACAATACTGTTAAATTTAGATTTCAAATATGCACAACGAATATCACTATTGTAAAGCATATAACATAACTGAAAATGATCACAAATTCCAATTTCCATTTTTGAGAGGAAGATGCAGGCTACAATCTCCTTAATAACAATTGCTATAACATATATGCTACTGTATATGCATTAAGAAAATTTGATTTTTATGCCTAAGTGTTTGAAGTATATAAATTGAATTGCCATTTGCTATTGTACAACTCATAGAGGAACATTAGAGGAAGGGAGAGCTACCATTTTGTGTGGTGGTCGAATGGGATTACACTTTAGTCTGCATATAAAACAATATTTTTTAATATTCTTTGTTTCAATGTAAATGCAGTTAAGAGTTTCTTAGGTTTTATATCCTTTCTGCTGTGATTCAAATATTGTATTTGCATATTTGTATAATAGTAAGTTCAAAAATATTCAACAGGCTTTTCTAGTTACCCTGTTTTTGTACAATTCAGAGGAGCGCCCTATTAAAATAATATAAATATATTTTCTTACTTATTGAAACAAAATTAAGGTTTAGAATGAAGTATTTTATAGGTTACATAAACTAGGTCATGTGATATGAACCATGGGTAGGTCTAATGGGATTTAAATTTTCTCTGGATTATAGGAGTGGGTCACAGACAATCCATTCATCATATCTCCAAGGATTACTTTTGAAGTTAGCGTGCGTCTTCTTGGAGGACTCATGGCTTTAGGGTACACTATTGCAACTATATTAAAAAGAAAAAGTCGTGTATTTTCTGACGACAGAGTTTGCATAAAAATGGATTGGCTTGAACAACTAAACCGAAAATATCTGCAGGTACATTGCATTCTCTACCTTTATTTTCATATACAAATTATAAATATCAATTATTTTTTTGTTCTAATTATTAATGAGAATAGGAATCATGGAAAACATCCTACATTGGTGATACAAATATTATCTGTAATGAGGTTTTACTGTACAAAATCATATATTTAAATGTGTCACTGTCATCATTCGTGTATGTACATGATCTTATATCATCTTCAAATTGTTAGCAATGTGCATGATTGATAAATCTCTAAATTGTTTCTGAAAATCATATACACAAACATAAAAGAAAAATGCAGATTTTTGGTGGCAAGCCCCCCAATACCATATTCCATCCTATTGATATGGAAATGACATGTAATCTGTGATGTCCCCGATTCAGAGTCTAATAAATATAAGATTTAATAAGTTTTAATTGAAGATTGAAACTTATTAATATTAGCCTCCACCATTTACTAACAAGATTATAGAATTGGTATACAACAATTTATTAATTGCAGTTGCCGATGCACACTCACACAAAGACAATCTTGGTCAGCAATTCAGGAAAAGAAGAATCCACTATGGATAAGTAAATTATTAAGACGGTGGGATAAGCATCCTCACCACTATTGAATGATATCATGGAGTCTTCCTCACCCCACTTATCGCAGTTGAATAACCAGGCTCAGTCGATAACTATTCTGATGATGTAATACCGTCTGCAAAAATAACCAACAACGACGATAATTGAAGAACCGACCAGAGTTGAACGATGACATATCACGTAGACAAGGAAGGAATGGTAGTGATTGACATGTCAGCGATAATGGGAGGACATAGTATTCAAAGGAGTCAACCATTAATATAATCATGTATCGATTAAGGCAAGTGATTTATGATAAGCAACGGTGGAATAGGAGTCTTCGATTACAAAGAAGATAATCATTATTAGAGCGATAATACTATAGTCAGCAGTTGTGGTTAAAGGGGTTAACACGGACTATATAAGACAACAATTATTAATATTCTTGAAGAACCGATTAGAAGGTAATGACTCGTTGGTTAAGGAAGGCATCTCTTCATATGCGCCTCTTCCCTTCATATTGCACATATATTATGTAGATTGGCTCACTCAATCAATCATGATTGGAATATTATTTCTTTTCTTCATCCTTTACGGAATGCTTGATACGAGCATATTGCCTTGCGACAGACATCATTGGTGCATGATTATAAAAGATATAATCAGATACAGCAACCTGTATATTTCTCAGAGCATATTATTATTGATATATCAGAGATGGCACTAGCATCATTCAGAGCATATTAATATTGTCATATCAAAGACGACTTCAGCTTAGCTACCAATTCGCTCTTCTTAGCCTTGGATGCGGATGCAGGTGCGTACAAATGCGGGTGCAGAAGCTGGTGCGCTCTGGATGCACCCAGGAAGCGCATCACAGGGCTGTGGATGTAATGTCCCCGATATTCCAGGTTCATTTCTTTAAAGATAAATCTGCAAAAGAGATGTTAGCGATAATAATTTGGAAACAAATATATACATAACTTAAGAATTTTACTAGCTATCTACCCATTACTAATCCCTCTCTAAGAAAGTCTACCAAGTCGGGCTCATAACCTTAATAAGGACCCTTTTGTTCCTTTGATTAAATCTTGCCATAGTCCTCTGGAGCGCATCCTTAGGGACTTCCTGAGCAAAGTCTACCAGCTCGGGCTCATAACCTTAATAAGGACCCTTTTGTTCCTTTGATTAAATCTTGTTGTCGTCCTCTGGTGCGCATTGCACAAGGCTTATAGGCTGACCATTATCTGGTCCATTCCTCTTCTTGGAAGAGGCTTCCTCTATCCAAGGCTTGGTTACATATGCATATGTGGGTCATCAGTATATATTGGCTTACTAGGGATTTTATCCCCTTCAAATTCTCAAAGTGTTAATGGAATCTCGATTCCTCAATCATATTCTAATAATCTTGAATTTATTTATCTTAATAACAACATTATATTAACTTTACGTAAATGAGAAAATTCCTTATAGCTAATTTAGATCTGAAATATGATATATATATATATATCTAATTACGATATTAATTATTCCCTGCAAATCTAAAATGATCATTTATGATTATATCCAAAAAAATAATTCTTAATAAATCTGAAATATATATATATATATATATAAAATCTGTTTTATATATATATATATATTGATACTTACAGTCATGTTCGAAATCTTCCAAAGTCAACCGACTATCCTTTTTCTTTTCTTTTTGTCCCCCCCATCTATCGCTGATCTCCTTTTGGAATAAATACCCCGGGGAGGGAAGTCACATCCCTCCCGCAGGTTGCGACAGGGCGCACCTCCTTGGGAGGCTGCGACTCTAGCCGCAACTTAAGCTGCGACTATAGTCTCAGATCCCCCAAGGGGTGGCAACCATAATCGCCTTATTATAATTTAATTGCCGTTCAAATAATGAATTTAATTCATTATTAAATTTTAATATATATTTAAATATTTAATCATTATTATATTTATATATTTATGTGTTTAAATTAATATATTTAATCAATTATTTATATATTAATATTTATATTTGTGGTAGTACCTCTAATAATTAATCTATTAATTATTAATTAATTATATATTGATTAATTGATTAATACTTTTATTGGTAGAGTAGTTATTACTAAATCGATTATAAATTGATAAATAATATTATTAATGTCATTTATTTAAATATAGACTTAGCAAAATAAACCCAGTTTATATGCATATATGCATCAATTATGGCTCATGACAGTGGATACCCTATGGATGTGTTCCACCGCATCCACAAGGTATCCACAGCCCTGTGATGCGCTTCTTGGGCGCATCCAGAGCACACCATTGCATCTACAGGGCATCCACAGCCCTGTGATGCGCTTCCTGGGTGCATCTAGAGTGCACCAACATGCATCAATGAGCATCCGGGGCAGAAAAGGTCAAAATTGACGTTTTTTCACTTAAAACAGAGAAAGATAACACATGTCAAATCATGTCTTTTGCGTCATTCACGATAACATAGCGGCAGAAGTCTGAGACCAAGGAAGAAGTCTGAGACCAGCGGCGGAAGTCATTCATGATAATCACAAGTTCGATTTTGCTACGAGTCCCGCACGACACTGTTTTATTTTTTAATCACAGCATTGTTTTATTTTTTATTTTCGGTCAAAGATATATGATGACGACATTGTTTTAACCTTTTTTTTTAATTCAGTTGAAATATACTATAGTTTCAAATTGAAATACATAATCACTCTTTTATTTTTAATTGTCAATTTGAGATATATAATTTAAAAAAAGACAATGTTTGTTGCTTTATATATATATACAACAGAACCCCGGAGGGGATTCACAGGATCAAACTCTGGCAGCAAGGCCACCCCTGCCACCACAATGGTTGGTGGAATCAAGAAAAAGGAAGGCCCCAACACCGGCCAAGGCCCATCCCCCCTTGGCAGAGATGATGGCGCAAGCATAAAATCCCCCCAAGGCAAAGAAAGCCCGGACAGTCCATACCCTCCGGACTGGGCTGGGCGGAGATACAGTTGCGGTAGTCGCAACACCTTCCCCAGATGCAGATGAGGCGATGGCCAAGGCCGAAGAGTACACAATCACGGAGGTATCTCTGGGGAAGAGGGGAAAGCATGGTGAGTTAGACCTGCTGAAAGAAGCGGCCAAGGCAGTAGAAGCCAGCTATGAAAAGGAGGCCCAGAAGTTCAGTGCAGAAAAGGAGAAGAACGCAAATCTTGTCAGACTTCTAACGGAGCTTGCCCAACCCATCAATGGCATTCCTCCGGAAGCTTCCTCATCCGGAGGACCGCTCCCACAGGGTGACATCGACGCGCTTAGGAATATGAAAAGGAAAGCGTAGGCGGTTGATGATTGGGTAGTTGAACAGGTGGGAAACGTCCGGCGTTTCCTGGTGACCACACTCCCTGACCTGTATACAGCCGAGAATGTGGTGCATTAGGCTAAAACTACCATTATCATTTGGGAGGGAGAGGTCGAGAAGTACAAGGCTTGGGTAGGTGAGTTAGGAGAACTCATGAGCATCAGGGAAGAAATTGTCTCCGAAGCTGGAATTTTGGGGGAGGAGTCCTTTGATTTTGTGCGGACCTAGCACTCCAGACTTGATCTCACATTGGAGATAACCGCGCAACTAGTAGGGGCCCTGCGGGACAAGGTGCTAGAAATCGATTATTCTTTGAATTTATACAAGGCATTCATTACGAGGGTTTCAGGAGTTGATCCCTTTAGTACTAAGGCGTGTACTCCGGAGGAGTATGTCATAGGGAAATTTGATGAGCTGATGGAAGCTCGATACCAGTCCCCGGAAGGAATTGACGGAGCGGCAATGTCTCGTATATCTCGCATGGTGCTCCGGGGCCATGACGCCGTGAAGATGGCTACTAAATTCAAGGCAAAAACTCCGGATCTGAGTGAGCAGGTGGAGGCGGCCAAGTACCGCCGAGCCGGCCTCAGGGACATTGATGAGGACGGAATTGCCCAACTCCTAGAAACATTCAAAGACATCAAGGAGCAATAAGGCTCACTGGAGTCTGGAGATCTTCACCAATAGAGCACATTTTGTATTCATTATTTTTGGAGCGTAAGCTTCTGTATCCCGGAGTTCCAGATCTACAGTTTAGCATTCTTTTGATGGCCCGTGTCCAGGTTCCCTGGAGCTGACCAGTCGTTATCAAGCAGTTAATAAGGGTGTCAGAAAGTGGGTGACCCCAACAAGGCACGTCAGCTCGAGGTAGGTGGTCTTCCCAAGGCGCTGCTCCAACATAACACCTAGCGCATCGAAGACAACGGGCCGCTTTTGCATTGATGAGGCATGTAGCCTCGATCCCAGGGGGATCAGATTTCTTCTATTCTCCCTTTGGCTCTCTTCTCGAGGCCGATTCTTCCATACCGCTTTCCTTGTCTCATTCTTCTGACATGTCAGACCTCTGTTCTTCTCGAGGTTGCTGTAGCGTGGTGCAGGTAGTACCGGCCACCGGAAATCATATTTTATTGTTGAGTGTAAAGATAAGTTAGGTTAATTTTAGGGCAAATCTGTGTATAAATAACAAGTTCGACCTCATTCCAAGGGTCGGCCAAATTGATGATTTTGCAGTCCATAGCTATAGCATTTCAGCGTTTCATTTCTTGTAGTTGCAGAGCTCAATGCTCCTTAGTTCTTAGAAGTTCTCAGTAGATAGATGCTCCCTTGGGTCCTTTATTGTATGCACCAGTGCTCGTTGGAACACTTGTTAATGAAGAAAGAGGAGTTCTGGCAATGATGTTGTTGGCATTTGGATCTCTGGATTAACGTTCTTTCATGCTGTATGTTTCTGATGTCCCTTGCTCTGATATTTTAAAGTAGATTAACAACCTTCTTTTCCCCTCGCTATTGAATATGTATGAACTGATGGTTTTGTGCGTGTTCAGTATTTTAGTGTAGTATGTTAGAGCATGGTTGATGTTTTAAATGTATTTGCATGACTATAGGTAGATGGAATACTTCTAACCCTGGCCTATCTTTTGAAGTTTATTTGGTTGACTAACGCGTGCTTGCAGGAAATCCAACTTACCTAAATCCCCGGAGAAGACGAGCCAAGAAAACCAGCTATCCCCCTGAACAAAAACAGTCACACTCCCAACTGAGCCCCCGCACTGTCGAGACCTGACTCTCACGTGCTTGAAGGCCCAAAGAATTTATTCCCTGGACAACCTTTACAGGCGAAGTTGGCCGGTAACCCGATACCCGGTGATAACTTACATCTGTTGGCGGACCCGGTCACAAAGTCCCGTCAACAACAGGGAACTTTACATTTTGGCCAAAATTGGAGATCCATTGGGCTCTTTCATAAAAACACGTTGGAGTTTCCAACTGATTGCTTGATTATCTCTATAAAGTAGCTATCTCTAATGTTCAAGACTCTTAGATTAGTGTCCAATGAACAAGAGACAGATTGTTGTTCTCATTTGCACTTTAGGCTCTATTAGACCTAGGGTTAGCCCTTATAATCTGAAACTTGTAACCCTGATATGCAGAGTTATTAATTAAGCGAAAATGTTCTCACAAATTTCACTAAGATCTATATGATTGTTACAAGATTAGCTAGATCCTTAGCAAGTCCTCATTACAACATCTTGAGAACATGAACAAACTTAAATAACTTAAAAACATAAAAGTATTGAAATGATTGTATTTTAGGCTTTATGATTTTGGAGTTTAAATTGAATGTATCTTTGATTGATTCCTAATTCTGGGATTATGGAGTCAAATCATCCCATTCAAGTGTGTCTTTCTAGTTTCTGATATCCAAACTTCAAATTCAGAGGATTCAAAGTATCATCACCATAGAATGATACATCCAAGAAATTGAATTTTCCACAACTCTTTTTAGTTCCTAATAATCCCTAATATAATACATTACCCTCCATATCTCATTCAAAGCATTTTTAATCTATTACTTGAATAGAAGCAGTAGACGAGATATACAATATAGCGAATGTGCACAGATAAAATTAGAAACTATTGATTCCTTCATTTAAAAGGAAAATGCATACATTGAAGGAGACAATTGTAGAGAATAGGGTAGAAGTGTTTTTCACATTGGTCAATCTGAATTGAAAACTTTCCATACAAAGATGTTCCACATACATGACAAATTTGTTCTACAACTCAATATTTCACTCAATAGAATTTCTCTAGGATCTAGAATTCAGAATCAAAGTCAAAATCCTTTTTTAATACTACAAGTCTCATATATAGACAAGCAAAATTATGTTGGTTTAAAAGTGTAATGAAAACTTTTAGTTACTATTTTGACTATTCATTTAATAGAAGTCATTTGGGACCCGTGCCCATTTATCTTTAACGTTCACTTATTGCTGATGACGATAGCCAATCCTGATGCTTGAACAGATTGCTAGAGCTAGAAATGATGCATTGCTTCAAATCTGTCAAAATTAGGTTATCTGCTAATTTAGGTTTCAATTCTCATGGATTAATGACCAATTGAAATGAAAATACGCCTAATCATTATATTTCTCTTCCCAAGATACACATATCTTCTCCAAAGGTCATTGGAAAGAAAGCACCTTAGACACCTTATTATGTGTTGCATATTTTGCATGCAAAATTGCCCTAGTTTCCTTACCAAAAGCGTAAAAAATTACCTTTAGGGAAAATAACTCATTCAATGTGGTGTTCAGAAAATTTATATTCAATTCTTCATTGTCACGCACTAAAGATGAAAGATTAGTACCAACTGCACCAAACTCAACCTTCCACCGATCCAAGGATTTGACTTGGCCCTGATCATCTAGGATATCTGGCATGATTTTCTTTTCTATTGCTTAAATCAATCCCATCTTATCCTTGATTTTCTCATCGAGTTTCAACACATTGGGAATAACTTCTTGAAGTGTTAACATTCTATCATTTGTTGCCTTTATCTCTACAGGAGCCTCTGGGTCAAATCTGGCACATTTGAAAAATTGCCATATTATTGTAGTTTTTGGCATCCAGCTATCTGTTATAACTTGAGGTTACATTTATCCTCTTCATGCTTGGCAAAAGCTAATTTGAAATTTGAATATATTTTCCATGTGTCATCAATTTTACCCATTATTTTGGATAACCAATAATCAATCAAATCTGCCACCAGTTTACCAATTATTTGCATTTTATCTTCCTTGTCTCCCTTCATCTACTCCTTCAACTCTTTGATCTTTGCAAGTAAGGCATCCTTGTCTGATGGGAAAGGTTTTGCTGAGCTTGATGGAGTGGAAACTTTTGGTATTGATGTACTTGAAGATGCCAGTTGAAGAGATCTAATTATTTTAATTCTACAACCACCTTCATATATTGTTCCTACAACCTATCAAAATCAGCTTGCTACTTGTATGTGGTTTCACCTTCTTTTGACATTCATCTCTTCTTACGCTCATGACAAAAAGTTTAACTCTTAGGTCCTAATGAAATCTTCATCTGTCGTGAATTGTTGGCAAGCCAAGGCTCTTATATCATTTGTGTCATCACTATAATACTTCAGATTTACTTCCATTTTGCTTCTAGGCATGGCAAGCATTAAGACTCTTGGAGGTGAAGATATTGGTTGAACAACTTCTCGCTCTACAACAATTTTGCAATATCTTCAATTTCTATTGCTTCTCCTTTGACTTCTAGGTCAATGATATTTAGACTTTTTGAAGGTTATTCTTTAGGGGCAACAACAACTTGAGATTGCTCCTGAGCAATGGATTCACTTTTTGGCATGACATATGGTTTAACTAAAGTAGTAGGATCCCTTTGATATACAAGCCTATCATCAATTGCAAGGGTCTTGCCAATTAGGGTTTCTACATTTGTTAACATCTTTTGAGGATTGGATCATGCTCATCTCCAAAGGCAATAGGGTAGTTTTCATTTAGTTTCCTTCTTTGCTCTTCTCCCTGCATGATGCCTACCCATTTCTTATTTTCTCAATTACCTCTTCAATGGTGACGCAATTCCTTGTAACATCTTCCTCATACAATATTTCATGCATAAATATAGGTCTCCTGATACTTGTTCTGACTTGATGTATGAAACCCTCGAGATCAAAGATCCTTGTCCCTTCAAGGCCCATTTTGTAAGACTGCAAGGTTGGATAAATCCGATCCAATCTATCCTTGTTAGCAGTCGTATAAGCACAAAACTCAAAAGAAGTTGGGAAGAAAAATCCCTTCTTTAGTCCTTTTCAAATGAGCCTGAACTCATTTAATTGTTAAACAACTTCAAGATATGCCAATCTTTTGCAACAAATTTTGGCAGAATGTGAGGACTGACCCTAAACCCATATACTCTGATGGTAGTAGTGTTGGTATGCAAGAACCCCAATGATGTTTGATTCCCAAGTCAGGAATTCTCTCTATTTGCCTCAACAAGTCCGTTATCTCCTTTGTCATGGGCTTGGGCATAAAATTTTCACCATTTTGTGTGAGGATACAATAGTGTGAGTCTATGATGGCTCTTCCTATTGTGGTTTACGAAGAAATGGTGGGCACATGGAAATTTTAGCAACATTGTTCCATTGGAAGTGGGACATCAGAACAGTTTGGTTGGATTTGCAAGGAATGAGTCTAAAGAAGTGCTTTGTAAATTGTAAGTTACTTCTTACTTTTGGTAATGAAGGAATCTTTGTGATCACACAACCGTTTGCGAGGAGATTTCTAGATGCAAGGAGAACAGTTCGCGAGGAGATTTCACGATACTAGGCGAGGAGGTTTCTAACGAAGCAAATTCTTTCCGTGACGAAGCAAATTCTTTCTTTCTTTCTTTCAGTACTCTTCCATGATGAAGGAAATTCTCGAAGGAACCGATCATGCGCGAAGGAGGAAGAAAAGGCGATGAAAGAACAAAACAGCTCGTGCAATGACGAAGACTCAAAGATTGTTAAGTATTTGAGATGTGAGTAAGTTTTTATCATTCCGAGCCCTGTCCGAGGAATTTTCTGAGTCGCGTCAGGAATATTGGCAAAGCCACGTCGGGAGTATTTTTAGAGCTGCGTCAGGGGAATTTCACTTATTTTCACTATAGATTTGCACATATTTACACATACTTCAACAAAGTTTCACTGTAAAATTTCATAGTTTCTCACAGGTTTTCACGTGAGAAGTTCATAGGTTTTCACAATAGAAGATCACTGATCTTTACAAATTATCACTGTGACGGGAGAAACCCTGAGAGCCACGATAGTAGATTTTCAGCAACGAACAAACTCAGATCGAGTTACACTTCTTAAAGATCTAGACCGGATTCATCTGATAAATATAAAATATTTTCGTGATACACTTCATCTGCTAACGACAGATCTGAGTGACAAATGAACAACCTCCCTCTTTCTCTATC
Source organism: Thuja plicata (assembly GCA_018584345.1). Lineage (NCBI taxonomy): Eukaryota > Viridiplantae > Streptophyta > Pinopsida > Cupressales > Cupressaceae > Thuja > Thuja plicata. The sequence goes on from MU227443.1 coordinate 1,586,380, forward strand.
TGCTTCTTAATTCGTTGAGAATCGAGCGGTCTGATTCTAAATTCATTGGAGAGCTAGGTGAAAGATTTGAGCACAATGAAAGAATAGAACAGACTGGTCTCAAAATTGAAAGCTACTCTTGCAATTTGAAACAATACGAGCAAACTGTAGGATAAAACAACTCAGCGAAACATCTCTGCATTCTTTGATTTCTCTGTCTGACCCTTATCACTGAGAAGCACACCTCCTCTTATCTGATTTCTCTATCTGATTCTGAATTCAGTGAGAACCGAGTTGTCTTTGTTCGTCTGTTTCTGAGGCTTTTGCATGGTCTGAGTTCTGTCATGGATCAATTGGAGGTTCATACTCGTACTCTTACTCCTCTACATACATATCAAAGGAAAGAATTGCTAGAACGGGTTAGTAAGATGGAGGGAGAGATGTTATTGATGAAGAGTACGAATAAGACATTGACAAAGTTATTGGAGAAGGTCTATAATTTGGAGACAGAATAAACAGCTGAATGGTGAAGTACAGGATATCTCCAGCAAGCTCTCCATTGTCACAACAGAAAATAGTGAGCTTCGTCACCTTTTCACAGAGCAAGGGGTGGTCAACCCTATCATTACCGAGTTGTAGGAAAAGCAATCTGAACTTGACGACAAGCAAAACTCATTTAAAACAGACACAGATAGACAACCGAAATCGTGGGCTTTAGTCTGTAAAGGGGAGGATACTCCTCTTGCTAGGGTTGAGGCATTGGTCCACTCCAAATTTGCAGAAGAGAGAGTAAGGAGAACAAGGGAACTCAATCTAAAGGTTCGTGGCCTCCTGCCTACAACTATCAATCCTTTGGATGTTGCATATGCTTTTCTCTGTGACCATCTTCAGCTTCCTGACATATCCCTTGATAGGGCCTGGGTTGGTTATGATTCCACCCTGTTTCTACGGTTTCACAATTCCTCGGATAGGTTACACGTGCTCCAAGCACATAGGGAACTCTTTTCTCTACTATCGAAGATTTTTCTCGATGAGGATCTTACTAGATTCCAGGTCATGGAACTTAAACAGGCCAGGGCTCTTGTAGCTACTGCACGGTGGAACGACAAGTGGACCGTGATCAAGAATCTTAGGGCGGTAATTCAAGACAGTTTCCCTCCTGGATGGGTGGCTAGATCCGTTGTTGTGGCCGCTAAATGACACTCCAAGTGTCGAGATGTGGGGGACATTCTAGCAACTCAGGCTTTGCAGGTTAGATGTTGGAACTGCAATGGTTCGGTTTGGTCTTCTCCAGGTCTTCTTTTGGATGCTCTGGATTCCTCAGATTTGTTGTTCCTCACAAAGACACATGAGAGCCTTGTTCGACCTCTCCCTACCTTTGTTAGTTTTCATTGGATTTCAGCTTTCAGGAATGAGACTAGGAGTTCTAGTGGGGTCCATGGTTCAGGAGGGGTTGCTTGCTTTGTTAGGGATCGACTTCGTGGTTTGGTTTTTGCTGTCCTATCAGACACCTCTACTAGATTCATGTGGGTCCGGTTATGCCGCAAGTTGTGCGTGTTAGAGACATCTTTTTTGGGGTTTGCTACTTTCCTTCGGCTTCCTCCCCCTATGCTATTCACAATGACCCTGACAGCGACCCCTTCTCTGACCTCTATGACAACATCACCCATTTCTCTACAGTTGGGGAAGTTCTCAAATACTTCAATGCTAGGACTCAGATAACACAGACTCCCCTCCACAACAGGGCAATTGACTCTCTATGCTTTGAGAACTTGGATCCATATGTTATGGGGCTCCACAGGACTGCCGAGGATGTAAATGGTCCCTTGACCAAGTATGGCAGATATTTTCTACAGCTCAGTGAATCTTTGGACCTAGTGGTCCTTAATCGACTATCTTGTTTTCTTGGATCACACTTATTCATGTGCAGGCCTCATGGTGGGGGCGCTAGCGTGGTGGATTATGCTTTTTCCTACCAGTCCTTCATCCCCTCCATTAGCCATTTCTTTGTTATCCCCCTCCCTCTGGCCGACCATGCTCTTCTTCATCTTTTGATCCCTTGGACCTCCCCACTCCTCGCACCCCTCTATCCCACCCTCCCACTATCCCCTAGCCCCTCCTCGCACTCTTGTTCGCTTTGACATTAGTGATCTCAACACTTTTACCCGCCATCTCAGACAACTTCTTCCCCCTTATCTCCTCTTCTCCACCTTGGTGTGTGTCGCCACCATATTCTCTAGTCTGTCCGCAGCCATTTGGGAGGTTGCCTTGGCTTCCTTTACTCATTTCTCCACCCCCCAACTCCACCCTCCCAAGCCTAAGAACACGTGCCCTATGAACAAATGGTACGATGATGATTGTAAGGCCTGCCATCGGACCTTGCAGTCGGCCTTCATGCGCCACCACCAATCTTACACCTCCCTTAAGACCTCCTACTACCAACTCCTCCGCCATAAGAAGCATCTTCACATTTTCCAAAGTAGATGTTTCCTTCTTACCTGCCTCCACAGTTCCCCCAAATTTTTCTGGCATACCCT